>BEGY01000089.1:23089-251965 GCA_002335675.1 Chlamydomonas eustigma | reverse complement strand
GAAGCGGTAGGTGAATGTAGGGAGTCCATGGTAGCAGAAGTATGAAGCGATAGGTGAATGTAGGGAGTCCATGTTAGCAGAAGTATGAAGCAGTACGTGAATGTCGTAGGGAGTCCATGGTAGCAGAAGTATGAAGCGGTAGGTGAATGTAGGGAGTTAATGTTAGCAGAAGTATTAAGCGGTACATGAATGTAGGGAGTCTATGTTAGCAGAAGTATGAAGCGGTAGGTGAATGTAGGGAGTCCATGTTAGCAGAAGTATGAAGCGGTACGTGAATGTAGGGAGTCCATGGTAGCAGAAGGAGTCAGAGCAGCAAGGATTATTCAGTTTTACGCATGTAGGACTTTAAGCTAGAGATTGTGTATTTTGTAGCACTTGAATTGAGAGACAAGGGACAAGGACCTTTGAGACCCTACAGGCATTCACATATTGTACAGTAAAGGGGAGACTGTGCATCGCCTCTTCATAGTATAGTAAATAAGGAGAGACTGTGCATCGCCTCTTCATAGTATAGTAAAGGGGAGACTGTGCATTGCCTCTTTATAGTATAGTGAATAAGGGGAGACTGTACATCGCCTCTTCATAGTACAGTAAAGGGGAGTCTGTGCATCGCCTCTTCATAGTACAGTTAAGGGGAGACTGTGCATCGCCTCTTCATTGTTTTTGTTAGTAAGTTTGCATTAAGGACTGCTTCTGATGGTGGGGGTCTGACTGAGTTCAGTCACATTCTCTGTTGGTTATGACTCCTTAGGTTGTGGGCTATGCCTTGCTGGCACAGAATCTTCTAGATGATATTGCCTGCTTCTATGAGAAGTTGTATGGTCTCTTATTTTGGTCCGACCGAGTGGCAACAGGCCTCTTTGTCCTCATCTTAGTCCTGGGCTCAATTGCTATCTACTTCCTTGGGCTGCCTATCATCATCATAGCATTAGGGCTGTACATTCTGCGCCCACCCAAGTACAGAGACCCTATGCCTACTGACCCAGAGGCATTCTTTGGGAGGTTGACAGGCGTGACGCCAGAGGAGCTACAAAGGATGATTGCCCTGCATTTGGCAACACAGGACACACTTGTCGTTACGATGCAAAGCAACCAGAGAAGATGATGTGAACGTGTTGCATTTGATCTGGAAGGTCACTAGGTGTTGATGTGTAGGTGGCCATTTCGGCATAATGGTCGATACAAGCAGAAGGATGTCGCGTTATTTGCTCCTGCTTGCCACTCCCATGTTCTGTCATAACTTTCGGTTATTCTTCAATTTAAATTCTTTTGTCTTTCATCAATGCTGTCATGGTCCATCATTTCTTGCGTAATAATAATGTTCTTCTGATGTTACAATGGGCTTGGCGCTCTTTGCAGTCATCCTTTCAAAATATCTTCAATCTAAAAGTATGGCTTAAAAGTATGGTATTTTGCTTGTGATCTATAACTCCTGAACAAAGCACTAATAAGTTGTCCCTGTGGTCGTTATACACCACCCATCAGCACTTCTTGCACTATCAGATCAACAATGATACCCACACGTCTTTCTAGGAACTCGAGATCGCACAAGCCAGCCCTAAGCTGCAGTGATGAGCTACCCTCCATCAAATCCAAGTCATCTTCCTTCACAAGGTAGGGTTCTGATGACTTGCAGGTATTAGTAGAAAGAGTTGTATGGTTGGGCACGTCCTCCAGACCACCAGAGGAAAGCTCTCTCACTGCGCTCCTCCAGAAGCATGATACCACTTTCAACCTCTGATGCCTAGGCAGGTCTAAAAAGAGGGATAAAACCTCGCTGTCTACAACTCTCCTATACACAGAAAGAGAGATGCAAACTTTGCTCTTGAGGCAGAGGATAAGTCCAGAAAAAGTGAGGATGATATATTTTTGATGTCAGTTCTGCATGAGATATGTAATCATATGTGATAGCCGCCTCTAAAGGCAACTCATAAATCAAGGCTCTACAAGGCACGAGGCAGCAAGAAAAAACACATTCAAGGGAGCATTGTGCATCTTATAACTTGCAAGAAGTCATTATCAAACAGAAAGAAAAGAAGCCAGCACATAAATCAGGCCATGCATCACTATCACTTTGGCGGTTCTTGTGCTCTGTCAGCATACTCAGACACAGACTACTTTGAGCTCACATGGTAGATCTCATATGGCAGGACTCGTCTTACCTGCAAGACTGCTGAAATGGCAGCCGTACTTGATGCCGCCTGAATGTGTAGCGATGCTCTGCAAAGTCCACCCCTGACAGAGGTCTTGCAGATGGGCATGCCCCCATGAGTGCAGCCTGCAGCCTAAGCAGCACCCATGCTGCCTGGGGGTGCACCCTGGAGAGGCAACACACTTGACCAGCAGCATCACTTATGAACATGGCGCTGCTGCTGCTGCTGCTACTGCTGCCAGAGTCAAAGAGGGGAGGCACCAAGCATCCATTAGCTGCTGACTCAATCTTTGCAAGGCTGATCAGTGAGATCAATGAGCTAACTCTTTCATTACTAAATGAAGGATCTGCTGCACTTTTAGCCAAGTTCTTCAGCCATCCTGCCCAGGCTGCAGCTGCACCTCCCTCCAAACTCAATGCAGAGTCAGCATACTGCGCTTCACGTGTTGTACTGCTTGATACCATTGTCATGCGAGCATGTGAGGCATCAGTGTTAAAGAGATAAGAGGCTTCCAGATTACGTTGTGGACAAAGGGTCTTATCAGGCAGACTCAGAGCTGCAAAGCATCCGCCGTCATCCAGGGTTAGAACAGAGGGCAGAGCCTCCCTTCTACGTGCATTGGGCGCTGTGCTGGAACATATCTGTGCAGCAGGAGCATCGACAGCATCAGGAGGGTTGCGAACTCTTGGTCTTGAGTCAACAGCATCAACAGACCTCCCATGGCTGTAGCTTGTCAGATGTGAGGAGGGAACATCACTACGGGAGGTGAGTCCCATGGCAGAGCCTAGTGGGATTGATGAGTCTTCATGAAGGCAGGTGCTGTATGGGTAGCTGCAGGACATCTGCTTGGGCAACATATGGATGGACGTGATATTGCGTGTCAGGGAGTTGGCAGCAAGCACCTGCATCACCCAGCAACGTAAGAAGCAAGTCCTCAACAAAACTTGTCATCTGGAAACAAGCCTGGTTGAAATACTTCATTGGTCTTAAAGAGGTCTTCTATATGCAGTCATGGGTTTTACTGATGAACACCCATAGAATAAGACAGTACAATGAGACAGTACAATAAGGCAGTACAATACAATGAGCAGGAAAAATCTGTCACCGAATTCCTCACAAATAAGAGATAATTGTCAACAAACACAAACATCATGGGTTGGTGATGAGTACTAACTAACTAACTAATTAACTAATTTGCTGGTACATTCCTCAAGATCTTTGTTTCACCTGGAGTGCCTCTACATCCAAAGATCGTGTAAGTTCCCATATTGTCACTCTACCACATTCATGCAGGACTGAGATATGGAGTCCTCCTGGTTGCACGGACAATTGCCTAGCAGGGGAGATCATGTGAGCCCAGGCAGTGCGTTCTAGATTATGGCTCCTAGCAGCTGGACGGGTAGCAGCAGCAGCAGCAGGTGGGAGGTCTCCCCTGCTGTGAGCAGCAGCGTCTGCAGGCAGCAGGAAGGCTGTTGAGGAGGGACCATCAAGATGAGGGCTCCTCCTGTCACTGTCATGCACACTTGCTGCTGCTGCTGCTGCATCACTGCGGTGAGAGGAGGCGCCAGCAGAAGAGTGACCTTCTCCTAATTGCTCCCTTGCCCGCCCCTCAGCACTGAGAGACCCACTAGGTGCAGCAGCAGCATCCTCTTGACGCGTTGCTTGAATAATCTCAACTGCACTCCCTCTCATCTTCTCCACTCCTTCTTCAACACATGCCTGTACAGAGAGCTTTGATTTCAGCCTGTACACCACCAGTCTCCTCCCTGCAGTACACAGCAGTACATCTGTGCCGTGGATGCCACACACTGCCGACACCGGATTGTAGGCTACCTCTGTCCTGGCCATTACTTGAAGCACCCAGGGCCCTGAATCTCCGTCCTTATTGTATGAATCCATCTTCTTCTGCAAGCTTCTTCCCTTGTTGCTGAGGGCTGTTGGTTGGTGGTGTGGAAGCACTGCCCTTTGGTGTGCAGCTTTGCTCTGGTTAGAGGGAAAAGATTGCTGTGAGGAGCCTTCTAGATGACTGATGGATGCTTGGCCTGATCCCACTTCAGCTTCTATGTGCTGCTTGGTATCATCTCTCATGCTAACAGATGTCCTTAGATGGCCTACCGTCGATAAAATCTGACTGTTCATATTGCTTGTCCTGCCTGGAAGCCTCACCAGACGTAAAACAGTGATCCGACTCTGCACTTTATTTGATGTTGAAGCACCTCCTCCCTCTCCTTCTGTTGAACTCAAACAGTTTCTGGAAGTTGCCAGGATGATGAGGTCATCTTGTAAATTGCTGAGTGGCCTATGAGTGAAATGCAATAAGCAATAAGAGAGCGGTGCATGATGTGGTGTGGTTGTGAGAGAGATGTTGGGACATGCTGTCCCAATAGGCATGACAATCAGTACTCTACTACAGTGAAGAGAGCTCACACGAGGCGCTCTCAAAACAATGAATAGATACCTTATCTGGTTGTCTGCATCAGCATGCAGAGACAGCCACTGGTATCGTATACAATCCAATTATTTATTCTCTCACACCCCCTTCTATAATCACCCGGATGTGATGCAAGTCCCCACACCTCTGCAGTCTCACACCCCCTTCTATAATCACCCGGATGTGATGCAAGTCCCCACACCTCTGCAGTCTCACCTGTTTATGAACGCTCTCTGTACTCGAGGGCTCAGGAATTCACCTAGCAGTTGGCCTATCATCCAATCCTGAGAGATCTTCCACTCTTGTTTCCTCTCTGTGGGATCATGAGCCTCCAGACCATGATCAGCATCAGGCTGAGTCATCACCGCATCATCATTGGAGGGCGGCACAGCAGCAGCAGCAGCAGCAGCAGCAGCAGCAGGGCCTTTAGTACTGCCACCTCCAGTGGCATGCCTGCTGCCTGTGCCAGGTCTACTGGTGGCTCCTCCTCCCAATATGCATGCAGTATTATCAGGGGCTTCACCTCCCATGCTAGATGCAGTGGTCCTGTTGCTCAATGTGATTGCATGGCTTTGCAACCCCCCAGGAGCACCAAATAGCGGCTGCTGATCACGAGGCTGCTGATTCAGACTTGTGGTGAGGTGAGAGTCATTACATGTGGCAGTCAGGGAGGATGAGCGGAAGTGTGACCCAAGAGTGATCTGATATGTTGTGCGCCAAGTCTCCATACACGTTGCTGTCTCAGCCTCAAGACAATGATAACGAGCAAGGCTGGCCCCTGCAGCATACACAAGGAAGGACTTTCAAGAGGAAATCCAGGAGTGTACAGCCGTGTGACAGAGGAGCCACAAAACAAGGAGCAAGACATCAAAGGCAAGTCATTGGGCCCAAGGAGCAAGCACACAGCATGCTCAGCACGACACTGGGCACTTGAGATGCCTCGTGCTTCCTTGGAATGTCATCCTTGTCTTCATAATAATTGATTTTGTTGATATGATAATAAGCAACCTTTACATGCACTAAAACTAGAGGCTACATGCATGCGCTCCGTGGTGTTGGGGTCCTGGGCACTGTGGGAGTCACCACATTCTACAATGTGCTCACACTACACTCCCTCCACTGCCTTACCAAGGTTCCAAACTCTTCCTTTAGGTAACACTTTTTCATTATAAGCAACACCAGATAGCACTACAACTTATACATTCATACTCCATCAAATATGTTCACACTTCCACACTGTCACACGCACATCCTCCCACCTGTCAAAGGATCCAGGACATTAATACGAGACCCTACAGCAGCTGTAGCACCACGATCACAGTCCTTCCCAGTACTAGGCTCTACTAGCCTCCCATCAGACAGACCCTCATGTCTTGTTTCACCAAGCCGCATATCCAGCATGCCCCTTCCAGGCCGAGGCCTGCCTAAAACCTGAATCTGATGAGCACCAGCACACCCTGCTTTATCATCTTTCTGACACTGCCCTAGACTTGACTGCGCCCTAGAAAGAGGTGCTGTTGATAGCATTAGAAGGGACTGGGATGGAGGGTGCGGTAATAACCGCTCTGGGAACAAGGAGCCAAGTGCTAGTTGCTGAATAGGGACTGTGTGAGGTGGATGGCAGGAGAACCTGTTACTGGCAGTGCTGCTGCTGCCGCTGCTACTGCGAGCACTTCCTGCAAAATTCAAACCCTGACCTAGAGCCTCAACACTCCACGTTCCGCTGTGATGTATGACGACAGCATGATGTCGATGACACAAGCCTCCTGAATTATGAGATAAATCAAGTGGAGGTGTAGTTGTAACGGGAGCAGGTGCCTGCTGAATTGAGGTGGTACCCGCACTAGCACCAACACCAGCACCAGCACCAGGACATGCTCTTACAGGTAGCTTCTTGCTTCCTAAAGCCTGCATGGCAATATCCAGGCAGGAGGCAGATGCTACCCCTTGCAGTGCCACAGTCTGAGCATGGAGGCGGTTGTTAAGAGGTGAGATGGAGATCACCGACATGCTCCTCCCCACTGACAGTGCCACAGCGGTGGTATCACTCCCTGACCTTGTCTCCATGTCCAGATCATCCTTGCCTTGAGACAGGTCATCTCTGTAGGGAGGAGGTGAAGGAAGGGGAGAGAGGCTTAAGGGTAGATCACCTAGCTGCATGCACCACAGCAGCTGAGCAGAAGCTGGGTCACCACTTCTTTCAGTACTCAATGTTGCCATACCAATAGCATTGGTGCTGTACAGTTGTGGAGGACCAGGTGCAGCCCGCGGCCTGTATTGGTATAGGGCAAGTAGGCCTTGCCTATATCCTACCAGCCAGTTCACACTTTCAATGGAAGCTAATGGACCGCTGTGATGCAGGGAGGGGACTGGTGCTCTTAATGGCTTTGGCTCCAGGAGCAGTACAGACTCCGGTACCATCATCATTGTACTTCCTAAACCACACCATAAAAGGTTTATGCTGTGCTTTATACATCATTATGGGAGTAGGGCATGTACTGCTCCCATGTACGCAGAAATTATCAGAAGTCACACACTTATCATCATGATAGCATTATTGATATGTCTTCTCACTCTATAGTTACATCACCTGCGGCACCCCAGGGTGGACCCAGCTGAGATAATACATCAGGGGGCAGGCCCTCCGATATAACGCCCCAATCCATGCTAGGCATCGGATCTGAAGCAACAGCAGCAGAATTGTGTGGACCTGTAGGCGCCAACATCATCAGAGTACTGCCGGGATGGGAGCTATTCATTCCGCTATCATCATCATCCACGCTGCCATTATATGTCCCATAATGACCCAACAGCACCAAGTAATGCCCAGCAGCAGCAGAAGGCAAAGGCTTGACCTGGTACATGAGAAAACATGTAATTGCCGGGTTCAGACTGTACTGAGAACAGAGGCATTTGCATTCCTACTATTGGGCAGTAACACTTCTAAACAAATGCTGCATGATGTACGAGGAATCACACTGCAGACAAAGATAACAAGCTTGGCACATAGATGAGTACACCTTAAGGTATGATATCGCCTGGACTAAATGTTTGAACAGTAAGAAGGAAAGTTGTGCCTAGTAGTAGTATGGTACGCGGTTTAGATAAGAGGTTATACGCAGTAAGCCATTACCTGAAGACATGATACCTCTTGCTTCAAAGGTATCACACAGCCAGTACTGAGGTGGGTGCCCTGCCTGGCTCGCTTTCTGCTGGTCATGGGATTGCTTGAAGCAGCACCACTCCCTGAACTAGGAGCTAGGACACGGCTGTCCAGAACAGGTAGTGCTACTGCTGATGAAGCGGCAGCAGCAGTAGCAGTTAGAGAGTCAAAGTCACCAGTCACTGGTTTGACTTCTTGGTTTCTGTCGCAAAGCGTCTCATGGGAATGACCTCCAGCTCTCATCCTGGTGATAAGGCCTTCTACCTGAGTTGGAATGATGGCTGAGTTGCAGTCTGGCGATGCAGAAGAAGCATTTGAGCTAAAGGTGGTCACCACGTGGAGGCTTCTAGAAGGTGTCACTGCCATGACTACACAGCCTGGACATACATCAGCTACCACTACATGCTGCTGCAGGAAGGAAGATCCTGGCGGATGCAACAGGCAGATCATGATAATGAGTACAGATGATCAGATCAACAATCACATAATTTCAGGATGTGTTGCAAGAGCTGGCCTTACAGTAAGTAGCCATGCATTTTGAAGATAAGACTATGATTGACAGATTTAGTTAGAAGGGGTCAGCCTGGCTCTTATTTCTTGTGGTACTTTCAAAACAAACAATGCATAAACACTCATGCCAGTCATGCAGTTAGTAGCCAAGCATATGTTGGGCAAAGTGCATATCACCTAGCAGATGAGGTGGAGGGTGCCAAGACCCTGGATTGGAGGATGCGCTTCTGATCTTATTCCTGGGCTTCTGTTGACGGCTGCCCTTCATTTCCGTACGGTTAATGGCATGAGTCGATTCGCCTAGATTGAAGGAAATGTGAGATATTGAAGTTAATAAAAGAGCTGACAACTGATTTGAAGATCGAAAAAAACACTACCTTACAACCATGATGAAGAGCTTCACAACACTCAATGAAATACATCTAGACATATAATGCTCACCAGAAGTCTTCAAAGCATTACGTGCAGAAACAACTTATGTGTTGTGAGCATCACACCTATAGTGTACAACGCCATGTGCTTGTCACCTTCTTTGCTCTTCAAGTCAATGTCTGCCAGCATGCCGGTTAACCCACAGCTGCCATCATCTTCAACAGCAGGCCCTGTCTGAGTTGTGGTTGGTGAGTCAGCACGACCACCCCTGCTTTCTGTTGATACCTCCACCAAGGTAAACCCTGAAGGTGTGACCTGGTAGAGCAACAGGGTCATCCGTGAAAAGCACATTGCACAAGCAGCAGAATAAGAGATAACACTGCAATAGGACTTCCATGCTCAGCAGCAGCGTGATAAGAATAAGAGATAACACTGCAATGGGACTTCCATGCTCAGCAGCGTGATAAGAATAAGAGATAACACTGCAATGGGACTTCCATGCTCAGCAGCGTGATAAGAATAAGAGATAACACTGCAATGGGACTTCCATGCTCAGCAGCGTGATAAGAATAAGAGATAACACTGCAATGGGACTTCCATGCTCAGCAGCATGATAAGCTTCTATAAGACTCAGGGCCTTCCTCCCTTATTACTTTTTCTTCAGTCATCAACATACTCCATAAGCACTGCAAGTGTCTGCTTTCATACGGGCCTTATGTCATTGCAGAGTCAAAACAACACACTGTACAGAGTATTCCTGAGCTGCTCTTCATACCTGAGCCAGGCTGTCCTTCGATACTACTCCTGCTGCCAAAGTAGGTTCATGAACCACCAGACCAGGCAACACATCACTCACATCCCTCATCCCTCCATACCTCTGCTGCTGCATTTCGGATGTCTTCTTCCGCATTGCAGGAGCTGCCAGGAGCTGTACTGCCCGAGTGCAGTGAAAGTACGACAGAAGGAGGAGAGATGAGAAAGGAGGCTGCTGGGAGGCACTCCCTCTGATGGGAAATGACTTCAATGGAGTAGCTGCTGGAGACTGATAGCTATCATCTATCCTCAGTGACGGTGAGAAAGCAAGCACAGTCTGGGATGGGTAGGCAGTGTGCAGCCGGCAGAGTACTGCTTGCGGCAGTGTGGAAGGTGCATCATCATCATCATCATCATCATCGTGATTAGTTATGACTCCCCCATGTTGACCATGCCCAGCTTCCCTGTTATTGGCAATTGATGGCAAGGATGCTGTAACAGCATGAAGCTGAATGGCCCCTCCCCTTATGGCAGCAGCAGCATCCCCTAGTGATGTGTTCACACCTGCCAGGTCTAACACAGCCCCTAACTGAGGCAGGCAGTACAGCAACCTCACCTCTGGTACAACATTAGTTAGAACAGAGGACGATGCAGAACTAGAAGAAGCGACAGCAGTGCTGTGACCACGAATAAATGGATCTGGCACTGACGGGCAAGCAGTCATGTTGAGTTGAAGCACCAAGAGGTCTCCCATTTGTTCAGCATACAGCACCCTCCCCTCAGGATGCAGGCGATAAAGGAAGCTGGCAGGCCGTTGCATTCCACTTGCAACACTAGTTAGAGGCTTCTGCATCAATGTCATCATGGACCTGGACTGCACATACAGGCAGAACAGCCTACCAGCTCCAGTGCAATACAGCAGCTGTGAATCCCTGTTAGCAATAACAGCATCTTTGCTCTCATTAATAATTTGCAGTGCACTCCCAGAATTATTATGTTCTACTTGCATCGACGTAGCTGAATCAGCTAACCAGCAAGTAGCTGACCAGACACACGACCCTGTTTTGGACTCCTTATAAATTCTTTGCAAACGGGGCTCCAACCCAATGATGCCTCCCCTGCTGCTGCTGCTGCTGCAAGACATGGCCTCCAGTACCACGGCTCCTCTCTGCTCTCCTGAGCAGCCTGTCTGAAGGCGAAAACCTGAATGCTCAGCAGAGATGGTCACTACTGCCAGCTCCAGGCCATCATCAGGCAAGGTGGAGGGTGTCATGAGAGGAAGCTTGCAGCAAACCCGCTGAATGAGATGAGACCTGCTGCTAATACCAGCTTGCTGCAGTGGTAAGATGCAACAGTGGTTAGTGGCGGCATGTGACATGGTGGCACTAGTGCTGCTGCCTGCTACTACTGCGCCTACAACATGGCCACTGCTGTTGTTATTGCCTGCGGCACTTTTGGGTGGTAAGGAGGAAGGAGGAATATTCTTTAGATCGAAGTGTACAGCTAACACCCCTCGTTCCCCAAATACAAGAACACCTGATGAGGGCAATAAGGTGGCCAGGAGTCAGACGTGCTTATGTAATGAATCTGAATATGTTTATGCAATGTGAAAACAGCCAAGACAACAATGCAGTGGCTATGCACCTAATCAGTTAGTGGCTATGCACCTAATCAGTTATCAGGGATGCGGCAGCGGTCGCTTTCTGTTGCTGTTGGCGAGACGTCAAGTCCTTGGTGAAGAATTCAATTATCTGGGATTGGACATTAACACTGCTGTGAGTTGTGATAAGCACATGTGCATATGAGTACAAATAATGGCAATTTGCACCATGACATGATGAGACTAGTGTATCCTGCACTGCTAACTCAGCACATTCGCTAGGCATAATACTGTGGTGATATCCTGTTGAGGATGCTGGCTTACTGGGGGTCCATTCAATGCCGCTATTGTCATATACGACCACAACTGATGTGCTAAACCCTCATCCTCCCAATGTTGTGGATAATTGGCGGGCAAGACATTGCAATCAACCAAAGAAGATTCACGCAGGCACTTCAAGCAAGTAATGCAGGTAGTGTGATGCGGACCTGTTGGGTTGTTGGGTATGGACTCCAAGTGTGAAAGGTAGCCAAGCATGTCTACACAATTCCCAGCATGCTGCCCCTCCCTCCTGATGCTTATTGGTGCATTATAGTTGTCTGCAGCTTCATAATCATCATCCCCATCAGCATCATTATTGCAAGACCGAGGCTCAAAGGTGATGTGTGTCAGGCTGGAGAGGTGGGGAGTAGAGGGAGGATAGCCCATGACGCCTCTTTTTCGACTCACAGAGTGGTGCAAGAGTCGCAGCTCATTAATATGCTGATTAACACTTGACGAGGGCTGTCCCCCAAGGGGTCCGGCAGCATCCTCATCTCTACTCACAGAGGGTCTACAGCATTGAGATTTTTTATGATATTCAGGGCGGTGGGTAATAATATTGTCGAGACACATATCATTATGGTGGATTTTTCCATAATGAGCAGCGAACTAAGTGAACAACTCACCTCTGCAAAAGGACAGCCAAGAAGTAATCAGTCTGATGATGATTACTTGCTGCTGCTGCTGCCTCAACCCCCTTATGGACTAGGCAATGACCCTCACAATCAACACCCTGCCCTGCTGCTGGTAGCTCGAATAAGTTGCTTGAATTATTTATCACACTAAGGTCATCGTGGGGCTCTCTGTAGTTCATGAGGAATTGGATGCCCAGGACAGTGCACATGTCCAACACTACATGCTGACCATCATCACCTTCTTCGTGCATCGACCTGTAATTATTAGCCCTTTCATCTTCTGATGACGATAAGTTATTACCGTAACCACTACTACCACTACTGCTAGCAGTGTCACCAAAGAACCTCTCATATGCCACCCCAGCATCCTCCCAGCTACTTTCTACCAGCCGCCCCTCAGCTACTGCTACCTCATCTGCCATAATCATATCAACAACAGCAGCAGCAGCAGCAACAGCAGCAGATGCAGCTGCAGCCAGTTCTTGCTCAACAAGGTCGTAGGACAATGAACTGTTGGTATCTAAAACCATTACAGCATTATCAAGAGCAACATGAGCAGCAGCAGTAGCGACAGCCAGTTCTTGTTGAAGGTGGGACAATGAACTACTGCTGGCACCACCTGCCGTGGCAGCATCAACAGGAGCAGCAGCAGTAGCGATAGCCAGTTCTTGTTGAAGGTGGTACAATGAACTACTGCTGGCACCACCTGCCGTGGCAGCATCAACATGAGCAACATGAGCAGCAGCAGTAGCGACAGCCAGTTCTTGTTGAAGGTGAAACAATGAACTACTGCTGGCACCACCTGCCGTGGCAGCATCAACAGGAGCAGCAGCAGTAGCGACAGCCAGTTCTTGTTGAAGGTGGGACAATGAACTACTGCTGGCACCACCTGCCGTGGCAGCATCAACAGGAGCAGAGGCAGAAGATGGCGCGGCTGCCACATCATCACCCACACGACCTCCTTCATGATGGTCTGGATGAAGCAGATATGATGCTTCATACCTGTGTTCAAAACCCTGAACCCCAACTCCCTCATCCCACTCATCCGTAATACCATCTCTGCCACTCACATTGTCATCGCTGCTTGCAACTGCTACATCACCTCCTTGCTGCACATAAAGCTGATCCTGCGGCAGCACTCCAGGTTCATCTGCAATACCTAGTGCCTGGCCTGGCACCTGCTGCTGCAATACCTCAAGCATCACGTTGTTTATGTCCGCTTCCTCCACCTCCTCTGCATGCTGCTCCTCTGCTTGCTGTGGCAACCCTTCATCAGCCCAGTACATCCCAGGCAATACATTCACACTATCCTCCATCATCTCATCCTCCACCTCCTCAGCAGCACTGTGATGCCCCAGCTGCTCATCTGCATATAAATCGCCATCATCATCAGCTGTTGCTGCTTCTTCCTGCTGGTTGCTGTGCCTGGAAAGCTGGAAGGCCAACTGCTGCTGCTGCTGCTGCTGGGGCATGGTGACCTCATCATCACCAAGGTGTGCTACAGCAATAAAAGCCACGTCATCATTATCAGTATCCATTAGTATGTCATTATTTTCTTCTCCATGAGCATTGCCATCATGGTCTTCTTCAGCCACCATGCCAGGACTATCAGCTACAGCCTGAGCAGATACAGCAGCAGTAGCTACTACTACCTGGGCTGCCTCATCTTCATCTATTTGACCATGACCTAGTCCAACCTCATCCTCTACTACCACTCCCCCATCCAGCAGCCCTCCCCCAAACACCAACAAATGTTCATCCTCATCAACATCATCATCATGATCAACCGCCCCGTCTGTTGGGTCATCATCGGCCACTATATCCTCTCCGCCTGCTGCTGCTTCCTCAAACATGGCCACATCCTCTCCTGCTTCCTCAAACACGGCCACATCCTCTCCTGCTTCCTCAAACAGTGGGAGAGCTGGTGGTGTAGGAAGGTTGCTGCCACCTTCAGCAGGGGCATGCTGTGGCTGCTCTCCCATCTGCTGAAGCAGCACCTCCCTCTTGGACACCATCAAGCCCCACGAAGGGTTACAGGCACTCAGAGGCAGTAAATAAGGCTCTGTACTGCAATGATGATGCCACCAAGGGATCATGCTGCCTTGTGGAATATCTGCATCATCAGCAGTATACTGATGATCAATCACCTCTACCATGATATCATTGCTGTCAGCAGCAGCAGGATTACCCAGAGCACCCTCTTGCTGGCGTTGGGGCGGTTCACATGCATCAGCACCAAGATCATGGTCTGGGCACTGCTTGTTGCTGCTGATGTCATCATGACCAGCAGTGTGGTTGAGCATGGTCTGGACACTGATAATGACCACTGTCCCGGCTAGAGATGCCAAGGCGAGGCAGCAGCTACAAGGTGAGAGTGCCATGTGGCGACCCAGGTCATGATAGGCTCCACTTTGTCCTGCAAGGTGCAGAAGAGCTTATGATGACATGCCACGAGCTAGAAGTAACATACACGGCAATGAGGGATTCTGATGATCTGAACATTCATGGAACTATGAACAGTTCACAGGCAGCAGTGCGGTCAATCCTAGATATCATTAAATAATGCATGGCTCCTACACATAATTAAGCAATATGCATGTGACAAGTATGTTGTATGCGTCACACATAATTCTGCAATGCCTACAGGGTTTGAACACTTCATGTACATGTTAATGCACCTGCTGACGGACTGGTTGACAAGTCAACATGACAGATGGCGACAAATCGACCAATACTGGAGGCATGTTTGAGTACAGAAAGCTTTCTTGAGCTTGTGGTCATGAGAAGGAGATCAAGTCCACCCTATAGATCATGAAATGAATAAAACCCTAAACCCTATAGATCATGAAATGAATATTTCATGTCATACACATTCAAAATAATCTTCAACAATCAAGCTTGCTTGGTAATGTCATCTATCATGACAATGATTGCATCTCAAGCAGGACAACATAATGTGTCGTCTTGTCATTTCAGTCTCTTCTCTCTAACCAGTGCTTTCTCTTTCACCTTTTTATGACAAGCTGAGCTTGAGCTGGGCAGCATCTTGATCTGGTAAATGCTACCCAGGACCAACTGTGATGAGCATGTCCGAAAGGAGCCATCATCATCCAACTCTATAAGCTCCAATGATTTTCCCCTTGAGATTACCACATCAATTCTCTTAGGGCTTCTGAATCTTCCCTTGCACGCATTTTCAACACAGGAACTCGGGGACAAAGTTTTATGCAACCAAGCATCTCCTTCAACAGCGACATCCGGTACCATCTATTCTCCTTATTTGCTGCACGGTTTAGGTGTCATATTTATTTGAAAGCCCTGAAAGCCCTAGGAAGTTCATACTAGTTTGGTAAAAACTAGTATATTGTGTTCCGTGTCTATATCCTCCTATTTTTCGATCTTTAGAGAGATGGCTGCAAACCCTGCCCTTGTACAAACACCTGAGGGCTTAGTCCCGGCTCCTTTCCCAAACGAATCGTTCTTACTTAAGAGAGATGGCATCATGCTCGAGTTGGATGGAGTTCGCACCACAAACGGAAAGTGAGAAATTTCTACATATTTAAACATTTTCGTTATAGATTCAAACTAGATAAGCAGCATAGCTCCTCCTTGAATACAGGTGGAACTCTAAAGGCTCTGTGTTTGTGTCCAACATCCGCTTAGTTTTCATTGCTGAGAAGGCTGATACATCAGGTTTGGGGCAAACAGAATAGTTACTCATGAATAGTTACTCATGATGATTGCAGGATGACTATGAGTTATTCAACATGCATAAAAATATTTTTTATTGTTAATTGTATTGAGATAGTGTAAAAAGATGAGATGTTGTGCAGGTCTCACAGGATTTGACTTACCATTAGTGTACATTTTTAAGGACTCTCTTGTACAGCCGATCTTCAGCTGTAATAATCTAAAGGGTGGGTTTGAACCTAGCTGATGCTTACAACTGGGGTTGTTTCTGGAACTGGAATGGTTACTGAAATGTTCACATTGAGATCTCATCTGAACTGCATTATGTGGAATGGCAGACAGATGAATATTGGATCCATGTAAATAAGACAATGGTAGCGTCTGTTTAATCCTCTGACATATTGGCATTATTTCATACATTGAAAATATATGCTCTGTGAATTACAGGAGAACTGTGGCCTGCGGTGGATGGTGGGGGACCTGCTGGGTCACTGCCTCCTCACAAGTTCATCATGTATTTCAAGGAAGGAGGAATAGGAACGTAAGTCATCATGTATACTTCAAGGAAGGAGACGGAGGTTTTTGATTAGTCACTGCAAAATGATGGATGTGGCAGAACTGCTTGTTATTATGGATTCTTCTAAGGGTTCCATGAAACAGCGTATCAAATTGTACGTAGTCATATGTGAAGCTAAGCCTAACGACACATAGTAGAAGAACGTTAATAAATGAATGTTCTCAAAGTGATGTTTTTATTTATGATTTAAAAATGGTTGATATCTGCCTTTGAACACTCTCATTTCTCCACTAGGTTCTTTCCTTTGTACTATACATTGGCTGAGAGGGCAAAGCGCGTATGGTCTCAGAATGAGCCCTCAGGGACACCGCGGCCGCAACAGGAGCCTGGTTGGAGGGACCCTAATCCTTCCTCTTTTGCAGAATCCCTCATCTCAAGAGCATTTGTGGATCCCAACGACCCATCCACACTTTATTTGTCTGAACAACCTGCGCCTGAGTCCCAGAGACTTCCAGATCGACCCAAGTATGCTGCTAACTATGGTCATGATGAGGTGTATGAGGACATGGTGCCTGGACATGGAGGCAGGCCAACAGGATGATGGGGGCAGTTATGACCAAGATGATGGTGATGGTGGTAATCTGAGGAGTGAAGAACAGTGCTGGTAGGCATTTATTGTTCTTTATCAAGAAACTCCACAGAATACCCCATAAGTGCAATGCATGTTGTGTGTTATCTGGCTTCCATGAATAAGCTGACTGATGAAGTGCCAATAAACATTCTGAAGCTTGAGGGTCTCTTACAGTAAATGCAACTATGACCTCACTTTCTCCTTCTGCAATTTTTGGCACATCTCTTCTTTGTTTCCTTCATTCCCTGTCCATTTTTTGCTTCATGCATTTGCATTGTAACGTTTCCTTACTGCAAAATGCATTGTTTCCTAGAATGTCACACATCTTAAACTGCTTCCTGCTTGCTTGTGTTAGCCTGCTTGCTATGAGAAAAGTAATACATACATGGCAAATTCCTTCATTCAAATCCCAATGAATACCAGGCACAGGTTGAGCCACATAATATGATGTGTGAGACACTGGGCATTAATGTTGACTGTCAGCAGAAAGTTGTAGACAAGGTCCCACAAGCTATTTTTTTGTAATTGTTTTAAGAGTATGTCATATGACATGTTTTAATGAAGTTGTCAAATATCAAGTCATGGCACGGTAAATAGATGTAATGTTTTAGTAGTGTAAACAAGGTAGAAATGCTGCTTGGACAAAACAAAAAACAACGTAGGTACGGGTGCAGCAAAACCAAATATTCACTGAAACTCAGCGGTGTTGTTTGAAATTACGGTTGTCAGAAATTAGACTCCTTTCCAGGATGCCAGTAACATTGAATTTTTCGCACTTTTCAGGAGATGTATACATTTGCTCCTATTATTATTGAGTCTTAGCAGGAGCCTAGGATTAGCAGGAAGGTTACGGAACACATACGCTTTTGCATCCAGAAATGTAAGGATCCTTTTACACGAAGAGCGTCTAAACGTTACAAGACGTGACCTCAAAAGTGTGATATGTCGTAGGGTTTGTGGACATTCCACCGAAGCTAATTCTTCCTGATTTTTTGGGTAAACATGGCAGAGTTGGATGGAGTAGTATTAGATGAAGATAGTTTCGTTGATCTACTGGGTCGATTGATTGGAGAAGCAAAGTACCTTCAAAACAACCCTCCTGAGCTGACGCCATGCGAAGATAGAGGTGAGATGGTATAATTTACGTATAGAAAATTCGAATGCTTTCTACTATTTACATTCTGAACACTTCTGATGATCTGAACTTCATTTTCTCCACTCCTGACAGCTGCAAGGCATGTATTGGATGCACTTTCACCTTACTCTGACGAGAATGGAGGCCCTCTGAAGATCAGACACATCACATTTGTGGAGGGAAGGGGTAACATCATAGGTAAGCGCATCAAATAAGCCTTCAGTCTCCTCTCACACAACCAGCTTAGTCAAGTTCCTGGGGATAAATGTTAACATCAAGCAACTGCAAAGATTTTTTCCACTCTTTCGTTTTTGTGCCACTCTGCAATCTTACCTATCTTCTCTTCTACTTCTTTACATATCCCTACTCTATGCTGCATCCGTGCAACCAGTGGAGTATCCTGGTGAGCTAACTGAAGGGAGAAACTTCATTGCAACATTTAGGCAGTACTCACTGTTCTATCTCCTGCAACCTTGTTATCATTACAGCTCTATCAGGGTCTTCTACCATTTATGACTTCTATGGCAAGCAGCATCTATTGAAATTCTGAGATTTCTGATTGAAATTTCTGCACTTTTGTGAATATTCAAACCTGATTCTAGGAGAAGCTGATGGAGGTATCATGAGCTTTGTTGGAGCTCACATGGACGTCGTGACAGCAAACCCTGAGACCTGGAATTTCAGCCCCTTCGAGCTGACCAGGGATGGAGTGAGTGTGGGGCTCCGCTGATCTTGTGCAATACATTTAAGATAAATGGTGTGGACATGTCTTCTTGCAGCAATTGCTTTAATGTGTGCTCTGATGGTCACTCTCATGATAATTGACTTCAGGACCAACTAAGAGGCCGAGGCACTACCGATTGCCTTGGTCATGTGGCGGTGCTCACAGAGCTGTTCAAAGTCTTAGGTCAGAAGAAGTAAGTCACATAGAGGCTGGTTGTAATGTAGAGAACTATCTTCCTCTAAGCTCACAGAGCTGTTCAAAGTCCTAGGTCAGAAGAAGTAAGTCACATAGAGGCTGGTTGTAAGCTCACAGCACAACTGAGGGGTCAAAGCAATCTGCCATCATCATAACATCAACTTCTTGTGTTTAGGCCAAAGCTGAAGCGCACTGTGGTCGGGGTCTGGATTGCTAATGAAGAGAATTCCAAGGTGAAGTATTGAATAACAGTGAAGGTTTTTTATGTTTTGATTAGGGTCACGATTCAACCCACTGTGTATTGCTATTATTACATGTGTAAACTTTTCAAAGCAACTATGATGTAGATCCTGGGGGTGGGAGTGGATGAGCTTGTAAAGCAGGGCTACTTGAAGCACCTGCTGCCAGGCCCGCTGTACTGGTAAGGGCCACCATGCTTTTACCATTGGTTGCCTGTATATGTATAGTGTACCATAAGGGTCTTAATGTGGCTGCCTGATCCAATCTTTTCAGTTAATCTCAAACATATGTGCATGATCAATGTCTTCCTGTTTTGCTCCTTCCATTTCCTACTTCCAGACGTGTTACAAGTTCTGAGTCTTTTTGGCTTTTGGTATTTCCATACTGATACCCCTCCCATCTCATTCATTCTCCTCATAAAGGGTGGACACTGCAGATAGCCAGCCATGCATTGGCACAGGAGGCAGCATGGGCTGGCAATTGACTGCTAATGGGAAGCTCTTTCACAGTGGGCTGCCCAACAAGAGTGGTGAGTGCTTCTGTTATAGGACTCCAAGAGTCACTGACAAGTTTGTTCTGTAACCTTATTTTGTTTGAGCGACAGTTCAGAACTGACATGTGGCTGCTGAGATGTTTCAGGTTCACACTTTACAGAACACTCTCACCCTCTAGATGTCATAAAATGCGAGTCGCCTGCATGGATGTAGCTGTGGCTAAGCTGTGTTTTAAGTAAGACACTCAAAAGGTGCAAAAGTGTGGTGTATAGAGCAATCAGTTCACATTTCAACCCTGCTCCTTACAGTGAACCCCATTGAGCTTGCAATGGAGGCTCTATCTGAGATCCAGTCAAGATTCTACAGGTGTGGCCATGGAGCTGTACTGTGTCACTGTTGTATTATTGCAGTACACAATCAGTAATTCCTCTCTCAATGATCTTATGACGCCAGAACCCGTATTTTTTGCCTTCGTGCGTTTCGGATTTAAGCACCATTTGGCAACTGACTGAAGCCCAAACTCACCTGTCACCAGAAAGAAGTCAGTAATTCAATGGCTGATGGTTTTGTTCTTGCACCTGCTTGACAGGGATTTCCCTCCTCATCCAGATGAGCTAAAGTGAGTAGTATAGTGAAGGCATTTTAGCATGGAAGGACTCAAGTGCACTGCAAGTAATTCATGCACTGTTCACGCCTCATCTCACCTAATGCAGCCAAAACACATGTCCTGCACTGTTCACGCCTCATCTCACCTAATGCAGCCAATACACATGTCCTGCACTGTTCACGCCTCATCTCACCTAATGCAGCCAAAACACATGTCCTACACTGCCTCTTTGCAGCCAAAACACATGTCCTACACTGCCTCTTTGCAGCCAAAACACATGTCCTACACTGCCTCTTTGCAGCCAAAACACATGTCTTGCACTGCCTCTTTGCAGCCAAAACACATGTCCTACACTGCCTCTTTGCAGCCAAAACACATGTCCTGCACTGTTCACGCCTCATCTCACCTAATGCAGCCAAAACACATGTCCTACACTGCCTCTTTGCAGCATTCTCATGCAGGGTCCCTGGAAACCTGTCTTAAACGCTTTCTGATGCTCGTATTAGCTCTCCTCATTTCATCCTCCTTGTATGACCTGTTAATCATCACTCTTTGATTGCTTCAGGTACAAGTTTGCCACACCCTCTACCATGAAGCCCACCCAAGTCAGCTACCCTGGAGGCTCTATCAATCAGATCCCTGGACAGGTCACCATCTGTGGGGACTGCCGACTCACGCCCTTTTATGAAGTGGAGGATGTGAGTAGGCAGATCATGTTCCCTTGACTGCAGGGAGACTTCATGCTCCTTAATGTTCAGGATGAGCTAGTACATACGCAAGGCTGCCATGCTTGTTGCCTCTTTGGTCAGACATGTTTTGCATGATTAGCTGCTATGCTTTATATAGACACTAAAGGTTTGCATTGTGATACATCCGTGTAGCTCATGTATGACATATGTCTACTCATTAATGTTGCACCCTCAACACATCAATACCCAGGCCATGGAGAAGCTGAAGACATATGTTGATGATATCAATGCAAACATCACCGCCTTGCCGACTCGTGGACCATGTTCCAAGTATGAGGTGAATCTGTGGGACAGTCTTACTCTCTGTGCTGCATGTTGGTTCAATACATAGAACCCATAGATTTGTTCTATGCTATGCTTGCTGCTTATCCCTTTATGATTGTTTTCATTTTGTCTTTCATGCAGCTCCCTGAGGAGGGGCTAAGAGGGACCCTCGAGCTCAAGTTCTTTGATGCGTACACGTAGGAAACATTACAAATGTCTAGACTATAGGCCTGATTGCGTTTTGTGAAGAGGAGGCTAGAGGAGGACCTTGAGGCTGCACTAACAACACACAAAAAGAGAGTTGACAAGTAGTCCACTAAAGTAGCCATCACTCCACCCCNGTTGTTAGTGCAGCCTCAAGGTCCTCCTCTAGCCTCCTCTTCTGAGCTCATTCAAGAATGTATGGCTTCTGGACTGAATCAAGTACCCTGCTTCAGTCATTTCATTTTGTACTGGTGACTCAATGCATGTGATTCATTGCATTATGTGCAGTCGAGGTGTGGCATGCAAGCTGGATAGCGTGGGCTACCATGCCATGTTTGAAGCATTCAAAGAGGTGCTGCACAGTCCCTTTTTTATGTTTATCCTTATTATGTCTATGTCCATAAGATGTTCCATGTATCCAAGGACAAGTGCGACTTGCATTATGTTTTACATCACTGACTGGCTGTTTACTCAGTGAGTATGCTTGTTAGTTTGAGTGGCATGTAAACCGTTGCATTGACCCTCTTCTGCCATTTTGTAGGTTTATGGTGACTGCAAACCCTTCTCCATCACTGGGAGCTTACCTTGCATCAGGGAGCTACAGGTGAGCTGATGTGTGCGTTTTGGCTTACCTAGTTAGATCTTGTTATGACTGAGCTTATAAGTGTGCAAGCTCTACCACTTTGTTATTGAAGGTGAAAAAAGTGTTGATGCTTCAGTAGGTGTGATCTCTCCACTGAGGTGAAGTTAAATTAAAATTAAGTTCGAAAGAAGTGACGTTGAAATGATATTTCCCACTTTATGAGGTATTGTTACCTATTTTGACAACAGGATGAGGGTTACGACGTGCAAACCATTGGATTTGGGAAGATGAGCACGTACCATGCCAATAATGAGTACTGCTTACTCTCCGATTTTAAAAAAGGTGAGAGGATGACGCTGAGAGTTTGCAACATGCCTTCAGCCATTGACACACATTTGCTGTGTCTCATCTACTTGTAAGAAGCAGTGATTACACTAAGTACAGTGCCTGTATGCGATGCTCAAGTACTTCATTTCATGTTATCTTATTATACATTGCTCACTTCTGAAAACGTAATCTTGGCCAAAGAAACAGTGCTTTCTCTGTCACTGCAGGATTCAATGTCCTTGTGAAACTCGTTCAAGTTTTCAATGCCAAAGATGCATGACTCTTCTCATGATAAAATTAAAACGCTACTATGTAAATAGAAAAGGTCATACCTGAGGAAAGTCTAGGACCCCCATTCTTGCAGGGATAGTAGTGATCATGTCACAACAGTAGAACATGCGCCACAGAATATACCTCTCAAGATGATCGTATGAAGTGCAACTAATTTCTTTAGGTATCAGAGCTCAACTTGTTTATTTGCCTGTGTAAAAGCCTATGAACCATGAACCAACATGATGTCAGGAACATTATTATACCAAGTGTTTTTGTCTGAAATGTAGTGAGGACACTTGAATACAAAACAAAGCTTTGTACTGAGTACAACTCAGCAACAGTTATCAATTTGATTTTGAACATGCAATGAGCATTGTAGCTATCAACGCAGCAAATTGTCATGATAGGAGCACTGCTCATCTATTTGTCTGCAATAACACTTCTCTAGTTGGAGCAAAGTTGGAGCAAAGCATTATCGGCACAAAACAGATAATACATGCCAAGAATATTCAAGTCATTCTTGTCACCCTTTGGTACCAAGAAGTACATGTCTGTTGCCACCCCCCCTCTATCTCTCTGCATGCATGCACAAACTTGCTGGGTTGGTTTTCCATGTTGTCACCAACCGCATTGAAGGTGTGGTCGCAGACAAATAAGACAGTCGCTCCAGTGTCCAAGATAAATTCAGCACTGAGGCTTCGATTGCGGATCTTGAGAGTGCGTGCAGGGATGATGTGCTGCTTGGTGCTGACAACTCTTCCTCAGGTTGAGGGCCTGTTCGGGCGCACACACGATGGCTTCCCAGGTCCTTTCTTAAATCAGCCTCAGTGAATCCAATGGTAAGCATATCCGTCTCTGAAGGCTCCATTTGATCTTTAGCAGATTGTGCAATGTCCCATCCGCAGTGAAGTTCTTGGAGAGGCATTATGTGTCCATTAGGTCAGAACAAATAGAAGTGCTTATTTTATTATCTGGTAAGTTATTGTGTTGGCACTCTTCAATCGCTCACAGATAGTTTAACCCTCTCTGTGCCACCAATCACCTTCTTACTTTACTCTGCCTCTTTATCTGCCTCCTTGATCAAAAATGCATGATTTTCCATTTGGAATCAATAAGTCAGGTGTTCATGCATGAGAGGAGCAGGCTGTGAATGCTGCGTACTTATTTTTACAAGGCCATTCCTGTGAGAAGGTAGAGTTGTAGGTTATCTCTTGTTAAACATGTTATCAGATCTCATCAGTTTTGACTTGCAGCTAACAGACTCTCAGGTGGCTCAGCAGGCAACCCGGGTGTAAGAGGTACCACCTTTCCGATGTCATGAAAATGCATCTCAATGCATCGCCTAAAGTCAGCCTCTAAAAGGTCTGCGTAAGGCGGCCTGGTAAGAAGCAAGTCCTTCAAGAAGGCTGCCAAAGCTCCAGACTAGGACATAGGAAGGAAAAGAGGACAACTTTTAATAACCTATCAATTGAAGGGGCTACCATCTATGAAGTGCATGCGTTCACAACTGATCAATCTGCTAGGAGTACAGAAGACTGAGGTTAAAAGCATATGCTTCAAAGCTCAAACTTCACTGCAGGAGTCAGACTAGCTGTTGGGACAGAAGGCAAGGATCCTGTAAAGGTCTAGGACTGTTATTCAATATGGCCAAGTAGATTGCTAGTGAAATATTTGCATCACGAACTGTCCAACGATAAAAAAGACCTTTCATGCACACGCACTTGCAACGCTCTCTCTAAAGGAGGCATCTCCATCAAGGCTTCAAAATTTACTTGAAAGGGGTTGTCTGGTGGTTTGGGCAAGATGTTTAAACAGACAAGCTCCTCTACGATATGCCATGCACGGAGCCCTGAGTATAGGAGCTTGAGTATTGACCGAACGCAAATCCTTACCGTCATAACTGCAAACAATCTATATTCATGACTTACATCCCCATGACTCAATGCTAATGAAAAGCTGTCGAGTACATCCTTAAACATTTAAGCAAGCTTCTATAGTAATGTATTCACACAGGCAGAAATTTAATAACTCTGAAAGTGGCAAGCTTCAACTCCATACATGACGTTCACCTTTCTGTTTCCAGTTCTTAGTTGTGGGTAGATCCAAGGGAGAGTCAATGTCCTCAACTGACATGGATCGTGTGATGGATCTCAGCTGAGCGGTGGGTGAAATAGTGAGTAATGTGGTCAAAACAGGCACAAATCAAAAACATGAAATGCAACAAAGACAATTTAAGATCCAGCAGCCATGAAATATTGATAGAGTGTTGCTTTAAGAGTCCAGCCACGTGCAAGCACTAGGAATTTCTGTGGCTAGTTTAAAGCATATGAGCTCACCCACACGTAGGGCCAATTGTACTTGGCATAGGCCCCTATCAAGAAGACCATAACTTCTGGGTTATGAACATCGAGCTCATGAGCTGCAGGGCTTGCAGGTGGCAGTGCATTGTTGCTCCTGACGTTTCAAGTGTTGTGCAATGCAGAACACATTTTGACGTCAGGAAAATGCAACGGATAAATTTCTCATGGGGAGTGTCAAATGTAACATTATCTGAAGTTTGATGCTAACTATGCCAAGGCAAACTTGCTGAGTTTAATATTCATGTCAACAGTAGATGAAACTGAGCGACGTCCTGAGGTATGAATTCAGTCCAATGCTCATACAATCATCCGCGCTGTCATGCCTCAAAAATGTCAAAGACACATAATCATGCTCCCTAAGCTTATCAATATATGTCTGCGTTCTCTGTTGAGAGGTCCTCACCCAGCCTTGATTGCCCTAAAGATGGGTCCATTCCGGGGGGAGACCTCAGCACCACAGAAGACAGTGACTACCAGCTCCTCACGCCCTGCATGAGGGTACAACTTTATTGATGATCAGGGAAAATTTGAGGATGTTAAGACCTCAATACTCAGTGTTAAGAGTACCTACTCAGAGTAGGTATGTGTACTTTGGTCACACCAAACAATGCTGCATGTCTTGGTGCACATTACCTTTCAAATATAGTTGAAAATGCATGAAACATTTCAAGCTTCCTACTCTTAGACAGTCTTTGTAAAATTGGTCTAATGGCTTAGCGGTCGTTGCCATGTAAAGAAAGAAGTAGTATCTATTATTACATAACTTAAATCTAACCAATTAAATGTCGTAGCATCTGCAGATTTGTTGTAGAAATTCTAGTATTCCTGTGTACGGGAGGTTTCTGGTCTCTGAGACAAGAGCACAAAAGGAAATTCCGTGGCATACATAATATCTATTCTTATAATGGCTTCAATAAGCTTATGGCGCAGCGCTATTGCCCCTAGGTGGGTCCGATTGAGTATGCACTAGCTATGCTTCTACATGTAACCTGTTCGTTCTGTAGATTCCTGAGAAACAATCATAATGAAGTGGCGATTCATAAACAAACAGTAAGTTTGCAACATAAGCTGATATCGAATGAAAACCGACTCAACGGTCACCGTGATTTTCCAGGTGATTCGCGTCAGGCCAGTACAGCCCCTTCGCGTGGCTGCTGCTGACTTTTCAGAGGTGAAAAAATTGTCAAGATTTGAGGCGGGCGACTCCTACCTGACCCTGTTCCTATTTGCAGGGCGCAGAAGAATCTTCAGCATTTGTGGAAATCAGTGCCAATGATGAGATGCCTCTAAGTGACATCAAGGTAAAGTCTCTCTCTTCAATTAATTTATGCAGATAGGTAGATAGGTAATTGAATCAAAAGGTCTTCATATTTTTGCAAGAAACTCATTTGCATCAAGAAACCTTAACTCCCTGCAAATTGTCGCTTTCAGGCTGCACTCTTGGACTCTATGTACGGCGTCCAAAGAGGCTTAGCTGCCAGAAGTGAAATCAGGTATGTACTGTTGACCGTTACCTCAAACTTCAAAGAACAATTATGCAGGGTGAGTTTTAATATAATGTTAAGTGGCACTTCCTCTTTTTCAGGGCAGAAATCAATGAGTTGATAAGTCAATTGGAGGCCAAAAATCCTACTCCTAATCCCACCGAAGTAAGCCGTCAATCAGCTTCCTCATTGTCCTCTCAAACCTTTACGAATTGAGCCCATTGTTCTTTCAAGTTAACCTCATTTACATCACACATTTTGTTGCTTTGGCACCTTTGATCAGGTCTTGGAGGCTCTGACGGGGGACTGGAAGCTGATTTATACCTCAAACTCATCATTAATGGCAGTGCTGGCTCTGTCCAGGCTTCCATTTGTGGAAGTGGGCGACATCACCCAGAAGATTGACTCCAGTACTCTGACAGTGGAGAACAAGGTAGAAATTCTTTCAATATAACATAATGCTCCATTGCGCAGTAAGTTGTTTGAGTCCAGATGTCTGAACGACTAGTAGCCTCACTGTGTCCTTGACTTCTGACTTAAACCCTATGTCTCACAAGAAAGACCTTATCTACTGGTTAAAGATCCTGCATCATGAAGATTTCAAGTTCATCCTTCTCCATTGTACTACTCGCTTTCAGGTGCAGCTAAGCGTCCCCTTCTCTCGTACAGCTTTTTCAACAACCGCCAGCTTTGAGGTAGGCACCATATTTAATTGAGAACATGCAGTTATGACGTCATTTTCCACTTGTCCTTCCGCATGAAATTTATATTTGCTTCATCAATGCAGCAAGTTGTCTAAGTCTCATATCCTTCTCCCACTCAGGTGCGTAGTCCAAAGCGCTTACAGCTGCGTCTAAACAAGGGCGGTATCCAGACCCCGGAGCTCCTTACAGACATTGAGCTGCCGGTTAATGTGACAGTACTTGGCCAGGCTCTGGATCTGACTCAGTTAAAGCAAGCACTTGCTCCTGTAAATGAACAAGTCAAAGGGGTATTAGGCCAGGTGAGAGGAATGGTGTAATGGGTTAATGGCCTAGTAAAATTTACCCCTAGGGGACCGAGGAACCTTTCCCAGTAATTTGTACTAAATGCATGAGTGGAGCACACGCAATGAGGGAGCATTCAATAGTAGTGATGACAGGAGAGAAACCCTCTAAAGGTTTCTGCACAATTTTAGAAAAAGCCTTTCCTAGGAGGAGCTAGATTGATTAATGGCTGGCCCCCTCCCTTTTTGCTGCAGGTCAACAACTTGATGTCACAGACACCTGACCTCCAGTTTGACATTCCCTCTGACAGAGCTCAGACATGGCAGTTGAATACGTATGTGGATGAAGACACTCGCATCTCTAGAGGAGATGGAGGAAGTGGTGAGTGTAATACAGAAAACATAGCTTATGTAGGAGGTGGATGCTTTTGTTGGTCCTGGAGGGTTTAGTTGACCTCTTTTTCACTCAAGAGTGCTGGACAACTTGATACTTGCCTTTTCAACGACATATGCTTTGTATTCCAAGGCAGATTTGACATGCTCTTTTTTGAGAGATTTCCCCTTGTGCCTATGCAGTGTTCATCTATGTGCGGGAGGTGTCATTTAAATGATATAAAGAAGGATGGACTACAGATCAATGATAGAGGTTACTGTCTGTGCGCGTGATGGATCACCTTAGCAGTCTCATTTCATCTTATGTACATTATCACAAAAAGAAATTAATGTACATATTTCAATGATTCATTAGTAAATGAACCAAGTAACGGAAGTGAAATGTCAACATGTCATATTCTTGAATGTGCCATGACTCACCATTCTGCATGACCATTAAGTGGTGAGAGGTGTAAATACAAGGTAAATAATCCCCTCAAGTCACAGGATTTCAAGCATACGCAGGTTGAATCTATATGAGGAAGAATGACTCAAGTAAAAAGGCTCAACAACAGCCACTCTTCTTCTTCTCCTCGGATTCTTGGTTGTCTATGACAATGATGTCCTTGCCCTTCCCAACCTGCAATACACAAATTAATTATGTTCATTGAGATACCACTAGAGATCATAGAGAAGCATATAAACCTCCTAAAATGATCAGAGAAGCAGGCACCATTTAGCATGACTCACCACCTTTTAGCATGACTCATGAGAGATGTGCACTCACTTCAGGTCTTGACCCATCATTGTCCAATACTTTCTTGCTGACTATGTGATAAATGTCTGTAAGAATGAGCTGGAATGCCTTCTCGACATTTGTGGACTCAAGGGCAGAGGTCTCAATGAAGGACAGTCCCTCTCTTTCGCAAAAGGCCATGGCATCCTCAGTAGCAACGCTCCTGAGATGCCTCAAATCACTTTTGTTTCCGCATAGCATAATTACTATGTTTGCATCGGCATGATCTCGCAACTCTTTTAGCCATCGTTCCACATTCTCGAATGTCACTACATTAATGAAATATTATATCAATATGAGGGCTTGTCAACGTTCTATTGCATTGTCCATGGCATACCTCCTTTGGTTATGTCATAAACCAACAGCGCTCCTACTGCTCCTCGGTAATAAGCACTTGTAATGGCGCGGTATCGCTCTTGACCAGCAGTGTCCCAAATTTGAGCCTTAATTGTCTTTCCATCCACCTACGCAGGTGCAGATGACTGAGCAGGATGCCATACTGACTTGGCCTTCAGGACAACCTACCTGAATGCTTCGAGTCGCAAACTCCACGCCAATTGTAGATTTGGATTCCAAACAGAATTCGTTCCGCGTGAACCTGAGAGAGATTGAATCTGTGGAACTAGGCTCCATGACAAAAACATGATGCACACATGAACATACCTGCTCAGTAGATTACTTTTACCGACTCCACTGTCTCCTATCAATACTACTTTGAATAAATAGTCGTAGCTGCAGGGAGATGGCTGGGCGTTAAAGAACATAAAGAGGAGAGCCCAAAAATTTCACAACATACTCGTCATCAGGTTTCGAGTGATGCATCTTAATTGATTTGGGTCCTTCAGAGCTTTTCCTGCTTCAAGTGAGGACTCAAGTTTGACTAGGTTTTGGAAATTTTATTAAAATGTAATTAAAGCAACAGATTACAGAGCAAAGCTTTTTCAGGCTTTGAAGTTCCTTGCTCATGCCCAGCTACTCAGTGTCGAAGTGTGGGAGACGAGCTCAAGTTTCTCCGAATCCTGATGACATGCCAACACGAAGCACGATTTTGTATGTACACTGTGACGAGACTCTTGCTCCCTGCTTAGGATCTAGATAGAAACAGGGTGAGAGCTATTCAAAGGGTTTCCTGTATCTCAGTCATGTAAGTTGCCTCTTAATCACAGCTCCAAATCCACTCCTTCTTCCACAGCCCATTGCTTTATTAAACGGTCTTTAAACGAAGCACTGCCAGGTCTCTTTTTTGAGCTGCAACAGATATCCTTCTCATCAGCTGCATCAACAACACCAACATCACGTCCCAGGACTGATTCAAGACAGATTCCCTCCTTGATACCACAATGACGCAAGGGCTTGTTACCCCCCTCATCATCAATGTCACAGGGATCTAAGGGCTTGTTACCCCCCTCATCGTCCCTACGACTCTCTTCTAATACCTTCAATGGACAGTTCAGGGTCTCAACCTCAACACGTTTTGTTACCCGTGCAACAGCTGTTACCAGACCTGATGATACTGCCCCTTTTACATGCTGGTATTGCTGCTGAGATTCACCTTGTGGAGCACCGTGATGAGCAGTAGGAGTCACCCTTATGTCTCCATCTTCCACGCCCTGTTGCGCACTACGTATGTCCCTCAAGTTCAGCCATTGCAGGGGCTGCTGTTCACATGGGATCATGCTGCTGTCCAGCAGGATACGAGTCTCACACTGATCAGAATGTGGCCACAAGGAGAATAGATGCTTGAGGTCCTCCTTGGTGAACTGTCTGCCTCCTGCACCACCACTGCTGCAGCCCAAACCTGATGTGACACAGCTGCTGCTTGTGCTGCTGCTGCAGTCCTTCCCTAGATGAGATGCACTGCCACCTTCAACATGCTGCTGATTATTCACAGCTGTTGCCAGGTCTCCCTTCATTATTTGGCGCTGATACACCTGAAGAAGAGCTCATCAGTCCTTAACTCAATCATCAAGGTCCAATCAAGTGTTATCATCAGCAAGCTCAGACATGCTGTGTGTCTTTTTGTGCTAGTTCCTACTACTTTCCGACTCTTGCAGCACTTCAACATCATCATGTAAGCAATCATCCCAAGCCTTATTAAACAAGCTTATTGGCCAATCCAGAGCCCTGGACAAATTGATGCCCACCTTCTCTTCTATGGTCCCAGTAGTCAGCAGCCTGAAAACATGGCATGGCCTTTTCTGACCATCCCTGTCATCATGATAAAGACGCACAACATTTTATGTCATCTATGAAGCTCACTGCACTATGCATGCTGAGAAATATGATAAGAAACGCCTTCATCAGTTGTCATCATACATTGAATTTTACACCTCTCATGATAAGAGGCTAAGAAGACACCATAAGAGTCATCATATAAGGTTGTTAGTCATGTACTCATGCAAGCAGCGTTGTACCCAAGTCCATTCTCAAATACGACACAGGCGCAGTACAGGCCCTGCCTCATGTTACTACCTCCATATCCTTGCCATGGCCTGCTCATCCGCAGCTGGGTTCCAGTCAGAGTCAAAGAGAACAAGCTGCATTGTAAAATGAATAAGGGGTTGAGCAATCCGAAGTAGGCTAGAAATGTCGTGAAGGCAGTACAAACTTGCAAACTGGCAAGAAGCAAGGGATACATACTGTAAAGAGGTGCCAACAGTTCTGATTCGGAATATCAAGCCTCTACTTTAGCATGCGATGATCACTCATCGCTCTTTCACCATTCCACAAATTCACCTGGTTTACACAGAGCTTGGACGCACAGGGAAGACGTGCGGTACATCATGGGCAAACAAATGTACAAGAGGACCTTCTTGCATGTTGATATCAAACAGGTGTACGTCTAAAACCAACTATTAAATACTAAGTATTCATGCATTCAGACATCAACCCGGTTTGCGGGCTAAATACCAACCCCAAGCCGGAGTGAATGCTCAATTCTCAAAGCTGACAGCTTTCTAAATCTACTAATAACAATTGATCCATGCTGGGTCAGCCTACTTACGTTATTAGCTCCTATCAAGTTCAGACCAGCCCCTCCAGCTCTTGTGGACAACATGAACACCTAGAGGGAGAAGGGACACATTATGACTTACTATGAAGGTAAGCAACAACCTTCAGCACTACAGCTTTCAGAGAGGCTTAATGAAAACCTAGTAAGATGTGTGTATCATCTTACTCTCAACCTGTGTAAATTACAAGGCAACTCAAGCCCTCTTAGCAATGTTACATGCTGCATAAGTGAACAAGTGATAATGAAATTGCTACACACCTGACCTCTCCCATGCAGATTGAATCCATCCACAATGCCCTGACGGTCCTGGGGGTTGACAGACCCATCAATCCTTACTGTCGTGAATCTGAAGCAGCAGAATCAGATAAAGGCCAGCCGGGGGGGAAACACAATGACTTCACAATGCATGTACATAGGGGGCATGATGGACGTTATTGAAGATGCTCTCTGTAAGGAGTAGGAAAAATTTATTGATTTGTATTTTAAGGCCATGCACGTAGAGCATTGGAATGACAGTGCCTAGTTGTTTATCATACGTATGATACGGATGTATTAGGTAAAGTCCCGTACATGCCTACTTATAAGCATACTCTGCAAGAAGACAGGGAGACAATCAACCAAGTAGATAACTGTTGTATCTCCATCTCTCACCCTTGAGCTTTGCAGATGCTGTCATCAATGATGTCCAGGGTAGCAGTACTGGTGGACACCACCACACAGCGCTCACCAGCAGTCAACATGGAGTGGAGAAGATATGACAGACAATGCAGTTTACCTGCAGATGAGCAAGCCCCGCTAAGGTTTGGGAATTTTAAAATCATGTAAATATCATGTTAGTATGCACCTGAAATGAAGCGCTATTACAACAAGCTGACTTTGGCAAGGTGCTTGACTAATGGTAGATGTGATATTCTTAAACATACTTCAAACCAGAGCTAAAACACTTCCATCACCCATGATGAAAGCAATAAGCTGCTCTCGAGTTAAATAAAGTCTGCGGAAATTCATAAAAAAAAGAAGCAACAAAGTGAAGAAGCATTCTCTTCTTTTTCACTTAGTAGTGCGGAAGTCACGGCAGTGACAGCATTCTCTTCTTTATTACTTAGTAGTCAGTGCGGAAGTCACGGCAGTGACAGCATTCTCTTCTTTATCACTTAGTAGTCAGCGAGGAAGTCACCTGAGCTTTCAATGGCCCTCAGTAGAGAGTCATCTTGGCAAGCAGGCAGGCCCTTGAGCCATCCTCCTCCTTGGATGCCATCATCATCATCAACAAGAACACTCCTGCATGCATGCATACTGCTGCCTCTGCTCTGTGCTCCTACTTTACTACTGTCCTTACTAAGGACAATAACGTCTTCTCTGCTAGATTGGCTGTCTTGAGCAACAATCAACAGAGCAAGGCTGTTGCACACTTTTCGCAGTGCAGTGATGAGCGCCAGACGGCTGTCTTCACCCGACAAATTGCTTGTTGACATGCCGCATTTCTTGAGAACATGTTGGTATGCCTTCAACTGCGAGCCAGAGAAGGCATACACAGTGAGCAGTTAACACAGTGAATAATGTAGGGAGGTGATTAACACAGTGAATGATGTACGTCATGTAGGGAGGTCATGATTAAAACAGTTAATGATTTATACATGAAGGGATTCAACTTAGACTTTAACAACAGAAGAAAACTTGAGATAATCGCAATAGAAATCATAAGTCTTAATGTCTGAGACCTCGTGCTGTATTTTATGAAAGACAAGAGCAAGAGAGATAATTGCGCCTTGAAATCTTCAACATCATATCAAGTGATGTTCTTCTGGGGACCTCACCTGAATGTCAGAGGGCTTACAGAACACCACAATCTGGTGGAGAGGTGGCAGGTGACGAGCAAGGATGGCCTGGGTGCGCCTCAACACAAAGGGAGCCACGGTCTTTGACATCATCCTGAGTCAGAGAATGGATTCCAGCACCCAAGAACTGTGCCTCAGATAACTTAATCAAAACGCAAACCTTGCGCAACTAAATCATCGCATACACTGGTAGCTCATCCATACAGAAATTCATTCACATGCACATAGCGCCAACACAGCATGTAGTCCTCACTCTGCACGCTCCTCTCCCAGCTTCCTCTCCTCAGTTGTAGCATCCCTGTCCCGTCCCTTGCTAATGGGCTCGCTGAAAATCTTCTTGAATTGGGAGGCACTACCCAGCACTTCAGGCGCCACGAAGGACAGCAGGGCTGTGAGCACAGTTCAGGTACAGAATGAGGCACCAAGACTGGTGATCCTCAGTATTAGCTGACTGATTACATATGCATATTGAAGGGAAGCTCCCATTAGCTCTACAAGCTACATTTCATCTCTGCTTGGTTTTGCAGCTGACTGGTGATACGTAAGCAGTAAAGCTAATGTTCCAGATAGCTTAGTAATGCCAACATCCACCCCGCCACTGTCTCACATCTATGCTGCCAAATATCATCCCACTATGCTAATGTCCACGCCATCATATTTCCTTGGTGCGACCAGACCCTGGTAGGACCCTGTACCGCTCAATTGCTCCATTGTCCCCCCCTCTCTCCTTTGCAACCCCATGATCCTAGCACTTACCATAGTACTCTTCCAGATTGTTCTGGACTGGCGTGCCTGTAAGCAGGATCCTCTTGTTGCAACCCAGCTCCATCAGAGATCTCACAGTCTGATTGCCCCCACTACTCTTCAGCCTGAAGTGTGAGAAGGTGTGAGTCTGGAAAGGAGCCATCAGTCACAGAATGCCACTTCAGACGTCTTATGATGAGAACGCAATAGAAAGGCAGAATTTCATTCATAAAGGTATGTAGCAACAAAAGGCTTTTCAAATGAATTTTGATTTGGGCACAGAGCCCAGAGGACTCTCTGATACGTCACTTCATGCTGAAGGCTCTCGCCTGTGAGACTCATCACACACTAAGAGATCACAGCTTCCCTTCAGCTTGGAGCTGTACTTCCTCACTGCCTCATAGGATGTGACCAGTAATCCTGCATGCTGATAATTTCCACGTACCGCAACAAAGTCCTCCACTATCTCGTCAGCTTTAGGGCCTTGCATCAAAACATTAGCCTGACGATTCACAAAGCCATAAATAACAACATCACTGTTGCAAGCACCCAGTTTATAAAAGCATGGAAACAGCATGGCTCTTTGAAAGCACTGCTGAGTGAATATCCGTGTGAAAACAGCATGGCTCTTTGCAAGAACCAGAAGCACACTTTCATCAAATTCTTCATTAGATCAAACTTCAAATCGAAGAACACAGACATCCTTTCATCCACACTCCTTGCTGCCCTCCAAATGATGCCTTCTGTGAGGAAGGAAATAAAGGCGGCATTTACAATGTGTAAATAGCACATACGCCACTCCCCTACTTTAAGTCTTTCAGATCCAAGCCATTTGGTCACTTCCTTGGCCCACTGGTTCACTAAGGTGGCCTGTTGAAGGTTTAAGAGAAGCAGAATGAGTGGGTCTGGGGACAGGATGTATTCTTTCCAAGAGAAGCTGTTGAGATGCTAAGCCACTATGCTGTAGACAACAGCATGTGCGCTGGTGAATGGATGTAGAAGAAGTATGGGCTAGTTACCTGACATTACCTGAGCTGGTTGATCTTAGTACTCACTGGTGTCACCACTATCACTTTATGGACTGCAGGTTGTCCTTCTATTGGGCTCTGCTTTAGCATGGTCCAGATCAGAGTGATGACCTGTAGTGTCTTCCTGAGCATCAGGAATGGATATGTGCAGGTATTCAAGGGCATCAAGTATAGAACTGACAATGAACACCTGACCTTGTTATAGACTCCAGAAGCAAGAATCCTGCTAGATTGCAACTGCAAGATTAAAAACCTGTCGCACCCTAGACCCATCTCGTCTGCTAACAAGCATCCTTCTATTCCTGATTCCTGCTCCATGGTGCACTTGTATAAGAACTGGACTCCCTCTCTTTGATGAGGTCTCAACGCGCGCCCCAAGTAAGGATCCACAACCACTGGTGCTACTAAGGTACTCATCCTTGATCCAACAATACCATTGCTCTTGCTACAAAGCATGGGCTGCCCTAGTTGCTGATGGACAGGAAGCAGGACACCCTTGCCATTGTCCCATTGTACAGCGTTAAGAAGAAGTGCTCCAGGGGCCTGGGGGGCATGGTGGTGCCTGGCAGGCACTGCAGGTCTGGAGGGTGCCTGTGTCGTAAAAAGCATCATGAACACACAGTTAGGTGTGTTGTTGTTTCATCTTGTAAGGGCGAAGCAATATCAGAGTTTCAGGCTTCATGAAGAAGACCGATGAAGACTGTCTCACCACTAATCCCACTGCCGCCTTAGGTACAGGTTCACAAATCAATGAATAAAATGAGGAAGACCTATGAAGACTGTCTCACCACTAATCCCACTGCCGCCTTAGGTACACGTTCACACATCAATGAATAAAATGAGGAACACCGATGAAGACTGTCTCACCACTAATCCCACTGCCGCCTTAGGTACAGGTTCACACATCATCAATGAATAAAATGAGGAAGACCGATGAAGTCTGTCTCACCACTAATCCCACTGCCGCCTTAGGTACAGGTTCACACATCAATGAATAAAATGAGGAAGACCGATGAAGACTGTCTCACCACTAATCCCACTGCCGCCTTAGGTACAGGTTCACACATCGATGAATAAAATGCTCAATTGTAATGATTTACCTCTGCGGATGAAATTGCAGCAGAAGTGACACTGCTGGTTGGAGGGATGAAGTGCCGGGTAGCATGTGCTGTTATTGTTGGTGGTCTATCATGATCTGTTGTTATTATTGTTGTTGAAAATATCCCACTGGCTGACCCACCTCCTTTCCTCAGGAAGCAGGCCCCAGATCTGGTGGGAATGGATGTGGAGAAGAATTGATTCAGAGAAGATGAAGTCTTCCTTCCTAAACAGGAGTTAACATAATAAAACAGAGGGGCAGAGGCCTTTCTGCCTTATCCAAAGCTGGACAATTAAGTAGAAAGCTAAAGATCATTCAATACTCCTGCAGTACATGAGGATCAATACAGTGAGTCAATACTCCTGCAGTACATAAGGATCAATACAGTGAGTTTCCCCAAGCAATGAAACATTACAGTGGTACTGTGAGTTATGCACCTGAACAGTTCAGGATCCAAGACCTGATCCACCTCAGCTATCAGTGAATTTAGCTCAAAGCGCAAACAGTCGTCATCTTCCAGTTCCTCTGGTTCCTCATCACAGCCATCCTTTGTACTGCTGCCTCTCTTGGGCCCATTGCGGCCTCTCATGAGCTGCAATCGTTTATTGAAAGCTGACTTGGCAGCTGCCAATGCACCTTTCCCACTGACTTGGCGGGAACGACCAGTCCAACTGACTTTTCCATCCTGATGCAATCATTATGCAGGGATCAGCAGGATCAACATCATTATTTGTATGCTTATGATTTCACAGTGCATAGGTAACGCGACCTCAATCACATTAAGGCACTGATTCTTTAACAATGAACAACAACAAAAAATGTGATCTCAACACAATGTTCTGCTCCCAATTGATCTCTCATCCTGGGTGCTATGCTATGTCCTGGGTGCTGTGCGTAAGTGGCAGTCAAACACTCCTCACTTGATTGTACAGCATAGCACTGAAATCTTGGGAGATGACCAGGAACCCATCTGAGTATTGCTTTTGAGCTCTCTTTTTAAAAAAAGAATCCTGCCAATCAAAATTGCGAAAATGCTCATATAGAGACAAGAAAGGTAGGTTTCAAATATTTCAAATTATATGTGCTAATCCCAGTATACCTGTTTGATATACAGGACCTTATAGTATGTTGCCTCTTTAGGGCAAGATACAGGAGTATTACCAATGTCCATCATAACTGCAGCGTCAGCCTGCTGTGCTGCGCCACTCTGGACATGTTTGAATCGTTGCTTTGATGCACTGAGGGCCTTCTGATTAGTGCAGGGTTTCTTATTCAATCCTATGTGTGCGTTCAAGTCCAGATCATGTGCTGTGCTAGAAATATTGCTGTTGGTCACAGTATTTTCATCCCCTGAATCTCGAGGAAGAGATGACTGCGAGCTCAGCGTTATCATAGGACATTTGAATATTTTCCTCTTGAACATCGTCGCTTTCGCGTTCAACTGTCTGTTCGAATTCAGTCGATTCGCGCGTTTAAAGCAGAGTTACGATGGGCATGCCACTTCAGGTACCACCTTGGCATTCAAGGCATGTGATCAATTAAAGCGAATCAGTTAGCATGTCTCAAGCTCCTGAAGGTCAAATTTCTTCTGAGGTTCAGCAGTTCATCGCAAGAGAATCACAAGTAGCTCAAGTACAGCAGGTGAGGTGTGCTCGACATTTCCAGGCGCCATTTGATTCATCTAATTTAGCGTCAGTAAATTTATGCCTTCAATTTCTGCCCAGTACGTAGCAGTTCCTCACGCCAGAAATTTTGCAACCTCCACTTGAAATGCAGATGATTGCAACACTGACAGATGTATGCTGGGACAAATGCGTAAGCTCTCCTGGCACATACTTGTCGGGAAAGGAGACTTCATGCCTAGAAAACTGCACCAAGCGCTTTGTAGAGGCCACACAGTTCATAATGCAACGGGCAGCACACAAGGCTGGTGCAGGAGGATCTGGTGGTGACATGTTTCAGTGACTGATGTGTGTCCCATCACCTTAATACCAATCCAGCTCATTGAATAAACGACCCTGTTCCCAGAAACATTCGAAGCATCTACTGAATCTAAGGCGCAGTAATAATGTTGCTTTAGTAAATTTCACTATTGCTTGGCCTCTCTAATTAATGCTTATGATACGACCTGAATCTCATACCTCTTGGCCATTGTTTTAAAGGCTTATGGCTTTCAACCATTTTCACAATACCCTCTTTCACGAAACTCTGTCATACTGGCCCCTCGGAGAATTATTTTACAAAACTCTTCTCTAAATTAACTTTTTTATGGAGTATCCAGAAAATGAAAAGGGCATAATATGATAAGGTCATACAGCAAGGCCATGCAAGTTTTCTGGAGGGTTCTGTAGGAGTCAAAATATTTTACACAGAGAGAGTTAAGGCACCACTCACAAGACCCCAGACTAAGCATTGAGGGTTGTCATCTCTTGAGCGCTTTCATGTGAGTGAAATGAATCTGCAAATGCTATGAAATGGACATTGTAAGTGAGTGCTCACACTAATGATATTCAATGGGCTAAGATCCAAACTGCGTTTGAAAATCCTGGGCATTATATTAATGGGCCAGGATCCTGCTGGCAGAAGATGCGCAGTGTGAGCTTATTATTCAGGCGTGCTGTGGCTCCTGCTGTTGTTGCATGCTGACTGCAGAACTGCAAAACATGATCTAGCCCAGCAGGTCACGGCCAGCTTGACAGGACAATCTGGTGCCAGGTCTTGTTGGAATCTCAGCTCCCTAGGGCCTCTGAGTGATACACATGAATAAGCATGAGCATGGGGACTGTGGTACTGATACAACATGAATAAGCATGAGCATGGGGACTGTGGTAATGATACACATACGTAAGCATGAGCATGTCTTACACGTCATGCTTGGCCCTTTAACCACATCTTCTGATCAGATAGAAGGCTACTTGTACATAACCAGAGTTCAAGCAAGTTCTGGTCTAGCAAGATATGAAGCGACACATCAGATGTCATGTCCTCACTTGTAAGCAGTTGGCACTGTCACAGTGTTTTTCCAGCTTAGCTCTGCTGCATCCAGAGGATGCGTCACAATCACATCCAATCGATCCCTCCGAGCCACCATCTCAATGATTGAGCCTACAGAAGAGAACAAGATTGAAAGAAAAGTGTTGAGAGACTGAACAGAGTCAGAGAAGACAAAAACGCAAGTGCCCATTGTTGAAGCAACAAATCAGCAAATTCTGAACATTTCGAGGAGTTACAAATCTCCATCGCAACCTGAAATGTGTCTCTGACCAAACTTTCAACTACCCTCAAAGTTCTATGTTTATCATTACCTTTCATGACAGGTAACCGGACAGGCAGTAAGGATCCAATTGTGATTGAAGAGTAAAACCCACTGGGACGTTCACCACAGGTGTCAGCAAGACACTTGTGAAGGGATTTGGGGTTGTCCTGGAATAAGGAATGGATCATCAGGATCCTTCAGTAACTATTTGAATTTGAATGATTTTAAACATTCTATGAACTTGTGCTAATTTCATGTTTCAATGGACGAGGCTGTTATGATAATAAGAGCCCTGTGTTGAGGACGTCATTACCTGTAGGGACACAGGGATTGTCCCGAACTCAACAGCATTATTCCCTCTAATCTCCATCCTCCACCTCAGCAGTGACACATCAGCAGTGCTCAAGTCTGATACAAGCAGCTTTGGACCAATCCCCTCCAACCGGATCATGCTTACTCTTAGCGTGACCGGGTCATTCAAAAGCATGAAGCCTTGCTTTTCACACCGTAATCTATCAAACTGAGATTCCGTCTCAGCTATCTTCAACCTCTCCAGCCAAGAACAGAATCTAAACATTGAAGTGGAAGTTTCTCATTTGGGGACTACAGCATCAGATAGTAGAACTACTTACCGCCATCGACATGCTTGCTCAGGACCATGCATACGATGAAGCAAATCACGAGCAGCTTTATCAATCAACGAAGTCCCCTTAGAGTCCTTCGCATGGAAGCGCTTGCAACAACTGTTAAGACTCAATAAATCTGCCAAGCTTACAAATTCCAAAACATTTTCCAAGACTTCAACGGGCAAATTAGACAAGATACTAAACGATGGTCTAGAACAACTCAGAGACAACGACTGTAGGGATTGTTGGCTATCAGAGGAATAAGAATTACAGCATTCCATGGAATTTCGACAAATTTTCTGAATTGTGACTCTTGAGTAACGTTTTCAAGAGAGAGGGAAATTCGAAAGTTTGCACAAACTACCTATTCGGAAGAAAAAGTAATGATCTGTCCTCTTTAATCTTATTCACCATGGCAAGTAAAAGAGAGAACTCATGCTCGATAGGTTACCAACTTATTGCAACCAACTTCTGGCGTGTACCCAGTGCATTGACGTAAAACGAAAACAAATAATTGATAACAAATCATTCATCAGATTTCAAAATATTACACAAAACCTGGAATACAAGCACGCAATACATAAGCTCAGTGACATGGAAATGCTCCAACTATTCTGCAGCCTTTGCTGCAGGAGCCCGGTCCACAAGCTTCCCTTTAGCATCAAACATTTTTCTGAAAGGAATGAACTCCATGCCCATCATGAAGGGCTGCAAGACCTTCGGGATCCGAAGCCCATCAGGAGTCTGATAGTTCTCCAACACACAACACAGCGTGCGCTCAGTAGCAGTCAAGGTACTGTTGAGCATGTGCACAAATCGGTTGCCACCTTGCTCACCCCCTTGGCCCTTAGGTACACGCAATCGAATATCCAAACGTCGTGCCTACAGTATGCAAAATGCGTTGACCCTGAATCCTCTTACCATACTCATGACTTTGACTGAACCATACAGCTGGAGTATCCAAGCTTAAAAGCATCAGACAGATCAAAAGATCATACATGTCTCAACTCTATTAACATTATCTGATGATAACCAGTGCAACTCTATTAACATTACCTGATGATAATCAGTGCAACTCTATTAACATTACCTGATGATAATCAGAACAACTCTATTAACATTACCTGATGATAATCAGTGCAACTCTATTAACATTTACTGATGATAATCAGTGCAACTCTATTAACATGACCTGGTGATAATCATTGCAACTCTATTAACATTACCTGATGATAATCAGTGCAACTCTATTAACATGACCTGGTGATAATCATTGCAACTCTATTAACATTACCTGATGATAATCAGTGCAACTCTATTAACTACATTACCTGATAATCAGTACAATTTGAGCAGGAGACCAGTTCACGGTACGTCTTGCTTGCAGGGAACCAGGCCTCCAGATCATACTTCTTGGCTGCAGCATTGTTCAGCTCCCCTGACACAATGTTCACCACCCGGTACGGCAGATCAAGGCCCTGAAACACACCAGTCAATAAGTATTCAGTTGCCAGATTAAGACAAGGTAATGTAAAAGAATTCTCGAAAACAGGCTCGCTTGTGCTTACAGAACTTAAAGCTAATAGCTGCTAACAAACACAAGTGGAAGAATGACTAAGGGCTTGCCATAAATCTCACCTGATAGAAGCCCTCAGCATTCCCCAACATCTCCTCCATGGCCTCCCATGAGGCACTTCCCTCTGGCGTGGTGATACAAAACTGTTCAATCTTCTCAAATTGGTGAATCCTATATTAGGTAGCAACTTGCATTTCTCAATCGTCTTAATTTATAATGAGAAAAGAAGGCAAACTAATAGATGCTGCATCCTTCTTTTATATGGCAGTCCTGCGTAATTCAGATTTTTGATTTCAAGAAGCGTTCAACGGGTTGAAATCAGCAATTAACATTTAATAGCTGGGCCTACCTGAAGATGCCCAAGGTGTCACGTCCATGACTCCCAACCTCCTTCCTAAAGCATGTTGAATATCCCACATACCTGCCATGAAGTAATCAGTTTTGCAGTCAAAGAGAAGACAAGGTCCATTATCTGGAAGGACCAGAAACTATGTTTAACAAATATTCAAATGAACTGTAACATTATTTATCACATCCTTTCTATCTCTGTCTCTCACTTGACAGGAAGGTCTCCTTTCTCAAACCATCCTTGTCTATGAAGAGCACATAGGGTCTGCTCGCTTGTAGCAATTAGGTACTTGTCATCACCTTCCCCTGTAACATAAAACAATCAAATGAAGCATAAGGGGAAAAACATTTTGTGAGCTCTCTGAACTCTCTCACTGAGAGACAATTGTGACATATTCTCAGCAATGTGTCAGTGACTACCCACAGACAGCAAAAGAACTCGTCTTCTCACCAGTAACTTTGTAAAGCTCCTCATCAAACTGGCTAAGCTGAGCACATTCTGACATGATCTCCTTGCGCATAAAGAAGGGCGTGTGCACAGGCTTGTAGTTCCTTGTGTATGCAAACTGGAGGCCATAGTTGATCAGAGCCTGCACAGGCACCAAGAATGAGATATGGAGTATCTCAGTAAGAGCACACTAGTGTGTATTATGGAGTCTTGATATCTCACTAAGAGCACACTAGTGTGTATTATGGAGTCTTGATATCTCAGTAAGAGCACACTAGTGTGTATTATGGAGTCTTGATATCTCACTAAGAGCACACTAGTGTGTATTATGGAGTCTTGATATCTCACTAAGAGCACAGTGTGTATTATGGAGTCTTGATATCTCAATCCTCTTATGGATGAAGGTTTAAAATGGCATCACTGTATATAAGTCTAGAGAGATGACCCCCATTAAGTTACATGCTTTAAGAGCTACAGTGCTCATGTGTTGTACCTGATTTAGCAACACCCCCTCTCCTATCAAGTAGTAGCCTCTCCCTCCCGCTACAGTCTGTCCTGCCTCAAGATCCACAATACCAAGTAGGGCCACAAGGTCTACATGATTGTACAGCTTCTCCTCCTGCCTCCTCTCACCATACTCCTTAACAATCGCATTGTTCGCCTGAACATGGGGACACACATTCAACAGGAATTACTCAATCGCCATCCATTATGAGAAAAAGCAAAATACAGCTGAGACAACGGTTAGAAACAACATTGAGGTTTGTTCCATGGACAACTTCATTGAGCACATGCCTCTGTACCTCATCTTGGCTAATTGGGACACTGTCATGTACAATGTTCCCCATGTTAGCTAGTATTGAGTCTCGTTTCTTGATTATAGACTGCTCTAACTCTTCTGTCTCAGTCATCTGCTTCTTGGTCTCCTTAGACTTCTCTTGAAGCTCATCAGCATTCCCTCCTGCCTGTGAATGCAGGTACCAAGGTTGGTATGGGCAAAGACCTGACAGCCCAAGCTTCATTGATGTTACCTTCTTGATCTGTCCAACCTCCTTGCTGATAGCATTCAGCTCTTTCTGGAACTGATCTAGTTGATATCGCACTGCATGATGGCAAGTCATGTTGGGTGGCAGTTATGGGAGCTAGGTGGATTGTGCAGGAGGTGATGCAAACCTTTGCGCCATTCATTGTCTATTTCTATGACTTGATCAACAAGCGTCACGTCAGCGAATCTTCTACGCTGCGACTCTCTTACAATCTCAGGATCGCCTCCTTTGTCTACAAAACAAAAGCTCATACTAATGATGCATTGAAAAACATAGTTAAATACTGCATAATGGCTATGCAACACACCCGTTCGAAAAAGATTGATATCCAGCATTGATGGTTCGCAGGAATACTCAAAAGTGATGCAGAAAAGTTGACAATTTGGAGACTTGCTTCTATGCTTTGATAGACAGTTATTTCGCCGACACACTTCGATACAGATCGGTTTTGGGGGTTCAGCTACTGAAAAATAAGGGACTCTTCTCACAAAATTTACTAAGGATTTAATGCAGGAGTTGATATGCTCAAAATTAACCGAAGTTGCTGACGTTGTATACTTGACTCCCACTCAGCATTTGTTAACACAGTCAGAGGACACTGTCTTCACTAGTGATGGAGCCTCTATTCTGCACTATCAAGTCGCATCAGATCCTTTGAACCCTGACATAGATCTATTCCATGTTTCTTCATCATTCACCAACCAGGCAAACATTCTCACAGCAGATTGGCCAAAGCAAGTGCCCGAGGCTTCTCCTCCCAGCGTGTCCATATCAGCCTCAATCCCATCAAAACCTGGACTTGACAGAGGCAATCGGAACACTTCATCTACTAACGCATCCCAATCCATCCATATAATGACTGCAAGCCCCAGAATTCCAACTGATACTGTGCTCATCCCATCCTCTCACCCGTCACACTCACATCACGCTTCTTCACACTCCACTCTACTAGCAGTAGCAGCTGGGAGCATCCTCAGAATCTTCCCTATCAAGCAATCTATTTACTCCAGCGAGGCAAACAGGACATTAGTTCCTCTCCAACCCCAATCCTCCCTCCAGCATGTCGCAAAGTTTCCCGCACTTCCTCTTGCTGCATCACATATTTCTATTTCTGATGATGGTGATGAAAGTGGCAGCTCCTCCAGCTGTGAGTTGAAAACTCCTGTGTCCAGTCAGCGCTGGCTGGCACTGTCTTGGCATCCTCATTTTCCAGGCATCCTTGCAGCGGCTACTCAGGTATAGGAAGGTCAAAGGCTTTGTGCACATTCAAATAAGGTCATGAGTCATGTCAAGTAAGTTTAGAGACTTATCAGCCCTCATAGATATTGTTACTCAAAGCTCTTTGTTAGGAATCACTAATGTGACCTCTTAGTGAAGGACAATCCTTCCTTTTGCTCATGCAGGGCCATATTTGCATTTGTTTGTGCACGTGTTCTACCGAGCAGTCCCCAGCTTCAGGGGTACAATCAGGAGTGAAGCAAAGCATGCCTCCCAAACCTTTATCCACCTCATGTCATATGTCAGTCCTGGCCTTGATGCCTTCGGGCCTGCCTGAAACCATAACTAAAAGCACTGCCTCCTTGGTGTGGCTCCGAAGCTCTAGTGACTCACAGCTCATGACGAGTGCAGAGGCTCAGACATGTGGAACAGTCAGCAGCATGCAGGCCACCCTGGTAGCATCTTGGGGCTCTTATGTCATGCTGTATGAGTGGAGTGGAACAGCGTTAATGGGTGAGCCCAAATTGTCCAGACAAATAGTTTTAATCCTTTTTGGGGACAGTTTAAGTCCACTTTATGTGAGTTCAAGCCCAACAAACCTGCACTTGAATATTCCACTACCTGAATACCTGAAACCAGTCTAACGTTTAATCTGATTACTAACTCATAGTTGATCGTTCATGTGCTTTCTCTTTTTCTTCAAGGTGTTCCTCAGCCAGGTTCCATAAACCCTGATTATTCCTCTTCTCCCTGGTCAAACTCCAACTGCACCTCACGCCCTCTCCACCTCCAAGGCTTGGCAGGCCCTCCTAGAGCTCTGATGGCAGGCCCCCAGGGCACTCTATTGTGCACCACAGATGCTCCGCTACTGCTCAATGCTACTGCTCAACATATTGAACCTGCTGCTACAGCTGTTGCTCAACCAGCTGGCCACTCCAAGATCTTGATCATTGAGAAGCAGCCGGTAGATAAGACAGTGGTGACTACTTCACACCACGACACCACACCTTTCAAGCATGAGGATACTACATATAACAACCCGTATACCAAGCATGACCCATCATCTCAGTATCAATCTTCTCCTGAGGCGCTCCATTCTGTTGGGAGGCATCACTCGGTGTCTGTAAAAATAGCTGAAAGGCCAGACTTGATAGAAGAAGTAATGAGCACCTCCTATCCTGTTGGGATGAGTCATGATGTCCATTGCGATGAGGCACAGCAGTCTGTACAGAGTGTCAAGGTACAGGAGAACCACGACCACTTTGTGCTTGCAAGAGATCACAAAAAGAGCTCTTCAGAGCCAAAGGGTCTAGAAAGGGACATTTTAGACCTAAGAGGGAAGCTGCAACAACATAGTGGTGAGAATGGAGGTCTTTTGTCTTACCTCATGGGCGATTTGAGATTTTCAAGTGACATGGGCACTGGGAGCCAAGAAGGAGGGCTGCATGCCCTGAATCATGAGTCAGATGAAAGACCAACGCTGCCGCCTACTTCATTGGAAGCTTCTACAAGCAGCAGCCTTGTGAGTGAAGAAGCACCTTTGGCACGTCAGATCCTGATTGAACCTCAATCTCCAATCATCCCCCCTGGCTTTCTTCTGCCAACCAGCACTAGGCAAGCCACTGCACAACTCCACATATTTTCCTCCTTTCTACAAACCCCCAAAGGTCCAACAGACATGGAAGCCTTGTCGTCCTCATTAAATAGATCCATGGCCGTGGCCGCTACTCCATCTGCCACCATTGCCTTGTCATCAGTTGTAAGACCAGACCTGCTGGACTGTCGGGGAGATCTGGTGCTTGTAGGCAGTACAAGTGGGTCAGCTGCAGTACATGTGTACAGGATTACCTGGCCTTCTGCACCTCTGGAGCTGCTATCAAAGAGTCAGCCTCACAATTCATCAAACTGTCAGTTAGTTACGAAAGCTGAGGGGGCGTTTGCTTTGCAGCATATAGGAAGCAAGAACCTTTGTATTCCTCAGCCACCAAGAAACGCCTCCCCTCACCTCTACAGGCTGAGAGGGCTGCAGTTGTGGAGAGCTGCACCTTCTCTGGGAGGCACCTCCACCATAAACCTCCAAACTGGACCTGCATCATCATCATCATTATCATCATCCACACTCCTCCCAGCATCCCTTCTGAAAAATCCTGATGGTGTTGGCGCCATTGCAACAGGAGAGCCTAGTCTGCTGAGCCTGGTAGCTCTGCTAGGTGTGGCAGAAGACAGGGCTCAAGACAAGTCACCCTTACCCTTGTTCATGTCTGTGCACAAGACATCACCCAGTGTCCCACTGGGCACCACTAAGTTGGCGCCCCTCATGCTGTGCACCTTCCCTCTGCAGACAAACCAGCATTCCACCACTGACGCAGCAGCCTCTAACACCATCATTCAGAAAGCATGGCCAGCACGATCTATGGCCTTGGCGGGGCAGCATAATGCTACTCGTCATCTGCCAGATCAACCACACAGTACAGAGGGTACAAAAGGTAACAGCAGCCAGGGTACAGGTATGGGGGCTCAGGAGCCTGCAGGCCATGAGACAGTTACTTTGGAGGCAGTGTTGGAAATGATGAGGGGAATGGAGGAGAGGCTGAACAGGAATAACAATGTTTTAGAAGTGCTACTCAGTCGGGTAGAGGCCTTGGAGGAGAAAGTACAACAAGCACAACACAAAATGGATTACTCATTATGATGTAACCCTTCTGAGAGATGCCAGGTAACTGTCACTGATACAAATCTCACCTGATGGTCAGATAATCCTTACATTTAGTTTCCTCAGGATTATGAGGTTTGTGATATAATTAAGATTTTTTGCAAAATGTTTGTCACATTTAGGCTTTGACCATTTTTAAACATGTTTCAAATCTATAAGCTTTAGATGACATGGTGACATACAGTGTATTCAAAGACTTTTCAATGAAGCTATTGAGCTTTGGAGGTGCTATAACTTGAAAATATGTGGCATCAAGTGAAAAAAACGTTTAATTTCTTTCAAAGACTTGTGAATTGTGCAGTGGCTGCACTTGACTCATTTCTTACTTATTAAAACGAATTTCTTGTTACTTGAAGAAGAAAAATGATTCACCCAATAAAGAGAGCATTTGAATCAAATAATGTACCAACTCAAGAGAGATTGTGATGTTGTGCATGCACCTCCATAACTACATCCTTAAAAGACTTGCACAAGCCATGCATGTATTCACATCCATTACTAGATCAGATCATCAACAGTCAATAAGACAGGCTTGGAATCAAAACATTAGCAACAAGTGTCTCTCTTCAAGTCATCTGGCGTAATCAAGCAAACAACAAACAGTGATAGTTTCTTGTGTTTATCATTAACCCTCAATATCATGAAGGCGTATGTGAAAAGAAACCTCCCTTGTCCAAACCAGAGATCAAGGCTAAGCAATTGGGTACTAGGAAACAACTTCAACAGACAGCAACACCAGGTCTGCAACATAAAGGGGTCAAATATGCCGTCCAGTACTTTAAATTGAAAAATGGTCAACATAGCGCAATTAACAGAAAGCCTTAATGCAATTACTTGGCTGCAGAGTGGAGAGGAACCTGGATTGAGGTCCCTAAGGGGTCTGACCGATGATCCCAATGACTCAACTCCCCAGCCAACTGCTCCATCTTAGATGTCCCAGCAGCGCCCTTCAAGATGATCCCACCCCCTCTAGCAGCATCCCCGCTTCCAGCTACAAGCCCAGCAGCAGCAGCAGCAGCGCTTCCCCCCAGCAGATCCAGCAACATCTCCTCAGTTGCCCTCAGCTCCTCTGGATCCACACTGCCAGATTGTAGCTGAGCACGCAAGGCTGCAGTTACCTCTGGCAGCTGTGTCATCATGCCAGCATCACCTAATGCAGTGTTTCCAGATATTGCGAGGCCTTCCAACTGACTGGCGGTTAAGGAGGCACCCTGCAAGGCCTCTCTCACCTCTTGCTCCAGAGCCAAGAATTCACGATCCACTTCCTCATCGTCCTCAAACTGCTGAACACCAGACAACAGACCTGTCAAGGGAGTGTGAACACCCTGCTGCTGCTGTTGTTGCTTGGAGGGTGAAGAAGGTGTTATGGCAGCAGAGTGTCCTCGTGGAGTACGAGGTGTTGTTGCACCACTTCCAACACCTCCTTGCTGCCTGATGCCACGGAGCGCCTTGCCCTCAGCACCCAGGGTGTTTGAATTTAGAGATGGCATGAAGGTGCAGCTCCTGAGCTCAGCATCCTCATTTGCCTTTCGAGCAGCCTCTAACTTAACACGTGCTGAGTCAGCAGTGTGATGCAAGAGCTCGAAGGTGTGGATCTCAGTTGGCCTCAAGCGTGCAGCCAGCTCTCGGCTGCGTTGGTTGATGGCAGGCCTGAAGGACGGCTCCGGGTTGTGCTTGCTGCTGGGGCTAGGCACCAGGTAGGCACGAGGGCCACGGCGCAGCAGCAGCGCCTGCTCCATAAGTGACTGGAAGTCCTCAAGAGTCAGAGAAGGAGCAGCTGGCAGCGCTGCCACGGCAGCCTCATACTCTGCTTCTGCAGGCCCTGCCCCCTGATCAGCTGATAGCTCAGCTGGCAGCAGCAGGACCCCAACAGCTTTGGCATGCACCTCAGCTGCTATCTCCACATCCTCGCGTACCTCTGTGTCCAGGTTATCCAGCCTGGCATCAGGCCTTCGAATGAGGGCCACTAGATCTAGAGCAGATCCTGCTGAAGTATGGACATCTGCCTTGCCTTGCATGTGGGCAACATCCTCACCCCTCAAGTAGTCAAAGATCTGGGTGAAGCGCTTAGCCTTCAGGCGACGAAACAGCTTCTCAGAGGTGCCTACAGCAAGAGAACAGTATGACTGTTGAGTCTCCACTGGAACAATCAGACTGAATCATGAAAGCACCAAAACCATTCCTTCCTAGTAGAATGCTTCATGTCTGCCCCTTCATTACTCCAACAAATGCATACTAGTTAAGACTTCTTCAACTACCGTCCACTGGGTCTTTGCATACCACTGGAACTGGAAGTCCTGCTGAGAGTACATGATGAAAGGAAAACTCACTCAGAGCATGGACTCCATTGGCCTCCGCCTCCGCCGCTTTGCGTTCCGCCTCTGCCGCTGCTTCCTTCTTCTGCAGACTCTCTACAGCCCTAGCGTACAAGTGCTCATGTACAGCTGCAGCTCCAGAGCTGGCTGGGCGGACGTAGCCGCCACGAGGCGCCCTTCCCACCTCAGGCTGGTACAGCGGTTTGCCTGTGACTGGATCGCAGGGCCCTGTGTACTTGACACGGCTAGCCTCCAGCTTCTCTAGAGTCTACATGGACGTGCATGGAAAAGAACAATGGCAACTCAATCATCATCCTGAGAGGACAAATAATGTTTAGCCTGAGGTTTGAAGGAGAACCTTGGAAATCATGCATTTCAACCCTAGAAAAAAAGGCAGAATGCAGTTGAATTCAGTATCATGCATACTGTCCTTTTGATGCAGCATCCCAACTTGGCAGATCACAGATGCTTCTCTTGCAGATGCACAAATTATCCTCACCTTCTGGTGCCTGGCATACAGGCGCTCCACCACAGGAGGCACAGCTACTGCCGCTGCTGCCTTTGCAGGACTGCTGATCTTAGTGGTGTCATAGCTGCGGCGTAAGTACTCTTGTGCCATGTGATCATGATTGACCTGCATTACCCAATGATAGCATAGGGAACATGAACATATGTACCAATGTGATCATACAGAAAATTCTTGACCTTAAGGTGCATGTGGCTTGAAGGTGAGCTGTTTCAACTTAATTTCAATGGTACTAATGTAGGACATTGTATTGGTAGCTAGAGCTCTGAGCCTGCGGACTCTATCCACCGCTAGTGTGAATGTTCACACCTGAGGCTGGAATGTAACCTCATCAGGCACCCAGGTTGCCAGCTCCTCCATCTTGTGCTGCCTTCTGATCGCGTCCTGAAACAGTTGCTCATGAGCAGACATGCGCATCTCACGCAACATCTCCTCCCTCTCACTCATCATGACTCGGCTCTTGTTGTTGATGACTGGGCGGAATGTACATTCCTGGACCTGGATAAAACATACAAACAGGCCTGTTCCTCTTTTTAATAAGAGTTTACACGTTTCAGTATCTCCATTTTAATATAACCCTGATTATCAGCAATCCTCACTCCCACCTCCTCCTTTTCCTTCATACTCCTCATCTCCCTCAGCCTCTCAAGCGTCTTTGTGCGCTTCTGTTGGCTCAGCCTCTGCCATGCAGGTATAGACTCCACATCTCCCTCTCCACACAGCGCCCTGGCTAAAGCCGTGATCTCGGGACTGAAAGTGACACCTTGCAGCTTCTGAGACTCTCTCTGGGTCTGCTCAGCAACAGCCTGCACAGCACATGCAGTGCAGCATGATGACAATGATGAGCCTGCTCAGCAACAGCCTGCACAGCACATGCAGTGCAGCATGATGACAATGATGAGCCTGCTCAGCAACAGCCTGCACAGCACATGCAGTGGAGCATGATGACAATGATGGGCCTGCTCAGCAACAGCCTGCACAGCACATGCAGTGGAGCATGACAAAGATGAAAATAATGATGTGCAGGGCAAGTGAAAGCACACCATAGCTTACTACATGATTGCAGCTCTCCTTTCATGTTACTGACTACTGAGGATGATCAGGATGATGTTGGCACAGTAATGCGGAGGCATGCTGAGCTATGACAAAACCCTACTTTCTTAACCCTCAAACCCGCACCTTGCTCCTCCTGATTGCAGCTGCCTCCAGCCCCTCAGCATACAGCATCTCCCCATAGTTGTCAAACTGACCCTGTGTACGCTCCTTCATCATCTCAGAGCTGATCCAAGAGATGCTTGTCTTCCCTGCAACCATGCTGGCTGTCAGCTCGGCACCCTGCATCTGACGTCGGGCCTCGGCCCGCTTAGCCTGGTCTTGGGCCTTATTGTACAAGCGGTAATGGACACTGTCCCTGCACGAGAATGGCAGACAAATTTAGCGAGCAGGTGTGTTCATGAACTTGTCTTGAATATTGAATTACTTTTAATTGCATGCTCCTCCTCATCCTGCCTCCCCTGTTATGACCCTCACACATGCATGTCACCTCACCTGATATCAGGATCATTTGATTGCATGCTCCTCCTCATCCTGCCTCCACCGCCTCTCCTACTGGAGGCCTGACTGTTGGTATCCTCTGAGCTCACAGTCAGCATGGTCCGAGGATCGATAGGTACCATCTTGGCATTGAGCTGCTCATTCAAGCGGCCACTGTCATGTGGGTTGGCAAAGCTGAGCGGGGCTTGCTGTGCTGCTGATCCAGGTTTCTGGCCATGCTGTTTTGCATACTGGGCACGGGTAGGAGTGATGTCTGTGAAGGTATGGTCTTGCATGGGCTGGATGTCTTGATCCTCAGGGCTGTCATTTTGATGCATTTTGGGCTTAAGAGGGGATTCTGACATGTGCATAGGAGGCAAAGGACTGACAGAGGCGGAACCAGAATCTGTTACTGTGGGAACCTGCAGCATGCATGAGACATAGTAAGGATGCCAACAGCAAGAAAACCAGCATGCAATGGAGCCTCTCAAGCAGCAATTATATGATGTTGGTCATACTACCACAGTTTCACTGTTGCCTCTGATAGAAATGATAGAAGATGGGAAGTTCATGCAAGATGCTGAGGAGGCACCTGACTGACGACTGAAATGGATTTGGACGCCTTTCTAAGATTGTCCAGTAAGTGTTCTGTAAGAGGCCCAAGAACACCGTCTGGCAGCTTGTGACGCTGGCAGAAAGCATTCGCCAGGTCTGCAGGATCATCACCTCGCTTTATGACGATTTTGTCACTCTTGCCTCCCCCAATATCAACGGTTGTTACAAGGACTGTAGGATGATCCATTCAATCGTCTGCTGGACACAGGTATCGCAAGATAAATGTATGTAGGTCAACAAACCAAGTGGAGCGAAGTTGAAAGTCACGAAGGAAAACACAACATATCAAATATGTCCCGAAAGCAGCATTTTGGACAATCCTCAGGTGAAACTAAGCAGTATGGTCAACCAGGCCAAACATAGTCTCAAATGCGAATGGAGCTAGTATAATTTGCTTAGAATTATAAACGTTATATTAATGAACAGACATGGCTTGCAGTAAATAGCATAAGACGACTTCACAACTTCCCCGTTCCAACATGGCAATACCTTAGCTTACCTCTTTGATAATAATCTTAGAAAAAATTTACGCGCTGCTCCTGAGAGACTCCAATGCTGAGAGCGATGAGTATTCCTGTACCCTAATGTTTAAAACCGCTGACCTGACATTGCACAATTCTCTGTGAAAGAAAATCTTGCAAAAGACATAGCGTCCTATTACACAGCATCGGTTTACACACTGCGTCGCCCACCTGCACGCCCACCAACATTGCATAGCACTCGAAGGCTTGAACACATTGAGACTCATTTCAGACATAACAATTTGCGTCCAAAATTTTGCCTTCCAAGATGCTTAATAAGTATTTTCCTAGGGAACAGGAACATGTCAGCATCATAAGAATTGGTTTCTGTTGTTTGTTAGGAGAGGTGGGACATGAGTTTATGCGACTTGCTGAATGTCATCTTCTCATTCTATCTTGGCCTGGCCAGCTTGGATCCCTTGCCTAAAGGAACATTGGAGGTATTGCCTCCTCCTGGAGCATCCTCTCCAGTGGACACAGCCACCATGACTCCCCTCCTCTTGTCAGGCACCCATCCGTGGTCTAACAGCCGTAGATAAGTATCTCCTCCAATCTTTATATTGCGTCCAGACAAGGGATTGAAAATAAGCCCATGTTGTACCTTCTCATCCAAACAGTCTAAAGTAGATCCAGCTGCAACTCCTGCAGAGGAGGGGGCTTGGGAAAGATCCCCTTCCCCGGGCTGCAGAGATTGTGCTGCTGCTGCTCCTCTACTAGAAGCAACCCTCCTGCCAGACCCAATTTTCTGTGCAGCTGGGGACTTGCTTCCAGGCCGAGACTTTGCCACAACCTGTTGATGGAGTATGGCCTCAGTGTACTTCTCCTCAAAGGTGTAAGCATGCGTCACCTGCTGAAGTATCACATATCAACAGCATGGAAATGGCAATCCAGGATCTTCTAGGACAGGACACGGAATATCAAGCTACTACAACAACACAGCAGTGGTGATACATGTTGATGGATCAAGCTACTACAACAACACAGCAGTGGTGATACATGTTGATGGATCAAGCTACTACAACAACACAGCAGTGGTGATACATGTTGATGGATCAAGCTACTACAACAACACAGCAGAGGTGATACATGTTGATGGATCAAGCTACTACAACAACACAGCAGAGGTGATACATGTTGATGGATCAAGCTACTACAACAACACAGCAGAGGTGATACATGTTGATGGATCAAGCTACTACAACAACACAGCAGAGGTGATACATGTTGATGGATCAAGCTACTACAACAACACAGCAGAGGTGATACATGTTGATGGATCAAGCTACTACAACAACACAGCAGTGGTGATACATGTTGATGGATCAAGCTACTACAACAACACAGCAGAGGTGATACATGTTGATGGATCAAGCTACTACAACAACACAGCAGAGGTGATACATGTTGACAAACACAAAAGAAGTAGCAAGATTTCAAGCGCAATGATCAAGACATTTTTTATCTATTACAACTTTAAGTACACAAAAGGAGAGCCTCGATTAGCTTCAAAACATTATCCTTGCTTGCTGCACTCCAGAGTGAAAAACACAGTTCTCTAGTGAGAGGCTTTGACACTTGCTTCGTCACTTCTGTCCCTCCACCCACCTTCTCCAGAGACCAGGGATCAGGCGGTGGTGACTTGAGATGTACAGGTGTCAACATTTTCACATCATCTTCATCATCCACAGGCAGACCCAACAAAGCTCGTCGCCTCAACAACTCTTCATGCTCCTGCAACTGAAGGTGCTTCTTTTGCTGCTGAGATGTTGTACCTCTGCTCCCACTGCCTGTCCAGAATGCGAAGCCGGCAGCAACAGAGGGGGCTGATGCTGGTACTTCTCCTTCTTCTGTTCCATGGTTTCTGACGTTGCTCCCTGTTGCTTTAACCCCCCTGCCTCCACTCACTACAGCAGCAGGTGGCCGTGATGCCACTACATGTGGTGTGGGAGTTGTGGTAGAGGTAGCCTTGAAGGGGCTCAGCAAGAGTGTGGATGTGGCATCAACTACTCTATGAACCTGTCGACCGGTGCGCTGCATGTTCCTGTAATTGTTGAGTGAGTCATGAGTTATGGCATGAGACGATGCTCAAAAAGTGAATGTAGAGGGTGTGATCAGCAGAGTGTCCATCTCTAAAGCTGTGAGAAGAAGAGCGTGATGAGAATTCTGTGCACAGCATGGGCATGGTTCCGAGTTGGATCCAATGACCAGGGAGAAGAAAAAATGTCAATCTTGATGCATCATAATCGTCATCATTATCATAATCGCTTTGGATGAATGAGCGAACATGAATACCTATTATTTAAAAAAGAGACTAATCTAACACGCTTCACATCATGTGTATTTCAGGCTGCTGTTCAAATCTAACACGCTGCACATCATGTGTTCTTAAGGCTATTGCTGTACAAAGTTAAAACTACTGAAGTAATCAAGGACTCACTCTTGGACCGAGGGAGATGCAAGGGAGGTGAGCAACACACTGATAACGCCTGCAAAGGCCAGGGGCATCATCCAAGTGCTAAAGTACACCAAGGCTAAGCTGCCTATGCGCAGTGCAACCTGAACCATTAAGAACAGACGAGGAAGATCTTGAATTGTAAATCAGAACATGACTTGTAGCAGGGCAAATCAAGGCTTCTTCCCTTCAAAAAAATACTCCAGCTTGCAATATGAACACCCAAGGTCATTGAAGTATGAGGAGATTGCATCAGAGACATAAACTCATCAGGAATAGATTCCATCATTATAGTGGATACTGAAGGAAGGCTGAAAGGACTCCATCATTATAGTGGATACTGAAGGAAGGCTGAAAGGACTTCATCATTATAGTGGATACTGAAGGAAGGCTGAAAGGACTCCATCATTATAGTGGATACTGAAGGAAGGCTGAAAGGACTTCATCATTATAGTGGATACTGAAGGAAGGCTGAAAGGACTCCATCATTATAGTGGATACTGAAGGAAGGCTGAAAGGACTTCATCATTATAGTGGATACTGAAGGAAGGCTGAAAGGACTTATTGTCCAGCCTGTAGTTCCATGTAGTAGGAGCACCTCTCACCAAGATAAGGGTGTTGAGCTTAGGGTTCCTGCGGTCATCAAACCAGTAAGTTAGAGCTGCCCCCACCAACACCGAGGCGGCCAAGTATGCTTGGAAGAAGGGGTTCTGAGAGAGCTGGGCCCAGCTAGGTAGCCATTGTCCAGTGAACCATCTGAGAACAGCCATACCAGTGCTCCCTGTGATGCTAAGGGCCACCGCTACTTTGCGCTTGTGAGGTACGACCCTGGAAGCATAGGGGAGTAGGAGTAGGAGTAAATCCTCTCATGTTCACATGGTAATCAGCATATCATTCAGTCTAGGGAACCAGCATTTGCTCAAGGTTGCAATATTATGCAAGGACAGTCCTGTTTGATACTAATTGGACGATTGACAACAAAATCTCTAACAATATCATATCAACAATGATGTGATATTGTTAGAGATTTTGCTGCATACATCATGCTTGTTCCACAGTCTTTTCTGTTGTTTCAGAGGAACAGCACCACCATACATCAACTTCCATAGCAATCAGTACCGCCACCATAAATCAACTTCCATAGCAATCAAGGCACCTCAGATTTATGCAAGCATTGGAGATGGATAACAATCTAAGGTTGCATCTTAACGGAACATGGACTTTTCAAAAGAATGATAAAGGATCCTTGCACACTACATAATAGTGCTGGACTATTGTCATGACATGATGTTGGCTACACACCTCATCAAGAGGAAAATCAAAATGATAAGAGAGCCAGTGGTGAACATAGCTGTACCGCAACTCAATCGGAAGAACAGAGAGGCCACAAGGAATGGGGCGAGATAAAACATGGTGATACCTGCAATGAGTGGTTTACAGGTAGGAACCTAGGTCTCCGAAAGTTGAAATGTGTTTTCAAGAGTAGTTAAGAGATAAGGTGCATCCAACCTGACTCGCTAAATAATTGCTTTAGTGTACAAATTGTCTTACCGAGAATACCAGAGAGCATCATGGATGGGCTGAACTCAACATGTGATTTTAAAGAACAGCCTATTAAACAACAAGGACAGGGATCACTTTAAAGTTGTGGAATGATCTTATGCATGGTACGCTGTAGCATGTTATGGTAGGTATTACATTGTGCACAGATTTCCATTCCATTATCTACAGCAGACAAAATGAACTGTGCAGCATCTGCTCACCTTGTCCCTCTTTAATACCCACATATGTTGGCCAGAAAGGGCTCATTTGAAAGCTGCATTTTCGTCTGTCAAATAAAAAATTTTCTATCCCACAGTACGCAGACACTGCACCATCCAGATTCGTTCTTAAGAGATCCTTTGAGTCCCCTTTGTAAATAGAGTGCTACAGGAGGGGTAGAGAGGATGTAAACAGCTTTGCTTACTGGGTTTCACAAACTGAATCATCCCACGGTATATGATTTACCCACCTTGGTTGCACTGCAATTGATGGACAGCAGCACAGGGGACCATAAGTAGCCCAGCATGAAGGGAGGCACTGATGCACATTCAAACAGATGACTGAACTCTGGGAAGTCAATACTTGAAACTACAGAACACCATTCTTGACTGCCTGCTTGAACGCACGTAGCGGGGACAAGCAAAAATGCCAGGAAAACAGCATGAAGCTCCCACATTCGTCGTTAATTCCTTCTTCCAGATCTTCCTTTTCAAAGCACGGAGCATTTCTGGTTTCGGTGTGAAAAACAAAAAATAAGAGGATAAAGTTGAAGTAGAATATACAAAGTACTGATACGCAATGACGATTAGAAGGCATTTGATGTTTTGCAGTCGTTGGCAAAAGTAGGGAGAGACGCAAAACGGATTCTACGTAGTACAGGCTTATTTTTTGTTGTTGCTGTACAGCCTTCATTCATCCATATTTGCAATGCTAAGGGCAAAATCGTCTCTTTCTATTGATTCTTTGTCTCTGGGATCTAGGGCTTGAGTCTCAAAAGCCTCCCCAAACTGCAACTCATACACCTCATCTTCCGGCACAGTCTCCAGCACTAAATCTGTCAGAGGATAGCCCACACACATTAGCCCATATCCCTGAGCTCTAAGCTCAGACGAAATACCCAAGGACTCAGGCTGATACATTTCTCCCTCCTTAATGCGCACTGCACAAGCTGTACAACACCCCATGCGACATGCATAAGGCAACTCCAAACCTTCGTCTTCTGCCTCCCACAAGATGTACCTGATGGAAACAGGCCAATGCTTACATGTATACATGCAAAAGATTGATAAAGTGATGTTAATGACCATGCAGTCCTGGTCCTGTAGCCTAGTGATTTAACTCTCACTCTCAAGATGATATGTAAATCTCTAGAAAACTTGCTAAGCTTTCTTCATAGGACTCTCACCTGTCTTCAGGCACCTCCACATCTACCACTTGATCTGCATAGTGGTTGTAGATTCTGACTTTGTGTCTGATGGCGTTGCTTACACTCGGGCCTTCCCCAGTTCGAATTCCAAATGTGCCACCCATGTGCACTGCTCTCCCTCCCTAATCATGAATAAGTGTTGTGGGGCAATCCAGAGCTAGACTAAAAAACATGTATTGATCATGTTGCTTGACACAGGATGATGCATTGTGAGATGCATAAATTGCGATTAATGTTTTACTTCATGCTGGACAGTCTTATGTCTTCAACAAATCAGCTCACCACTAGCCTAGACCCTGCATTAAATTCCTCCTCTAACCACAAGTCCACAGTCCCATCCTTCTCAAATCTCTGTCGCCACTCCTCTGTCGTCATGCTGTGAATAGAGGGTGCACTTGCCGCACCTGATGAGCTAGCCTGCTGATCACTGCCTGAATTAGCTGGAGAGTCACCGAATTCAGACCCAAAGCTCAAGCTGATGGGTCCTAATGCAATACCTGGGTCTGACACCTGGCATCAAGATGCAAGTGCATGGATGTGAACGGTCGGATCCTCATATATATCTTCCACTTGTATACCTTTGTCTTAACCTCTCCACCATACGTTAGTCCTATGGGCCCGAGAGCATCACCCAACCCCACGATATCTCGAATTTTGCTTTGTAGGCCACTGACTTTGTTCTCATCGTTTTTTACAGAGGAAGTTGCTGCTTCCTTCAGCGAAGGTCCAGAGCATGTTCTACTACCTCTTCGGCCAGTAGACACTTTGCTCAAACAACGGCCGTGGAATGCATAGATTTTATTACCCTTTAGACAATTCAACACCATGTTTGCTGTGTTATTGCAAACCATGTTTTGCAGAGCAATCTCCACTTTGCTCCGGGACCAAGCAGGATCTCTTATGTATGACGTGCTCTGACTCATGACGGCGCTTTCTAAGACTTTATATAAGAGGTGAAAAATTTTACTTTTGACTAACTAAGTGAGCTCTTATGTTGTCGAAAGTTAATCATATTTCTGGTGTCTCACAATTACGATCATGTGCCCCCCTACAAGAGGTTAGATGTAGGAGATATAATGCGAAGGTTTCCTGCTCAGCTCAAACAGACATGAGTGGGCGCCCTACAGCATCAGCTCCGCCACCTCCACCGCCCCCACCTCCGCCACCTCCACCTCCTCCAAAAGTATGTTACTCATTTCATTTATAGAATTTATTTATGCTATTTTTCTTCATATTTTCAGCATTGTATACGCCATGATATGCTCCTTATCAATATGCTACAAGGAAGAGTGTGCAGTTTTTTAGTTTTAAAGCATTCAGTAGCAGTGATAGCTGTGCCCTTGTCATTGAAAGGGCCCTTGGTGGAAGCCCTCACGGAGAGATGTGATTGTTGCCGGGATAGGCTCCATATTTGGCGGGGGTGCAATGTTCGTATATGATACATGTGAGTGCAAGCAGGCTTCACTTATTGATCATTGACATTCCATTCCGGCCCTGCATTGTCTCCTCTTTTATCAGAGATGATGTCCCACATGGTCATGCTTATTACTGGGATGGCTATGAAAAGGAATCTGACAAGCATGTTTCTTACTTACTAAGCACTTGGACGGGTCTTAAATCATTTCATATCTTGTGACCACCATGTACAGCCTCTATGATTTTTGCTCTGCACATACCTCTGCGCAGTCGTGATTGACGAACTATATGATGAGATCGAGGATCTTGAAGATGAGGTTGAGTTTGCTGATGGGAATGAAGGGAGGATGCTAGATGAGCCAGGGATTGAGGTGCAGAGCATGGCAGATCTCATGCCACCAGAGGACACCAGACCGAACCAGTAACGGCAGTGAGACTGGTATAGAGGCATGAGACTTAAGTATTAGCAGCAGTTGGGCAGTTGGGTATAGAGGCCTTTAGGATTAACCATCATCAGAAGTATGAATGGTAATGAAGGCAGAAGAGCTATCAAGAAGCGGGTGTAAAGCTGTTTGTTCAGAGGTGGGAGGTAACATGATATATTGTTTTGAAGCTACATCCATCTTCATGCAAGTACAGAACCATCAATCTAGGGAGTAATTTTTCAAATTGGAAGGAACACTTGAATCTTTTTCTGCAATTTTGAGATTAAATGACCTTGTTTAGAGGCATGATAGCCTGTCAAAAGCGTTCTGGCTTTGCCAATCTTTCATGGACAATTTGAGAGCAAATTTTCCTCTTTCTTTGCCATCTATAAGCTTTAAACATCTCCCTACCAGGGTCTATGTCGTTTGGAGTTTGCATTGATATACCGCATTGCCTAGTGCTTCATGCTTGTAGTGCTAATGAGTCTGTTCAGGATGTATGGCGCTGCTTTCATACATCTTTATTTCTTCATGAACAGTATTTGCAATCCTCAGGGGCATTGACTGTACAAATTTTTGTACCGCTTTGATAACAAAAATGATGTTATGAGCAGAACTGCCTCGTCATAACAACATCTAATCTCAGTACTCTTCGCTTAAGAGAATCCACACACTCTATTCTCAAGCACTGTGAGAGTGTTCTGTGCAAGAGATATGCTCGCTGCATTCATTAGAATCATTCTTGATCATACTGCTTGAAAACCATAGCCTTTGCTGTCTCTTGTAATGCTATTGCTTCTTTAGTATCAACTTTGTATTCCATATACACTTCTTTGAACACAGCCACTCGTTTAGCCTCAATGTATCCTAGGCTGCTGAATAAACTGATGGAAGGACTGTTAGATTCTAAAATCTTTGCTCTAAATAATGTAACTCCTAATTGAGTGTGAGCATAGGCCATGAACAACTGCAAGGCTCTCTTGGAAATGCCCTAAAAAGAAGATGAGGGCAGGAGGTTCAGCATCAGAGCAGAAGGAGCTCTTAAACAAGTTAATGATCGCTGAGGAGACAAACCTAAGCACACATTTGCTGCTAAAATAGAGGAGAACTAAGATGGAAGCTGCATTATCTCAATCTGAATTGGAGAATCAGAACATTTGTCAAGACCTTCATTATCAATAAGAAAAGCCTAGAAGCTGTCATTGAAATGCACACCAAAGAAGTGTCAGAAAGACTGATCACCTTCCTTCTGCTTTGCTCCTCAGCTACCATGACCTCAATCTCAGCTGTAGCTCGCTCATCTGGATCATTGAAGAAGAGATTCACGTCACCTGCCATTCTGCCTCCATGTTGCCCTGTTCCAGGTGTGTCCGGAAGACTACAGTCTAGAATGATGAAGGTGCACTTGTCCTCATCCTCCGACCAAGAGCGCTGCATATCATATTCCTCGTCTAAACTAGGCAGGAAAAATGGATTGTCAAAGATGGCGCTTTACCAACTATGTGTTTAATCACAAAATGAAATCTAACTCGTCATGAATGCATGAGAATTCAGAAAATTTCAGAACTTTAACAACATTTCATGTGCACACCTCAGAGGCTCAGATTCTGTTGTTTCTTGCAGAAATGGGTCTGACATCCACTGATTGTATTGTAAAACATGTTCCTTTCTGTAGGGTACCAGATTGACTATACTGTCCTCAATCACTGTATTCTGGTTGCACCTCATTACGGATTAAAATTTAATACAAAGTACTACCTATTTTGTGTCTTGATTTCCATCATACGTTTCGTTTATCTTGAAAGTTTGAGTTCCGGAGCGAATGAAGTATTGTGGCTTGATGCCTGCCTTTGTTTCAGAATGTTGCGTATCACATGAATCTGAACTTCACATTTAAGTATTCTCAAAGTCTCAGGCGATACTGCTTCCCTCTGTGTCATCCCCCATCTCGGAGTATCCAATATTTTCCCTCAGCACATCATGCGAGAACTCAACTCAGTGCACTTGCTACTGTGAGCGCTTTAGAAAGTCCTCTTTACTTAAGGAAAACATACGAAGCTTTATCGCATTGGGAACTTGTCAAGCTTGCTGGTGTGACTTTTGACGGCAGACAGGTTAGATAATAGATTTTTGCATCATAGATTCAAAATATCTAGGTATAGGTACACAAAACTAGTATGCACGCAAGATATTCAGGGAGGTTGGTATGTGCATGTCATCTGCCTTTTAGGAGAATGTGAAGGACCTCTCCCCTGGTCAGCCAGTGATGCTATTGAGAGAGCCCTGGAACCCATATGATAGTGAAGCAGTGCGAGTGGAGACCCTGAGTGGCCAACAGCTAGGTTACATCCCCCGAGACCACAACAACATGTTCCAGGTGATGTAAAGGATGAGGAAGATACGAGTTTGTAAATGTTCAGATTTATAAACATCGTTTGTCACTCATGTAGGTATGTCACAACTTTAAACTTAATATTAGCTTAAGGCTTTTATTGTGATGGATATTGGGTGTGATGATGGACAAGGCCTTTCTCTGCCCAGTACATTGACAGGATAGCAGTACCCATTTTGTAAATCTTAATATCAACATAAGTCATCACTTCATAGGTACATGAAATACTGTTTGGACATGTCCAGTCCGTGGGTCAGTCTGTGGAGACTGATAACTGGGGGGCTAAGGTGTCAGCCTACCCACTCCTTATGTCCCCTTTCATCAGTCCATTGCCTTCACAGCTTTATCTCAATAAAGCTGATCAAGGTATCTGCAACACCTCAAGTGTGGAGAGAGAGGCTTCTACATCACTCTCTGAAGAGGGTGGCCTTTCAGAGCAAGTAGAATCAAAAGATGTGGTGAGCCTGTACACCGCTATGTTACAGAGTGCAATTGCGCCTCAGCACTGGCAGCGGCTTGTGGAGGAGGCAAGAGCCAGGGGTGGGGGGGGTTGTGAGGTGACAGGTGCACCGCCTGGGAGTGCAACATATTTAGATGTAGTGCCAATTTGGCAGTACAACGAGGAGCTTCATACAATACAGGTATTGCGTGCTGAGCCCTTCATCAAGTGCATACCAGCATTTTAGTTAAGTCCTCATACCTGAGTAGTCTGGAATTCAGCACAAATATGTTTTTTTATACATGTTCCTTGCGATTCTGAAAATTGGGTGAATGCTTCTGCCTGCTAACGCAAAACAGGTTTGCGTTCATCTTTGACATTCTGCTCTCATGTTTCTTCTTCTGTTTTCCATGTGTTGCCTGACAGCTGATGCGCCTGGCAGTAGTCTGCCGTGAGGTATCCCTTACACATTATGGGCTGGATCTCTTACCCAGCACCCCAGAGCGAGAGGTGGCAATCTCAACATTGCGCTCCATCAACGACTGGAGTGATGATGATGTGCAGGAGCATTGGGATCATGCAAGGCACCAGAGAGAGCTGCTTGTACTACAAAAAGATATGTGGTCTGTTGATCTCAGCACATCATAGTGCTCTTCATAATAAGCCCTTTTAGAGCATTCTCGTCGTTTCTTTATGGGGTAATGGACTTGGTGTTGTTGCTGATGCATTTGCAGTTGATGCTGCTCCTTTTTTCTTGTAGGATAGGCATATTTATAATAAGTGCTGCTGCAGTGAGGTAATAGGCGTGACATCGGTCGCCCCCTGTCATTGTCCCAAGAGAGAAAGTACCGTGATTTCTGCAACAATAAATGAATATCATAAACTAGGCTAGACATCTGAAAATGCCCTGATCATCCTCTCTAACCCCACTTGGAAAATGCCTAATAATAAACAGGTATTTCTAAAAAAATAATACGCCCCCTGTTGAGTTATTTAGTCAATGCCAGGAGCTGCTTTGTTTCTCATGCATCCTCAACAATGCTTCATGCTAACAACAAGGCTTCCCTGTTTCTCAACAATGCTACATGCTAACAACAAGGCTTCCCTGCTTCTCAGATTCTAGTTGTACAAATGTGCGCCATGCTGTCAAAATGGCATGGCTACTTCTCAAAGTGCGGCTGTTTTGTTCTTATCCATCCACCCTTCCCCTCTCACAGACAAGACTCGTCCACTAGGAATGGTGTACTCAAACACACTTCCTGCCTTCGGCACCACTGTACAGCAGAGAAGACATGAACAGTATTGACTAGCAACATGACGTGTACTACACTTACTTATGTCCTACAAGAACATGAAGTGATGACATTTAAGATTGAGTCCTTGTATTGTAAAGACGATCTACATGTTGTCACTAAGACCTGAGAGGACTTCACCCCCCAACATTATACTCTATCGTATCTCAGCACTGGTATCCAGTAGTGTCAGGTGATGTCAGCAGGACTACAGAAGGAATAACTTATTGTGCTGCAGTTGAAGAAGTTATGATGACACACTAGCTCACCATGCAACCTGTTATCCTGAGATACCAAACACACCACTTGAGCCGTGACTGCAGCCGCAATGCCTGTGACCCCTACATGACATGCTTGTCTGCTGCTGCTCACAGTCATAAGGCATCCATGCAAGTCAGCTTGTATAAGTAGCCTAGCATCACTCAGCGACAAACCACCTCCAAGATCACTGCTGCAGCCAGGTGCAGGTGGTTGGCTGCTGGTTGACCGGGTGAGCTTGTCGGCAGATGAAAGTGTCCTTGATGAAGGTGGATGAGATGTTGGAAATACTGTGGGGGTTGAAGCGATAGATAGACCCAGTTTCGACATGTAGCTGAACCACAGAGTATGGAGAGGCAAGAGGCTATCGTAACTGACAGGAAAAGGAATAAGAATACAGGATTACATGAGACGTCAGGCTGAACAGTTCAGGTGACACTTGCTGGCATCAACAGATTCCTCAGTACTCAGGGAAGCTGCATTCCCTGAGCTATTGCCAATGTTGCAAAATTATCAAGGCAGCAGATATGCAGCACAGCTATGAAAGGATCTATCCATGCAATAACCAGCATTATTGTCACAAGGGAGTCGACCATTCTATCCAGACCAACCAATAATAAATCACACCTGAGCACACATCTCCCTCGTCTTGTTTTATCTTTTAACTGCTCCACAATACTTCCAGATTGAGACCTGCTGCGGAGGTTTCTTGAGTACTTTGGAGTTTTGCTCCTACAGGCAAGATGAAGGAGAGAACTACAGGCAAGTTCACTACAGGCAAGTTCAAGGAGAGAATCCAAGGCAAGTTTAAGGACAGAACTACAGGCAAGTTCAAGGAGAGAATCCAAGGCCTTCAACTTTATTATCCAGGGCATGATCATTGGCTAGAGGCAGCATAATATGAAGATGATCATTGGCTAGAGGCAGCATATGATGATGCATTGTGATGAACGCGTAATGAGCAAACGAAGAGATCAAAATTATCTTGGATGTGAATCAATTTGTTTGATGCTCTCATTATCAAACGGCTGCTGCTACCAGAATTGAGGCCTTAAAACAAATATAATTCACAAGCAAAAGACAGGAAGTTCTCAAACATGAGCTTTATTATGATTACATCTACTTCAGGATAGAGCTACAACTGACCTATTCAGTCCTGCTTGTGCATTTGCACTGCCTGGGTTACTAATGGGGTTCTCAAGCATCACTGTCTTGTCAACCACCCTCTGCACAGCCGCAGCCAGCGTGTCACCGCGCTGTGTGTTATTGGTGGCCAGCAGAACTTCCACAAACTTCTGGATGGCTGGTTTATTGATAGGAGCGCTTGATGAAATTGAGCTGATGAGATTATCTGGCAGTAATACCTGGTGGTGGTTAATAACAGAAAGGGGCGCTAATAAGAAACAGAGGAAGCAGAGAGAAGCCAGATGTGAGGGCTTTCAAAGACTACTGCATGAGTTACAGTATGAACACTTTCTAATTTTTGGCTGTTGTGGATTTATTTGGTTTACTGTGAAGATAAATTCACTTATGTTAAATCATGTTCTTCATAAGAACATACAAAATAGGTACCTACTTGAAAATCTGCGCTGGTGCATCCCATGTCACCTGTGCGTTCTTGGAAAGTATAGAATCAAGTATCTCCTGCGGTAGCTTGGTATAAGGAAATTCTGTCAATCCAGATGAAGCCACTATTGTGCTGGCGGCTGAAATATTGCTTCCAGCCCCTGCTGTTCATGCATTGGGAGCGTCATTAGAGACTTTGAAAACTATTGCAGCCATGAGTTTGCACTCATTCCTAGCTTCGAGCTAACAATGTTTTAGACATTAAATGTAACAAACTTTAGGACATGCATTACTGCTAACCGCATACCTTGTTGGCTAGCTTTGAGAGCCTTTAACTTTGATCCTTGAGCCAGCTCATTCAACCTTATAACAGTAAGAACCCACTGAGATATCCCAAGCGCTTTACAACATTTCTGACTTGCAGTTTGGATTCTCACCTTCTTTTTTTCGCATGAGACACTGCAGGTCCACCAGGGCTAGTTTTTTGCATTTTCAAGGAGTGCACATATATTTGTATATGCCAATCTGCTGATTGTTTGCGCCACGCTGCTGTGTAAATCCACACTTCTACGCTGAAGTTGAGACAAGAATCTTAGTTTGGCATCTTGGGCCCTAACTGATGTAAATATAGTTGACATTAAATATTTCGTGATTCCTGATTTATAATGGAGATTTAAAGTTTGTCTCGACACCACTTTATGTTGAATCTGTTGTGATTTGAGTCTAACGATTGTATAACACTGATCAAAGATGAAGAAAATGCTAGATTACCTTATGGGTAACAATCAAGCCCGCAATCAGTCTGCACAGAAGATAAAAATTGGGGTGTGCGCGATGGACAAGAAGGTATGCTGATGAAAACCTAGATACAATCCTCTAAAATTGCATGCTCTCTCTTCGTCTAGAATTGTCTATGCTAAGAGCCCTTGTCAAGCGCAGCCCATTCTTCAATCTTCATACGTTACTCTGTAGGCTAAATCAAAGCAAATGAATAATATTATAGCTCGTATACTGTCATTTGGTGAATTTGAGATGGTCATGTGGGGAGACGAAGTGATTTTGAACACGCCGGTAGAGGAGTGGCCGCTGTGCGATTACTTGTTAAGCTGGCACTCTGACGGTGAGATGAACAAGGCCATATTTTGGTAGTCCTTGAGTAGCGAGATGAAATTTTGCAATCTGTTCACCAACACAGGGTTTCCTCTGGCCAAGGCCCAAGCATACATTAAGCTACGGAATGTTCCCATTATGAATGATCTGGAGATGCAGGTAGAAAAAATAAGAGCTAGCCACAACTCCCAAAATTCAAGTTTTCATGTACGCCTTGGTTGCTGCATTGTCACCGTAGGGGAGAACAAGTTTGCGCTGCTTGTAATTCTGGACAATAACTCATTAAATGCATCATCATTCACAGCAGCCTTATGAATTTGAGTTCACCTCTGCCACATGTCCTATGCAGACACTGCTCCAAGACCGGCGTCACATGTACCTCACTTTAGTGAAGCACAACATCCCCACAGCCACCCATATCATTGTAGACCGTCAGGGCCTTGAACCAGGTAGCTACCTAGCTTGCAGGGAGACAACAGTGGTCGTGAAGTTGAGCTGATAGGGATGAGATTCAAGCTATTACAGCCGTCATGAATTTTCCTTGGATCTCCTTCGTCATTTCGGAGATTTTGAAGGAGTAAGAGAAAAACTTTGTTTTCCTCTACTCTAGAATAGTTTTTGCCTGTAAAGACTTTATTGCTTATCTCAGGTCAAGACCCTGAGGGTTTTGTGGAGGATGAGGACTATGTGGAAATGAATGGTCAGAAGATCAACAAGCCCTTTGTGGAGAAGCCTTTTGATGGTGATGACCACAATGTGTACATCTACTATCCCTCCAGCATGGTGAGAACCAGATAGGAAGAGGATTATGTTGCAAAACATCATCAATAGCAACTACTCAGAAGCCTTCATTGTTGCTGCGCATAATTGTATAAAGCTGATGTCTCACATTTAATTTGCCATCTCTGACTACGTCATTCACCCCCAAAGTACTATGCAGCATGAGATCAAAGCAACAAGTAAATTGAGAGTCATCACTACCCCTTTTGTGGCACTGAACAATCATGACAGGCATTCTGCTTGCCATGAAGCATGCATGTGTGAGCTATGGTCCATTCTGCTTGCCATGAAGCATGCATGTGTGAGCTATGGTCCATTCTGCTTGCCATGAAGCATGCATGTGTGAGCTATGGTCCATTCTGCTTGCCATGAAGCATGCATGTGTGAGCTATGGTCCATTCTGCCTACCATGAAGCATGCATGTGTGAGCTATGGTCCATTCTGCTTGCCATGAAGCATGCATTTGTGAGCTATGGTCCATTCCTATGGCTAAGACTGAATGCTGCTGTACGACCTGTGTTGAGTGCACCAAATAATGTCACAAGATTCATGTTTAAATATCATGGTATTGTTGCGTCCGCTAATGAGAGGGTTTAGGGTTTAGGGTTGCGTCCTCCAATGAGAGGGTGTCAAATATCGCATCATGGCATTGTTGCATCCTCTAATGAAGGGGGGTCAAACATCGCATCATGGTATTGTTGCATCCTCTAATGAGGGAGTGTCAAACATCGCATCATGGCTTGGGATTAAATATTTAAAGTTGTGGAATTGATGCATCCCGTAGGGAGGGGGTGTCAAGCGCTTGTTCCGTAAAATTGACAACAAGAGCAGCCAGTATGACAAGGATCATCCCGGCACTGTCAGGCGGGACGGTTCATACATTATCGAGGAGTTCTTACCAACAGGCGGTACAGATGTGAAGGTCTACACTGTAGGAACCAGGTAAATGCCACATTCTACAGGAAGCTGTAGCATCAGATCTAGCATAATGGATCTCAGGCTTATAACTTAACCTCATTGTCTTGAGGGCACAGGAATAAGGGATTATTCATCTATTACTTTATTCCAGGCAGTTGAGGTATTATGCGTCGCTTCTCGCATAATTTGGAGCGATAGCTCCTCGTTCTGCATGACATGGGAGGTGTTCTTTTCTAAGCATGCTAGCCATGAGCACATGATTCATAAGAGATAGTTAATGATACTGCAATACGATGAACTTGAAAACTCTTGAACTCACACGTGATCTTAACATCACCTTGCAAGGCACTGTCCTGCCTTGATAGGTACGCCCATGCTGAGGCTCGCAAGTCACCTGTGGTGGATGGCAAGGTCCAGAGGACAGCTGATGGAAAGGAGATGAGGTTCCCAGTTCTGCTGAGCCCAATGGTAAGGCTATGCTTTTCCTTCCCCAAGGCTGCGGTTAGTAAAGTGCATGTTGCGATTGAAATGATTGTTTTACCAGCTGCCTGACATTATCTATGAATTGCTCTGATGGCTTTATTCTGATTATCTTGTTTCAAGCAAATGGTTTTAAGTCAAACATTTCATGGTTCACAACAGAATGAATCTGGAATCAATCAATTAAATACAGAATACACAGGAATACTCTAACTCCCCTCTCTGCATACCTGTGCTGGTGTCTTTGCTGCACAACGCTCCTACTTGCACTTGTGCACTCATGCAGGAGAAGGATATTGCCTCTTTGGTGGTTTATGCCTTCCGTCAGCGTATCTGTGGCTTTGACCTTTTGAGATCAGAGAAGGGTCGTGTAGTGGTGTGTGATGTCAATGGCTGGAGCTTTGTGAAGAACAGCACAAAGTACTATGATGACGCTGCTGGCATCATCAGAAAGCAAGTTACTGAGATAGTTAAGCTTGCGTTAGACTGATTGTATCAAACAATTTTCACGCCTCAACTCGTAGTCTTTTTCTCACTGCAATCATCTGTACTATGCATATTGAGTGATTCGTTGAGATACCTAAAAGGTCAGAGGCTTTGCATGTAATGCTGTCTTGAAAGGCTCTGTACTCCTGAGTTAAATAACCAGCGGTACTGCCTCTTAATACCTGTCCCAACTTCCTGCTGTTACAGTATTGTGCTGACAGCTGTTGCACCCATGCGCCTGGCAGCCAATCCAGAGCCCCAAGTGTTGGATAGCCTCATGAGGAGGTCTTCAACGAGGTCCAGTGGGGTGCCTCCTAATTCTAGTGGCTTGGAGGGCACAGAAGCCACCATTGTGAGAGTAGAAGCATGCCTGCAGAGAGCATCATAACGGCATTGTGGACAAGCATGGTTGCATTGAATGATAAAAGGATCGCTTAGACATGGCTGAAAGTCCTGCATTCTGCAGGTCTCTTGGTCAGATATGTCTGGCAAGATGACAGTATCATGGAAAAGCACGGCCTTTTCTAGCCATGTTGTTATTTTTTTAATTGAGTGCAAGATCTGCAATACAAATGACAGTTTTATCTCTATGCTTTGCAAAATGTCTTGTGTCAAACACAGACACGTGAGTCAAGGTGTGGTGATGTGATTTGTTGTCTGATGGGTGTTATCCTCCTCCTTGTCTGCCAATGAGGTCATGAGCCTGCTTCTACTTCTTGCCATCATGTGTCGCTATTACTTGCTGACAGGAGGAGGAGGAGGAAGAAGCCTTGGATGAGAACATGAAGGAGCTGGTTGCTGATGAACTAGCACACACAGATCAACGGAGTAGAAATGAGGAGCTGCGGTGTGTATTGGCTATCATCAGGCATGGAGGTGAGCAGTATCTATCATCACCCCCCCCCCATTGAAACTGTTTGAGGGCTCCTTGTTTGAGTATCATCTATCAAGCAAGCAGCTTATTTGTCAACTGTATTTTTCTGTTGCTTCTCAAAATTTGACAAAATAGATTACGACGTCTGTCTGATGATGGATGTCTGATGATGGATGCTGGTGCCGCAGATCGCACTCCCAAACAGAAGCTGAAGGTCAAAGTGACTGCAGAGCCTTTTTTGGCTCTGTTCATGAAACACAAGGACAAACAGGCCAAGCAGGCAAAGCTCAAGACCCCTCTGCAGCTGCAAGAGCTGTTGGACACAACAAGAGAGCAGCTGCTGGTAAGAGGAGGCATTGGGTGTTGATTATGGTAGAGGAGGATGCAGTCATGATAGTTATGACGACCCCTCAAGGTTTTACCCCTATGTTGACTGACAAACTTTAACATGGTGGCAGTAGCTGTGATGGCAGTGAGCTGCATGTGTCATGAACTCCACCTGCTGGTCATGCATGGTGGCAGTAGCTGTGATGGCAGTGAGCTGCATGTGTCATGAACTCCACCTGCTGGTCATGCATGGTGGCAGTAGCTGTCATGGCAGTGAGCTGCATGTGTCATGAACTCCACCTGCTGGTCATGCATGCTGATTACCTCCTGTCAGTTTCTTGCCTCCATACATGATCTTTCAATGGTTATGTGATAGGACAAAAGACTGAGCTAAGACTGATTTTTGACTAGGTCAGAACAATTGAATCACACACAAGAGTGCATTGACATCATTCTTTGAAGTGGGTCCACTGCTTGTGTGGCTCAGGCCATGGAGAAGCCTGAAAACAATGCAAACTTGAATGATGATGAGAGAGATCAACAGACAGAGCTGAGAGAGAAGCTGAGGATCGTCAAAACTGTGCTTGAGCAGGTGCGTTTCATTATGCTTTTGTTATAAATGTTGACTCTGGGACTATTATGATTACTACATAATTCAACTCCTGCAGCATGCAAAGCAAGGCTCCCACTCATACCATTTGAGACTTCCGCTCATGCCATGCCTGACGTCTGCTCATACCGTGTGAGACTTCCGCTCATGCCATGTAAGACTTCCACTAATACCATGTAAGACTTCCGCTCATGCCATGTAAGACTTCCGCTCATACCATGTAAGACTTCCACTCATACCATGTAAGACTTCCACTCATACCATGTAAGACTACCACTCATACCATGTAAGACTTCCACTCATACCATGTAAGACTTCCACTCATGGATGGATGCTCCATGTTCAGGCTGCTTTCAATGGCATCAACCGCAAGGTCCAGTTGAAGCCCACTCGTTGGAGGCAGACCCAACAGTCCTCTGCTGCAGATGAAGGGACTGGAGGAAGCATTCTACTTCCCACACATTCTGGATCCCAGCAGCAGCTGATGGGAAGTTCCCCAGCAGATCACCAGACAGCAGGAGCAGCAGCAGCAGAGGAAGGTGGTGTTGGCAGTGCTATGGTCCCTCCCTCCCCTAAGGCACCTCGCACCACTCTGACAGACATGATGGAGCATGCAGGGAACAAGAGTGGTGGGGGAAGCAGTAGCAACACAGCTGAGGGTGGGGTGTTGGAGGAGGCTCTGCTGATCCTGAAATGGGGTGGGGTGCTGACTCATGCAGGGAGACAGCAGGCTGAGGACCTGGGTCGCATGTTCCGGATGGTCATGTATCCAAGGTCTGAACTAGTATGAACAAGTTGTGGAAGTAGTGATTATCACAGATTTTAAGATGATGTGGCAGCTTTGCATCCCAGGTTGAAATATAAATATGAAGGACAATGCTAGGTATGGATACTATCCTAACTGAGCTCAATGCTAGGTGTGGATACTATCCTAACTGAGCCCAATGCTAGGTATGGATACTATCCTAACTGAGCCCAATGCTAGGTATAGATCTATCCTAACTGAGCTCAATGCTAGGTATAGATACTATCCTAACTGAGCTCAATGCTAGGTATAGATCTATCCTAACTGAGCTCAATGCTAGGTATAGATACTATCCTAACTGAGCTCAATGCTAGGTATAGATCTATCCTAACTGAGCTCAATGCTAGGTATAGATACTGTCCTAACTGAGCTCAATGCTAGGTATAGATCTATCCTAACTGAGCTCAATGCTAGGTATAGATACTATCCTAACTGAGCTCAATGCTAGGTATAGATCTATCCTAACTGAGCTCAATGCTAGGTATAGATACTGTCCTAACTGAGCTCAAAGGTCATAGATTCCTGACTCCACCAGCCTGCCTCACCCAACCGGCGTGATCTGTCAGGTCTGGTTCTGGAGGTGGTCTCTTGAGACTCCACAGCACGTACCGCCATGATCTCAAGATCTACTCCTCTGATGAGGGCAGGGTACAGGTTTCAGCCGCTGCCTTTGCAAAGGGCCTTCTGGATCTTGAGGGGAGCAGCCTAACCCCCATTCTTGTGAGGCAACTGAGACTAGGCTGTAAGGCTTCTTGTAGTACACTGCACTAGGATCTCCTCTGGAGGATTAGATGTGAGGTCTACAGATGTTGCAGCTATTTTAAATAGTCTGAGGGTTTCAAAACATACCTTTTGTGTTCAGGTCTCACTTGTAAACAAAGATGCCAGCATGCTGGAGGCATTTGGGAAAGGAGCTTCAGACAACATTGAGAATGCAAAAGATCTGATCTACACTGTGAGTAGCCAAGCACCTCATAGTATCCATCATCCATGTCATTGTGGTAACACATGAGAGAATCCTTATTGCTTATGACAGTTTAGGATTAGCTTACATAGGATTTGAAGATGGTGCAAAGTTGCAAAAACTACCTCAAATGTTTCTTTCCTTTTAGATAAATGCATCTTGCTTGAAGGTTGTGTTTCAGTTGCTGAAGCAACTGCTTGCTGCTGATAATGTTTCCTTGGAATATAAATCACTGACTTCATCCCTCTCCAGGCCATGACATATGATCCTGACAAGCCAAAAGGGACATCTCCTATTGATATGACCCCACCTGTATCTCCTGGGGTAAGGTGCACGAGGCCCTGCTAGATTATCTTAGGTTACAGCCTTCTCTCTTGTGTTCCATATTCTCAGTGTCTTAAATACAATGAACTGGAGGTCTTAAGCTTTTATCTCTTGCATTCTGTATGTAAACTTAGCGGTAAACTGCTGCAATATTTCCTAATTTGCAGCGGCCCTTGCCACTAGCTCATATAACAGCCAGGAGCTCTACCCACCTCATGGGTGCCTCAGCCCATAGCAGTGTCAACAGCATGCCAGACCTCATTCCTCAACCCTCAACTGATGTGGGTGGCACGCGATGTGCCAGTCCCTTAGGGGTATCACCTAGTGTGCCACCCATTGGCGTGTTATATCCTTGGAAGGAGGACCCAACAGGGGCTTTCCAAGAGGCCTCAAAGCTCAAGTTCTTCCCCAAGGAGCCTAGGAAGCTGCTACTGAAGCTGCATGAGCTGATGAAGGGCCTGGTGGGCAGTCTCAGGACCCTGTGCTTGCAGGTGAGGTCATCCATGAGCTTGCAGCCTCACAGGGTGTGAAGGTGTGAACGTTTACCAGCTTGCAGTTGCTGCAGCATTGTAATATACATAAATATAAATAAATCAGGCTACTAGCCTAGTAAACACACAAATGTGGATGACACTGCTGGGATCACTATGATAGCAGGATATCTTCTCTGCCCCTAGCCTAGTAAAACACAAATGTGGATGACACTGCTGGGATCACTATGATAGCAGGATATCTTCTCTGCCCCTAGTAGCTATGTGATATCAAATATGCAATATCATCATGATAGCAACAGGACCCCTCTATTCACGTCATGATCCTTGCTGCTACAGCCTCCTCCTCCTCCTTCTGGAACTGCTGGGGAGAATACGGCACCCAACTTCCGCTACAGCAGCTTGAGCCTGGACCCCTCTGAGTGGCAGTTGATCCCTGATAAACCTTGCGGCGGTGAACAAACTCTGCTCATGTTTGATAGGTGAGGAGTTCTGTGATGGTTATGAAATTGTGCAAGTCCATTGGATGGATAGGTCCACCTGTGGTGTGGCCTTAGCATGTGTACAATCATATAAGCACTTGGTTCTATTGCCAGTACTGCTTCATCTCTTATCCAGGTGGAACAAGCTATTCAAGGGCTTCTACAGTGAGAAGAAGGACAAGTTTGACATCAGCAAGGTGCCATACTGCATGATGTTGTGTACATGTTGCCTTAGTAGTAGTGCATGGTGTTGTGTACATGTTGCCTTTGTAGTAGTGCATGATGTTGTGTACATGTTACCTTAGTAGTAGTGCATGATGTTGTGTACATGTTACCTTAGTAGTAGTGCATGATGTTGTGTACATGTTGCCTTAGTAGTAGTGCATGGTGTTGTGTACATGTTGCCTTAGTAGTAGTGCATGATGTTGTGTACATACTGATTTGACTTCATTAACTGCATTAAGAGTAATTGTTGAGTTCTAATGTTCTTCTTTGTTCAAATTGATGCAAGAATTGCATATCAAGTTCAACGTGCAATCACATTCATCATGAAGCCCTTTACTAAGAAACCCCTTTGCGTTCTCACAGATCCCTGACATTTATGACAGTGCCAAGTACGATGCCATCCATAACAGACATTTAGTGAAGGAGGACGACCCTGTGTTGCGCTCCTTGTATGAAGTGGCAAGGGAGCTAGCAGGTGCTGTCATTCCTAGCGAGTACGGGACAGATCCTTCTGGAAAACTCACTATTGGATCCAAAATCTGTGGAGAGGTATGAGGATTGTTTCTCAGTGGACATGTGGGGAAGTGTTTGGTAACCATCATGCTACATTCTGCTTATGGCTCAACTAGATTTTGAGGATTTGAAGGAGAAGACTACAGCTCAGAGAGAACCTTCATACTGTGTATGCCTTCTTTTTCCATTGAACGAGGTGTGTCATCCATGCTTTGTTAATTCTGACTTTGGATGAAACAAAGTCAAGCTATGGAGTTTATCTTGAACTCCTTCCATTATTGTGTGTACTATGTTGCAGCTGCTTGGGAAGCTGTTGACTGACATGGCAACCATGAGAGATGAGTCTAAGACCATCAAGACAGGAGGTGCCAACACCCCACGAGTTGCCAGTGAGAGCAAACACCCTCCCATCCTGCATGCCAGCTCCATCTCCAATGCTGTGGCTGCTGCCAGCGCTAGGTTGCTGAAGCAACAGGAGGAAGACAAGAAGAAGCAGAGCTCAGGCAGCAAGCATCCAACCCCATTAGTAGCAACAGCAGCTGAGGGGGCAGAGGACTTACCTAATCCTTTCACCACTGAATGCAAGGTTCCCGCAGGAGACCTGGGTGGTGATGCAGGAACAGGTGGTGCAGGGGAGGAGGAGGAGGGGGACGACGAGGGGCCTGCCGAAGATGCTGAGCATGAGGCCAACATCCACCGACTGGCCCCCGACTTTGCCACACACATCAACTCTCCTATGCGTCATGTGCGGACTCGCATCTACTTCACATCTGAGTCCCACATACACTCACTTGTTAACGTACTGCGCTTTGCTCACATGCATCCTCTCAACAACGTGCCTCCAGGGTGAGATCTCACAACCCTGAATGATTGTACTACTGAACAATGTCATTAAGATTGAGAGTGAAAAGTGTGTATGAGGCATGGCTGATAATATCATGACTGAAATTACTCGTATGATAAACAATGGTCAAACCATGCTGACCTGGCATGAAGAATTGCTTTACAAGGAAAATTAATTTCCTTCTTGACTGACTTCTAGGTTGATTGTTTGTGACAGCCTCCCACTGATTATCCAGTATGTGATGAGAGTGGCATGCTCCTTGTTTTACAAAGTACTTAGTAATAAAGTTGGATGCTTGAGGAGGTTTTGTATTCCTCTAATGAGTGTTGCTGATAATGCTGACAATGGTATTCAAATGGTCTTGTGCACAGTCCTGATGGCATAGGTGGGGTGAGCCACTCCTCAGTGCTCAACCAAGAGGGCATGGAGATGTTAGACAACACAGCTGAGCTGGACTACCTGACTCATGTTGTCATCAGGTCTGATCATGTCTTGTAAACAAATTGGGTCACTGATGTTGTCATCAGGCCTGACAAAGCCTTGTAGATACGGCTCTGAGACTAGTTGCTTCATGAAATGAACCATCTTTTTTAGTCTGGTTCATGATGTTGACAAAAATGTCAGCAGCATCTACAAATATTCCAGTAGCATCAGTGAGCTATGACTGTGTCAACATAGCCTTAAAGATTTTCTTTTCTTTCAAGCCTCAGGTTCTGCTTGACCTGTAGACCTTCATGCTGCTCAGGATGTATGAGAGCCGAGACGTTCCAATAGACTCACCAGATCGCTTCCGTATCGAGATCTTGTTCAGCCCCGGAGCCAACTACAATCCATTTGAGATTTCCATTGAGGAGGACCACACCTTGCCTCCTGTCCCTAGGGTACACATGGAGGACAAAGAGGTACACACGGAGAGTGTTCATAGTGTGATGTGTGATGTATCAAGGCGGGGCCATGCAGATACCTTGATCTTCGTGCAAACACATTTCCCCATTCCTATGCTTGCTTGTATTGAATCGCAGTGATTTTCATCATATGCGCTCTTGCATTCTTCCTTACTCCTGCCTTGAGGTCTCTCTCTCTTTCAATGTCATACCTCATTGCTACTCTGCTCTGCTCTTCCTTCCTGCTCAAAGGATGGTGGCATCACTCTGGCAGACCTTGAAGAACTGTTGAGGCCCATGGCTAAGACCTCAAAGTTCCAAGTGTCGCACTCCTCCTACACCCTTCAAACAGCAGGTGGGATGGGAACTTCTGCTAAGGCATCCTCTACCAGAGGGAGCAGTATTTCCGGGGTAGGATCCACAAGCATCAACTCTCATAACAAGACGTCCTCGGCTGGGGCATCTCGACTAGGGAGGGCAGAGTAGGAGATGCTTAGCTGGTGTTGGTTGATGAGGTCGGCTGGGGCATCTCGACTAGGGAGGATAGAGTAGGAGATGCTTAGCTGGTGTTGGTTGATGAGGTCGGCTGGGGCATCTCGACTAGGGAGGATAGAGTAGGAGATGCTTAGCTGGTGTTGGTTGATGAGGTCGGCTGGGGCATCTCGACTAGGGAGGGCAGAGTAGGAGATGCTTAGCTGGTGTTGGTTGATGAGGGTTTAGGGGGGATTCCAATGACTCATCATCAATAACTCATCATTCATAGTAGTCAGGGGCTGAATGTTCTGATTTAAATTAGGGTGAATCTGCCTGCACATGAGTACTCATGACGTTTGCCTCAAACAGCTCTAGCAAACTGAGGGGGGCATGATTGTTTGTTGGCATGTGTCCTGTTTTTCTAGTTGACTGTTCTTAGACCTGGAGACATCGTGATCATGATCTGTGTGAAATATCATTGTTCTTGTACGGCACACTCTTTGACCACGCCAGTATAAATTCTGACATTCAGCGATAAAAGGATTAAGCTTTAAGGCATTCACCTCCATGATGTATGTGTTAAATGTGTCATTTGCCTATGAGTCTGTGGTACTTTAAAATTGAAGGTTGTTTTCTCCTGTGCAATCAGACTAAGTTTTAAAAGCAGTAGGCATTAAAAATGTAGTGTGAAAGGCAGGTGCTGTGTTATGATGCCGAATTACATTAGTTGAACTTTATTCTGTTTGTTCGACGTGGTAGTAATTGCAATGTGAGAATACACAGATCGCCTTCTCAGAGCAATCTGGTAATTGTTTTCGTGGCGATTGAGTTATGACAATTACTTCAGTAGACCAGGGAAGTGTTTGATTACCCCCTTAAACCTTGGCATTGGTCCTCTCCTCCATTAAAAGTTAACTTGAAATGATGATAACATTACCTTCAACAACCAAAAGCCTCTTTCATCTAAACCTGGAGCATGATTGAAAGTTTGAAAAACTGGGCCACATTTCAGCACTCTGAATCTTTCAGGATACATAATGAACATTTAACTATTCAAATTGTAATACAAATTTTCATCCAATTAGCATGTAACACTGTGCAGGATGCTTAAGCTCAATAAGTTGAGACCTTAATGATTTAAACAATAAACTTTCCTTGGGCTCAATAAGTTGCGCCCTTCATTATTTGAATAATGAACTTTCCTTGGGCTCAATAATAATTTGCGCCCTTCATCATTTGAATAATGAACTTTCCTTGGGCTCAATTCAGGAACAAGATCATGGCCACCCATCTTTCACATTGGTGATGAAAGGTCTACTTGGATGTACTGCTGCTTGGAGTTATGTAGAGGCAGTCCTTCTTGCTCATAAACAATCTCAGGCTCATAATTTTCATGATCCAGCTCACAGATGTTACGTTGGTCCGCTCTGCTGCAGTGGTCATTATGTTGAGGAGAGAGTGCTGTTGATGTCATGTTGCCAGTGCTGCCACATGCTGCACACCCCATCCCTGTACCCGTACTGCTGCTCCCTGCTGCCTTGTAACCGCAAGGTGTAAGATTATCATCAGCAAGTAATATGTTTTCAAGAGCTGCACTCGGGGCCAATGTTTGTGCCCTAGTTGAGGTTTCACTAATCTTGACAACTTCACAGCAAGCAGTTAAATTGGTTGCTTTCATGCTGTCTTTAACAAGAGAATGTGAAGAAGGAGTGCTCCACTCTTCTGCTGCAAATATTTGTTGTGTTGCCTTGATACAAGCATCTTCCAGGACAGAAGATGGAGGGACACCTGCTTGACGCCTTTTGGCAGGTGACTCATACGGAGATGTCAAATCTATTGAGTGGGAGTATGTTGTGGTATCATGTTCAAGAATGTTGGTGGTATCATGCTGGTGGTTACGTCCTCTGGGAGAGCTAGGTGTTGCTGTGGATGGGCTACAGAGGTCCCTGCTATGCGTTGTTTTAGAAGGAGTAGCCAGGAGAGAGGTGCTTGCTGTACAAGTAGCCAGGAGAGAGGTATTTGCTCCACAAGTAGTATCCAGCGGAAGAAGGGATGGACTGTCCTGAATTCTAAACTTCTGCTGCACCCAACATTGTGCTTGTGGGGAGTCTGATGGCAAAGAACAATCAAGATTTGAGGTCGGAATCAGTGGCAGTGAGGATGTGAGGGGTTTTGGTTTGCACCTGTCAACCTTGATAACAGAGTTGTGTGGTGTGAGACTAGTGGAGGTAGTCTGCCGATCCCCTCGGTCAGGAGAAGCATCTGTTGGTACCCATTCAATTGGGTTGTTGAGTTGGTCACTGCTGTGTAGTGATAGCCTGGATGGGTCGTGAGTACTACCAGCAGCAATCGGGTGCTGATGAGAGCATCTTGAGGAGGAGTCTGTAACAAGGCTGCATGCACTGTCAGCTGGTGGGCTACATTGAGGTCCAGATGAGACCATTACTTCACAGAACAAGCTGCTCTGATTAAGGCCTGCAGGATGAACTACTTGTGGTGTAGGACTTGATGGACAGTACAGAGGCACCACCTCCTTGCTCCTCATCATCACTGCGGTCATGGGCACCAATGTCTCCTCCTTACTATGCACAGCAGCAGCAGCAGCAGCAGCAGGGGCCTGCCTTGTGACTGCCTTCTTTGGTTGAAAGAACTTCAGCAGGGCTCCTTCATGGCCCTCCATTCCTGTGGGCTTGGCCTTGCTGATGGATGGGCCACCAGCCTTCTTTAGCCCTGCTGCCTTCTTGGCGACCTGAGTCTTCACCTGATGCTGAATAAGAATGACAGTTGTGACAGTTGTAAACAAATGTATCATCGCTTACGCCGGAGGCAACCAGTGCTAAGAGGGTGACCAAGCACTTGTTCAATTTGGCTGTCTCTTGAAGACCTGTCACAAGTTGGTTAACCTATATTGGTTGAGATTAATCTTGACCTATGTGTCACCTGAATCTCTGGCCATAGGTTGTCAATCAAAGCCATGCGTACAGAGCGCAAAGAGGCCCGGGCTGAGGTTGCAAATGTCAGAGCTTCTGTATCCAGGTCTAAATCCTTGAGGTACAAAGGTTAACAGAAATGAACACAATGAGTACTTATTGGGGCCATCCTCGCGACCATTCAGTCCTTAATAAGCACCGTACCAAGTGAGCAACATGTACTGCCAGGAAGTACCAAGTGAGTGACATGTACTGCCAGGAAGTACTACACACAATAAACACCGTACCAAGTGAGCAACACGTACTGCCAGGAAGTACTACTCACACTGTAAATAATTACATCCTGCAGCCTTGATCCAAGGAATATCAAGTGAGTGACATACACTGTCAAGAAGTACAACATACAGGGACTTCCCGTGACTGCAGGTGGGTTGCAAAATGATGTTGAACACACCTCCACAGATAATATAACATTTGCATCAGCTCTAGTTGGCTCCAGCTGGGTGGAAAGAACTGCCTCAACCTCTTCAGTCTCTGCATCACTTGTTGAGATTTGTGTCTGTGGTTGAGTGGAGAGTGAAGAGGCTCCACCCTTGTAAGTCTCCAACTTCAGAAGGTACCTCCAAGAGGAGCAAGCAGTTGTTGTAGATGGCAACTTCATGGAGTTATCACCAACACCTGCTGCATCTGAAGTGTCTTTACCACTACAGGATCCTGCCATCTTCTGAATGCTGACGGGTTTAAACTGTACTCCTGAAACAATACAGAGTTAAAAGCAAGAACAATAATGGAAGCATTAGAAAGCACTCGGAATGAGTACTGCATGAAGCATAAGACCAGGAATCAATGAAGAGGAGTCATCATCATGTTGTGGTAATAGCCAAAGAGAAACAGCTAGGGATTAGTTTCCATCTTCAGGAAGCTTTGGGTTTAAATGTGGCTCCTTGCAGCCTCCAAGGTACAGAGTTCCATAGAAGATTTTCACCACAATTCTGCAATGCCTGCAAATCTCAAAAATGCAGAGTTGCATGATTTTTCAGCCTTACCTAAGCTTGGGTTAGGATTAGGACCTTGCCTAAGGTCCCATTCCAGCAACAGGGGCATGGTCTTGCTACATACTAGACTTGGTCCCCAGCCTAGGTGCTTGCCTAGTATATCACAGAGTGCTGACACATTAGGCCGGTGAGACCACGACCTGTGTTACATGGATTATGGAGGTCGGAATAGACTGAGAAACCAGACCCTCAAGCAGAGGTGCAAAGTCAGTCAGGCTGCCCCCATTTCAACAATGGGCCTCACCTGAAAACATCACGACGTAGGTGAGATATAGACTCTGTGGCTGTAGCAGCTTGATCAAGGTATGTCTGTTGAGCCACTTCACACTTCTGCAAAAAGCCGGGGGTTTGTGTGGCTCTGTCAATCATCCTGGTCAGTAAGCGTTGCCCCTCCATCCTGAGGCATGTGAAGCATGAGAGGAAGCATGATATCTGCATGATGACCTTTGACAACAAGCTTTATTTGTCAGGCACAAAGTTGCGCCCTGAAAAATCCTCAGGACATCTCATACAGCACACCATGAAAATGACTCGGATCTAAACATAACACACAACGTTAATACCTGGCAAATTCAGGACATATAATAATAATGTCAATGTCAGGACAGCACATCATGTCATATGTGGTACACTTACGTTACCCTGTATGCTGGCATTGCCCCCTTATCATACCTGTGGAATTCACACTCGCACAGCGAAAAGACGCGGTACACACAACCTCCTGGCCCACCCTTTGAGGCAAGGGTTCCACACCCTCCACACCCTGCCCTACTATGTTGCTTGCACTTCCCACGCCCCGCACTCTCATGACCTATACGACATGACATCAGCCAAGGCTTGCACTCAAACAATTCTCACACAAAAAAGAAGAACCATTTGCAGCAATGACAGAATATTCAACCCAGAAATGCAGGTGGTAAACATAGACTAAAGATCCTAACAGTGTATCATTTTCTCATCTCGCTACTCCTCACCACAATTTTTGCAGCCAGTGCATGCAGTCATTGCCATCAACCTTGGATCAGGACCTCTCTCTAAGGCAGCTGCCAGTACTTGAAGTATGTTGGAATCATCCTGAAGGACATCACAAGGTAGTCAGTCACAATTTTACAATTGTCAAGTCACACAAACAGTACAACAGAGTCGTGTTTAGTGAAGCTGCATCATAATTCATTAGACAACAACCTTTTCTGAATCCCCACCTTGGACCCTGCCAGAAGAGCTCTGATGCCATCAAAAGCCAAGCACTTTCCCACTCCCTGCCAGAAAGGATCATTTGTCATCTTTGCAACATTAATGGAGTCATCAGAGAGTCTGGTAACACAGGTGGCATTCAAAATCAATGCGCCAACATCATGGGAAAAAAGAGATCTTGAATTATATCTTGAATTACTCAGCCATAACAATGCTTCTCCTCACTACCTTTGCCCCCCCTGTGTTGTAGTCCCCTCCTATCAGTTGTGCCATGGCCATCAGTGCCAGCTGACCACCACCCTGCAGCCCAAATTGTCTTCTGACACCAGACATGTGGATCACTTCCACTTCATTATCCTTGGCTGCAGACCCATCTACCTACATGGAGCAAAGGAACACCAGATCAAGCCTGGATGAAATCAACATTTGTTGCTTGCATTATGATGCAATTCGTGGCTACTTAAGATCACCAGTACTACTTCCTACTGTCACTGACACAGCTATAATAACTTGGTGTCCACGAGGAGGCTAAGTGAAGCGCACTAAGAGCTCAGGAGCAGGCTACTAATTGTGGTCACAAGTGTTCACGTTGCTCCTTTTCCCTTCCCTGGACTAGTTTATTTTACCACATTTAGTTTCTCTGTCAGAAGGGTTAAAACTACACTTGCCTGCCTCTTCATTAGGTTGGTTACCTCACCCTCAGTTTCAGTTTCTTGTAGACTGCAGTTGCACCAAACAGGAGAGAATCAACATCTGTGCTGTGACATCCATCAACAAAGCCCAGCTTGTTGAGAGCAGCACAAGTAGCTTCAGCCTCTCCCACAGCCTGCACATGGGGCAAACCCTGCAGAGGGAGGGTTCAAAGTGTAACAGGAAAATTCCGTCAGCGGGAGTAGATGAGTTTCATTTTTACAAGCGTGAAAACAAAAAGATTCTTTAAGTCTTTATCTTTAAATCTTCTCTGTTTTACTTTAATATCCGATTGTGTGTTTTAATGATTCTTGTTTCCTTACTATCTCCCACCATTGCATTTAAAAGTTGCACAACAAGCTTGTTTATAGACTGGTAGGTATTTGCAGGTATGCGAGTATGAGAGCTTGAGCTGCAGGCCTCCTCTGCTCCCCTCCGCAGTGCCCTGAGGAAGGAGCAATAGATAAGCAATAGGAATGACTACATGTGCCTAATGGTATTACCATGACTACATGTGCCTAATGGTATTACCACAGACAACATTAAAGATTCTCCTACAGTGTTTAGTCCTGCTTATCAAAAGACATCAGGAATCATGAAGCTGGTGTGGATTATCTTACTGTCCATAATCAAGACTGGCAATGTATTCTGATGCCATGATGAAGCAAACAATTCTTTAGGTATTGCAAATGATTAATGACCTCCTTGCCATACCTTATTAGGTACTTAAAGGTAGGCTGTAAGGACTGACTTGCTAGAATGAAATGCGTTCTAATGTTCCTAAAAGCACCTGAGAGCCCTTGTCTCAGCTTTGGCCTGTGGGCTTATCCCGTCCAATACCAGTAGAGGCATACAACCAAAGCGCAGCCAGTTGCAGCACTGTTTTGAAAATGACATGAAGAGTGAAGCAGCATAGAACTAGCCACTTGTTACATTGTAGGTATGCGATTATAAATATGGAAGAGATGCTAAAACATTTCTTCAGATTTTCACCCTCTCAAAAATTATTTTCAAACATTGAGCGTGTCCATTCTTGAAAGCTTCAGCCAGCTGCAAGGACTGCATGGACTATATGCATAAAAAACACTTGAATGTGACAGTTTCATGTAAAGCAGTTGCCAGTTGATCAAGTTAGCCAAGTTCAAGCAAAAGTGGGCAATTAAAAAATACCTCTGAGATCCATACACTTGCATCGACAGCTATAATCTTGTTGTCCTGTCGAAATTACTGAAATTTAGTTTCATATACATTGATACAACATATTTCATGAATTCTCACGACTTCTAGGGCAATATGTTTTAGTTGCGCGTCTCCGTCAAGTTTACTGCTAATGTCTTCAAATAGTTTCCACAAGTTGTGGACACCCATGGAATGTATACTTATATTTAATCATGCATTAATCTGCAGAATACTTTGCATGCTTTGAATGAAACGCTCAATACAAACGTACATCTTCGGAGCTACTCCATAGCAAGTATCGTTCAAGAGTACTGGTTTTGACCTATAACTACCTCTAGTGAACACAGCTGAAAATGACGATCAGTCGAATAGTAGCATTACGGACAGGAATGCAGAACACTCGTCGGATAGGAACATATTTGAATTTATATTCATTGAAAAACATAAGTTTTATGCTTATATTCACCAGCGTATTAGGCGAACCCAAAAACCCTGATTGCAAACACAAACAAACACCCCCTCCTCGACATGAAGCACCACTTCCACCTGTCCCTCATATGCGAATATGCCCGCCACTTATTGAAAAAGGGAACTCAGATAAGATATGTCCAAGGTCGGCTTCTTTGACGCAAGAGTCCTTGGATACTTGTTGGATGCAGGTAGTGTACAGGCACGGGAGGCATTTGATAGTCAGTGCCCTCAAGCCGCAATCAGTGTGTCCTGACTCAGTTTTTCCTGAACACAGTATGCTGTGAACCTGATTGCCAGCAACACATCAAACCCCTTCACCTCGGTGATAGTGAATCATGAGTACAATACACTAATGTGTGAAGGTGAGCATTTCAGGGAGTCAGAAATGCACCCTGCTGCTCGTCTGCTTGAAAAGTACTTTGTACCTGAAGTGTCGGAAGCTCTTCATGCTTGAAGAGGGCAATCTAGAGATATCAGTGCTGTATATTACTTCAACAGTCTTCTTGATATCAGGCATCTCATATGGAGAGAATGACCCTCCTGGACCATATCCGGGTGGCTCATCGCCACTGTACCATGGAGAGATATCTAATCTCTTAAATTGCAGTGCCTTATACGGCCCAAAATGCCTCAACTATTCACAGATGACAATGTACTCAACTGGGGAGAGGTTTGACAAGGATTGCCTGCAGTACATTGATAAGCCACAGCAGCAGCAGCAGCAGGATGCATGATAACAGCATAACACTGTGTGGCACTCATCTAAATTTGTGCAACAAGAAACATGACTCACAACTCCTTTGCTCTCAGTCCTGTCCTATGTACTGTGGATATGATCTTCCTTGTTTCTTACACAATGATAAGCGTGCTTATGAAAGTCTCTTGTTGCATGCAGCTGTCCCATGTGCATCTCAGCTCAATGGTGGTATGGAGTGAGTCCTCCAGTGATTACAGAGGCATCATGCATTATTATGTCGAATAGATACCTGCATATCCAAAGGATTAAGGCAACATGCGGATTGTCATTTATGAAAGTAGTTCATCAACCTCTACTACTATGCTGGCCACTCTAGGAGTCGACTATTGTCCGCACTATTAGGACTTCTTAGCTAAATGTTTTCTTTCTATATGTCCTTCTGTGTGCAGTTATCCCGCAACGTTTACGCTACAAGCATCCAAAAGCTGAGGTGCTTGGGCATTGCTCAGCTGATGATGCCAGACGTGGTTCTTATGCAGTATGCGGAAGGTTCTCCCCCCATTGAGATTGTCCCGGATGTGCTGGCAAACATTACAGACCCCTTGTTTCTGCGCTTTTCGTCCCTCAAGGCATTACCTGCAGGCTGGCCTGCCTCTTGCCAGACGCCCATTGTACAAGGATGTAGTGCCACCTCCAGCCCAGAACCGTTGCCCTAGTCAGCAGATCCCAAGCCTACATGTAGTTGTAATAAAGGCAGCTCCACGACATCTACTGACCGTCACCACCACCATCATCACCTGCACTGATCATAGGGACTCTTTCATAGTTTATAACCTCTTCACAGCCATTGAAGGGTTGATGATAGCAATGCAGAAGGTTCCAGCAACAAACTATAATTACAAAATTGCTGTACCATATATCGCTGTCTCCCTTTGCCCATCTTGACGACAGTCTACGTAAAGCAGGGCTTCAGACTTGTGCACAGAGCAAAATATCTTGAGAATAAAACAATAATGGCTTATGTGATATGTATTTGTGACACATGCATCAATGCATAGATATAATCATTGAGATATGTAGTGCAGAACTACTGAGGTACTCGACACTGCCGATTTGTTTCAAGACCTTGAGCAAAATGAGGATTCTCAAGGATTATGTAATCTGAATTACAGAAGTGTGCAGTATGACTGAAGCTATGGTTTGTCTGCTATTGAAACTGGACAGAAATACAAGCTGGCAAAGCTGGTCTGTTACTCACCAACAACGTACAAAACAATGCAACTTACTTCATGAACAAAACCTCTTGATTCATTATCTAACAATAACCTGGCCTAATAAACAATCTAAGTAGAAGCAAGCACGCTAGTCATGTCTCAAGATGTAGACAGCTCTGTTTCCTTTGCACGCTATAATTATGACTCCATTTTGTTTGCTTTCCTAGCTTTCTTTGCCAACTTCGCTTGCTCCCTCTTCGCTGCTTTTGCAATATCCTCCATGGCCACATCTGTTGTCCCTGCACTTTGTTCAGCACCCTTTGGATTACTACTACCTGCAGCCTGCTGCATAAGACAGCGCTGCTTGTGTTCCATTTTCCTCTGATTCTTTTTCGTCCTCTTGCTGGAGACTAGCTCAACCTTTACTTTCTTATGGACCTGCTTAGAGAAAACAGTAGCTTAAGTGTACACTTTCAGTTTCACCAGAACATGTAAGAATACAATAACCGCTTGTAAGAAGATCTCAATTTGAAAAATCACAGCAGTGTCCTAATGATGTGTGTGTGATGCAGCAGTGTGTGCATGCTTGGGCTGGAGCTTCCATATGTACTGCAGTGAGTATATGCGTTAATATGATTTCGTGTAATCAAGTGTTGTTCGTTAGGGTTTAGGTACAGATGATACCTAGGAGGTAACAAAGAGCTCTCCATAATCAAAGAAACCATATGCAGTTTTCCTCCAACTTCAGCAAATCGCAAGTCAGAGTGTCCCATGTTTGACCTTACCTTTACAACGCCCAAGGCCTTTTTAGCCTCTCTCACTTTCTTCTTCTTCATCTGCATTAAATATTTAAACATTTCAGTAAAAAATTGTCTAAAATAAAATGTCTATGGCTCCTGTCCCATTGTAAAATGAAGCTTCCAGTACCTGGTTAAATTTAGTGATGGGTTTGTTATATGGCGATGGAGGCATTTTAAATCTCGAGAAAGCTTTTCTTGATAAAGAGACCTTGGTGTGCTAAGAAGTAGGGACTTGTTCATCCTTTTAGCTAACTCACAACGAAATCGACTAGGCTGATGTTATACCGATGGGATCAGTCAACTATCCATGCTTCTTTATAACGCTGTGAAAATATATTGCACAATCTTTAAATGTCTGATCATGATGGCCAAAACATATACATTTCTGTCATGGAGTCAAGCGAGGTTGTGCGCTGCTCCATTGACGAACTTCCATTAGAAACCGAAGACTTGCTGGAGGTCTTAGCTGCCGAGGCAGCTCCCTTGAGCACATGGTTTGATTTCGCAAGAGCGTACTTGGCCCAAGGCAACATCCCTGCATTTAAACAAATATGCGAGGAGGGTGTACGGCCTGAAGTGATCGTGGAGGTCTGTGTGTCTACGTGTGTAATATGTTGAGGGTAGCATCTGAATTGAAGGACAGTTTACATCACATGTCAGTCCAAGTCTGCGTGAAGCCTGTGTACCATTCTTGAGACTATCTCAAGCCATTCAGGCTTACAGATGCATGCTGGTACCTGCTGGCACTGCCATGTATGACTGAACCCATGATATATTTATTGAATAGGTGGAGCGTTTTTTTGGCGCCAAGCCAATTTATGAGCAAATCCAGTTCTTGTGTGGTCTGGCCTCTGTGGAAATGAATGCAGCAAAAGAGGAGAAAGACAAGGGAAAAAAGGCTGAGCACATCAGTGTTGCTGCTCAGCATTTGGCATCAGCTAAGATTTTGGATGACGAAGAGCAGTTGGTGCACTTAGGGTTGGGGATACTGGCTTTGGTCAAAGTAGGTTGTCTTATGTTAATGGATGTTCTTGTTTTGTTGTCACTTTGCATGATATCTGTACTGCTTTGAATTATGATGTATGTGTATAAATATGTTTTTAGCTGACCTCTTGATGGTGATCACAGGGTGAGCTACCAGCTGCAAGGCAAGAGTTCAGTCGGGCTTCTCAACTGAGGAACAACAAGAAGAGGAACATCGCAGGGCACCTTGCTCTGGCGTCCGTATTGTACAACCAGCAGCAGTACAAGGAGGCTCTGCAATGGTAAGCTGCATAGACATTTGATAAAAGCTTTTTGCTAGGCTGTAAAAATGAGTCTTTGTATCCAAGTTGAGGATACAATTGCATTACAGTGATCCCCTCTTCTTTTTTAATCTAGATTCAAAGGTCTTTCCACCACGCATACTAGCTGGTCTTCAAGACTTACCTTCAAACTCATGTTTGGGAAGTCCAAGAAATCACAAATCATGAAGGTCATGATCACAAATCATTTATCGTTTCTTAATTAAAGATTGGTCCTGCCGCCTCTTCCCTGGCAGGTACTGTCGAGCCCTGAGGGAGCATCCTAGCTGTCCAGCTGAGGTGAGGCTGGGGATAGCAGCCTGCCAGTTAAAGCTGGGTGACCTCTCCGCCTCTCAGATGGCATATGAGAGGGTGCTGAAGTTGGACCCAGACAATGCTGATGCTCTACTGGGCCTAGCAGTCATAAAGTTTAACAGCCCTAGCATTCAGCAGGTAATACTAGACTTTGATTGAGAATGCAACTCGTTTATTGTTCAGCCGTTGGGAGCACAGCCTGTCAGGCAGAGGAAGCTGTTGGATTTAATAAGAGGTCATTGCAAAGTCTATTCTTCCAGCCATCTTCTTTATCATGAGCGCACATTCTTTATCACTTCTCTCTCCCTTGTTGCAGGGCCTTGCAGATGGTCTCAAACTTCTCATCCGTGCACATGAGCTGGATCCAGGTCATGTTGGAACCCTGAACATGATGGCTCACCTATGCCTTCTCAGAGGAGATCATCAACAGGTGGAGTGATCATCTATTCAGTAGGAAGGGGGCTTTTTGAGTAGATGATCCATTCTCTAGCAGCAAGTGATGAGAATATAGAGGTTTGCTAGGGTGTCCATCTATTTCAAACTGGTCTAGTTTGGGAGCATGCTTGTGTCAACTAGAGCCTGCATTGTTCCAATGTGACAGTCCTCCTGCTCTTCTTCTCAGGCTCTTACTCTGGGTCGCTCTGCACTGGAAGCATGTGATGGCCCCATGAGTGTGGATGCGACAAGGGCGGACTGCCACTGCATCATTGCTAGAGCAAGCCATGCGCTCGGCAACTTTGCTGAGGCCTCTAAGAATTACAACGCTGTGAGTGTGTACAGAATTGCAGCGCAGTTGCAATAAACCCTGAAACTAGATACAATCTTGTAATTATCATAAGGATAGATTTCCACCATGCACTCGTCCCTGAAATGTTGTCCCCTTCAAACTATTCTCCCCACCCACCACAGGCTATCCGTCAAAACCCATCCCTGCCTCTACCACACCTGGGTATGGCTCAGTGGTGGCTCAGTCAGGGCTTGCACAACTCAATTAATGCCTCATCAGAGCTTGAAGCAGCCCTGAAGTTGGCCCCTACATTCTATGATGCCCTGAAGGTAATAGCTGAATCATGTAGCTGACAATGCCATGGGATCTTTTGAAAAGATGAAGAGGATTAGCATACAAGAGTAGTTGTCATATGATACATAGGGAGCTAAATTCCTCCTTGGAGTTTCATGTTTCATAGACTTGAAGCACCTTGTGGCTTCCTACAATGCTGATGTGAATATGCCGGGTGTGCACTTGAAGCACCTTGTGGCTTCCTACAATGCTGATGTGAATATGCCGGGTGTGCATGTCGTGTCCAGGAAAGGCGTTAGTTCATCTGATGCATTTTTCTCTGTAGTTGTGCTACCTACATGTCACATTACATGACTTAGCTTTCCCTCATCCCACTAGATCTTGGGACAGCTCATATATGATAACCCTGATAAAGTGGAGAAGACTCTCAAGACCTTCCAAGAAGCTGCCCGACGAAGGGATGAGGATGCAGACATGTGGGAGCTGTTAGCAGAGCTTCTGGCTCCAAGGGACCCTCAGGGTGAGATCATTGTCAGTTGTAGTGATATGAATATTTGGAAGAAGCAGAAAGGTAGGGTGAGCAGGACGAGTAGAGGTCCCTAATAGATGTGGAATGGATCATGAAGTAGAGGTTCCTAATAGATGTGGAATGGATCATGAAGTAGATCTCCTAAATATAATTTTAAAGGATCATGTTAATTGAAGAAAGCCTTAGGTAGTGATTGAATATGTTATATGAGACTGAGCAGAACGAGATAGCAGTTTTACCATTAATGATACCATTGAATCCACAGGCTCTTTGAAAGCTTATCAGCACGCACTTGGACTGCATCGAAAGAGGCATGAGGCAGTGAAGAAGTTGCAAGCTGAGCAAAAAGCAGCTGCCAAGGATCGCTCCTCCAATAAAAAGAAGGCCGCCAAGGCAGGACAGGAAGGCGACGGCATGGAGGATCTGTTTGGCAGTGATGAGGATGATGAGGATGGGGAGAATGTTTCAGTTGCTGATGTAGCTGATGTAGCTGATGCTCAAGTGACCTCTGATCATGTCATCCCCTCTCGCCTCCTCAACAATGCAGCTGTCCTGTTTTACAGGTGTGATGAAGGGGCATTTTGATACCATTTCAAAAGCGTATAATGTAATTTGAGCTCTAAGGATAATAAAGCATGCAAAACTGAGTATGTGCTTGCATGATTTGAACATCACACAATTAATTGTACGTTGTTGTTACTGAAAGGACCTTAACCTAGGGTCATCAGCATGTTGGTGATGGACTGGGTAGGAATAGTGTGTGTGTTTGTGTGAACATCATCGCCCTTGTAAAGGATATGAGAGCAAAGTCGTGACTCTGTGCATTGCTCTGTTGTGACTCCTCAGGTCTGGAATGGCATCAGAGGCTCTTGCCTTGACTTCTGAAGCCTTACAGAACCAATCAAAGGAGACCAGCAGCACCTCAAGTGGTACCAGCAATGCCTCCAAGCACCAGCAGCTGACCTTGGAATACAACCGAGGGAGATTGTTGGAGGCTGTGGGGGAGTACTTGGCAGCAAAGAAAGAGTACCAGGTGAAGGATGAAGGGTCATACAATACATGTCTTTGACAGTAAAGATGCCTAAAAGAATCTCTGGATAGTGCTATTTATGCAACTGGTTAGTGAGAGGCCAGGGATAGTGCTATTTATGCAACTGGTTAGTGAGAGGCCAGGGATACCTGAAAACACTACTTCATGATGATGGCGCAGGCCATCTTGTCACGCCATGATGCCTATATTGATTGCTATTTGCGCCTGGCCTGCATCTCGAGGCGGATGGGTGCCTCCTCAGACGCCATCTCTTGGGCGACAAAAGCTCTGGAGCTGCAGGGTGGGCATGCCGATGCACTAGCTCTTATGAGTCAGCTGTACCTGGAGAGAAGGTAATAAGGAACACACTCACGTCCATTTATCAGAACTCGACAAACTTAATAGATCAGTGCTGTGATGCTGCAAGTATCATGTCGACTCAGGTAGGTGATTGAGAGGTGAAATGGTCCAGGTGAATTGTATTATGAAGGGACAAGGGGGCAGTTTCTTTTCCAACTCTTATGTCAGGTTATGAGGTACAGGGTTCCTGTATCAAGTAGCTCAGGCTTCAACGTACTTCAAGCGTTCTTGCTTTTTCTATCATGCGTATGGGAGGTATCTCCTATTGTTTGTGGTATGGTGCTGTGCTCTAGAGATGACAAGTGCGTACGGGAGGTAGCTCATATTGTTTGTGGTATGGTGCTGTGCTCTAGGGATGACAAGTGTGCACGGGAGGTAGCTCATATTGTTTGTGGTATGGTGCTGTGCTCTAGAGATGACAAGTGTGCACGGGAGGTAGCTCATATTGTTTGTGGTATGGTGCTGTGCTCTAGGGATGACAAGTGTGCACGGGAGGTAGCTCATATTGTTTGTGGTATGGTGCTGTGCTTTAGGGATTACAAGCAAGCTCATGACACCATCAAGAAGCTTCTGGACAACAAAGCCACAGCCACCAGTGCTAGTCAACTGGATTCTCAAGTGCACAAGCAGGCTAGGAGCCTCAAAGATGGATATGGGATGCTGTCACTGGGCAACCTAAATCTGGCTCTTGTACCCTCAGACCGTAGGAAGGAGGCTGATGCTAATAAAGCTGCGGACGTGTTGAACAAGGTGCTGCATATTTGAATAGTCCCCTTCCTCTCACAATACATGTGTAAACTCGTTGATGTGCTCGCACATTTTTCTAAGGAAGACAAAGACATGGATCTACACAAAATGCTATGCTGTCTTGTCCTTGCAGGCAAAAGATCAGTACATGGCCGTGCTGAAATCAGACATTCACAATGTCTACGCTGCAAATGGAATTGGAGCTGTTTTAGCTGAGATGGGATTGCTTCAGGAAGCCAAAGAGGTTTTTAATGAAGTGCAGGTGAGCGCTGTGGTCCTTAATACGTCATAACGGAGGGACACACTGTGTAGATATGTGCAAGCAATTAAGTTTGATGCAAATTGATTCTCCCATGTGCATTAGGCCAGTCGTTTTGAATAGTAAGTGTTTGGTGGAGATGCATAATTATTTTAGGTTGTAACTCTCATTGTGTGCTGAGGTCAGCTTTGCATGAGATCAATCATACAATATTACTTATCTTCATAAATTCCTTTCAAGTCATAATGAATGATGGCGGACTTAGACTCCTCAACCATATGGGTGTATAGATTTACTGTGTTGATCCTCTTTGCTGCAGTGTAAGAGGACCTCTTGTTATAAATAATGAGCATGCTGATATGACCTGGAACCTCCCTAACACAACACTTGTAACCCCAAGGGAAATGACGTATAACACTTAATACCAACACTGAACCTCTGGCTTCTTACATCGTTGCTTGCAGGCGGCTGTTGCTGCCTCCGGAGGCTTCCTAGATATCCCAGATCTGTACATCAATCTGGCCAACGTCAGTCTTGCCTCGGAGGACTACACTGGTGCGCTGAGGCTGTACAAGGTAGCTATGGGGAAGCTGGATGCCAACAAGCAGAGCCAGGTGAAAACAGCATGATGGTTTTACCAAGATGAATGATAAGGCGGGTGTTGTTTGTGTCCTAGAACTTCTGTTCTAATTTTGAAGGTCTTATTGCCCTTTTTTCTGCCCCCTGTCATGCTGTGGGAGGTTTTCTTTGTCCCAACCATCACTGCCAGGTGGCCCTGTGGCTGCTGCTGCTACTGCTCTGATCTATCAGGTTCTGCTGTACTTGGCAAGAGGGCACTACGACTCAGATGATCTCAAGTCGGCAAAGCACTGCCTGCTAAGAGCCATCCACATAGCCCCCACTGACTACAAGCTGAGATTCAATGCAGCTCTTACCATGCAGGTAGGAGGGCTGCGTTGTGTCTGCACATTACTGTAATGCACACATGCATGGCTCCTACAAGAGAAGCTAGTCAGCAGGCAAACAAATGTCTTGTGCCTTATCTTACAATTCCTTGGCACTCCAGGAATGGGCAGTACGAGTGTACCGCAAGAAGCGTGATGTCAACGATACTACTAAGCTTCCTGAGTACAGGCAGGCACAGAGTGATCTGAGGCTGGCACTCAAGTAAGGCTACTCACAAACGTATCACAAAATATCTTAGATTTATTTCCTACCAAGGATTCTGAAAGCAGCTGTCAAGCTATATACAATCCACTGGACATCCATTAACTTCCTCACAATCCACTGGACATCCATTAACTTCCTCACAATCCACTGGACATCCATTAACTTCCTCACAATCCTCTGGGCATCCATTAACTTCCTCACAATCTTCCAATCTTTTCCCTTGCACCTAGTTCCTCTATTTGAAGGGCAGCCTGTTTCACACAGCCCTCCCTAGCAGTAGCATACTGATGTCCATCAGCTCCTAAACCACCCTTCTTTATTGATTGATCAGGTACTTTGAGCAGCTTGTCTCCAAAGGCAAGGTGTTGACTCAGCTGGATGAAGCAAAGCTGACTGCGCATGTGAAGTTCTGTACTGACCAAATCTCTAATGTGAGTCTCAATCATACTCTTGTAGTAATGGGTGCAGCATGACTCTTTAACAGGTTGTCAATTGATGAAATGAGAGGTGTGAGACCTTTTCTTATGGCCCACAATCACATCCATTTTAAAATACACAAGTTAAGGGTGCCTCTATCCTGTACCTAGGCTGATGTACATATTAAGGCTGCAGAGCTGGAGGCAGAGGAACAAGAAGCTAAGAAGAAGTCTAAAGAGAAGCTGCGCATGCTGGCGGAGGCAGAGAAGGAGTTGGAGAAGCTCAAGAGGGATGAGGCGCAGAAAAAGGTACCTGAGGAAGAAAATGCTTCATAAAGCACCATATTCAATCATGTAACAGAAGAGATAAGGTCAGGATTGTTGGGGCAGGACTGGGTGTTGTATCCCTTTTTGCGAGACAGACTAATGGCACTTATGTTGGCTTTCTACAACGTTTGCTCAAATCTCTTTTCAGCCTATGAATGTTGTTGCGGCCTTATTCATGATGTTCAGATGATCCATGACCTTGAATTGAGAGCCAAAGCCGCACGTGAGCATGCAGAACGGAACAATGATGAATGGCGGCTCCGTCAAGGACATGCTAACATGGCAGACGGAGCGCCAGAAGGAGGTGGCCAGGGAGGCAAGGGGAAGCGAAAGCGTAAAGATAAAGGAGGTGGTAAGGGTGGCAGACCCAGGAGGGATGATGGTGAGGAGGAGGAGGAGGTTGCTGCTAGTGGAAGTGGAGATGAAAGGGCAGCAGAGGAGGAGGAGATTGCAGATGTGGATGCGCTGTTCGGAGATGATGATGATGAGGAGGAGGCTGATCCGGTAGGTTGGTATCGTACATTATCGTGAATGAACTATAATCATGCTGGCAGCAGTGTTCTTTGGTGTAGTATAAAACAAATTTGCACCTTCAAAATATTGGTGAGCTGCTACTTCTGTCCTCGCTGCATTTCAGGGTGTCAGACACAGTGTTGAGAATGGTGATGATGGAGGTGGCCGGGATGCAGCACCAGGGCAAGGCAGGAAGACTGTGAAGAGGGTGGGAGCTGAGCAACAAGATGGTGGTAGTACAGGAAATGGGTTGGAGGATTTGGAAGATGACCAGGTCAGTTCATAGCAAGATTTTCGAAAACTTATGATCTAAAAGACTCCACATTTCCATTATGCAACAGGGTTGCAACATTTCATTTTTGGATACTAAATCTCTTTGAGACTTATAGGTTATAACGGATGTGCACTAGGTTATAACGGATGAGCGCTGATGATGATTTGCTCATCCACATTTTTTCATGGTAGGGGCTGCAAGATGATGCAGTTGGGCCTGTTGACGAGGAAGGAGGTTACAGTCAGCCCTCTGCCAAGAAGGCTAAGAGAGGTGCTGCTATTGAGTCCGATGAGGAGGCAGAGGAAGGAGTGGGCTTACAAGATGTTAACGGTGGGCCTCAAGGTCCTGGAGCTACAGAAGTATTGGGACCTGAAGATGAGGCTGCCATGGTGGACAGCTTGTTCGCAGATGACTGATGATGTGTAGAATGTGTGCAGTGAAGGAAGATGATTTCATCTAGATAAAACCTGTATTATGCTGTAGAAACTAATGTATTTACGTACAGTTCAGCAGCGCTTTTGTCACGGAGAATAGCTGCGCTGGGCTTATGGCTGCGCTTAGCCCCATTGTAGCATAAGTAGATCCACTGGCGTCCAAACTGGCTCCTTCATAGTTGCAGAGGACAGACTGTCCTGTCCTCACCTAAAAAGGCTGAGAAACTACCTTCTGATTCTGGTTAAGAAGATATTCAGCTAACAATTGATTCGATAGGTGATCTGCTCACCTTGGGTGCTTCTAAACTGTGACAACTCAGTCAAATTACCTCCCTTAGCCAGATCTGTGTATTAGCTTGAGGCGAGACCACTGGATCCTTAGGATAAGATCAGGGGTCGAGTCGGCTGAGCTGATGAGCTGAGCTTTGGATGTTTAATCTAGTTTTAAGACTATTTAGGTTTATTTAATGAGACTAGAGTATCTCGAGTTATGTCTAAGGGTGCAGCTACTATGTTAGCGAAATGCTTAGACTTAGACGAATTTGGAAGACTAGTTTTAGGAGATTTATATGACTTAAATAAGAGAGGTAAAGTAAAGAAGGCAGAGCCCTACTGGCTTCGGCCTTAATACAATCAGGGGTTCAGGGTTCTGATCATACGAAAAAGAACCTATCTATCTAAGTTAAGGGCTATTGTGCGGTCATACGCCCGGTTCACCCTATCACTGTGACACTTTTGCTTACCAACCTATTAGAATACAAGGCCAGTCAGTCCTAACCATCCCCTTCTCGGCTCAACCCTCTGGCATATAGTTAAAGTGTGCAGTTCATTGCCTAGCCACTTTGAGAGGTGGGCCAGTTGTGTCCCCCTCCTCACTACGTGCTAGTAAGTCTGCCCTCTTTGGTCTACCAGGTCTACCCCTACCGCCACCATGTTCCTTGCTTGGCATGGCCCCCAAAGCCTCAAGCTTCTTCCCTGTCACGCCCTTAGGATCCTCTCCTGCTTGTTCTGCACTTGTCTTTCCATCAGCTGCTTCTATCCGGCTCTTGTCTCCATCTACATGCACGTCCTCCTCAATGACCTAAAAGGCAAATAATACAAATTGCTGAGGGTAGGTAACAGAGTGTGGCTAAACTTCATAATCACTGCACATGAGGCCGTCTCCATCATTTTTCAAGAAACAGAGTGCAGCCCACCCAACAAAAATCAATAAGATAGAGCAAAGGAATACAAGGAGTAGAGCAGGTTCCCTCTGGTGCCACTCAGCTACACCTCCTCACCGCTGGCAAGTAGTGCAGCTGTCCAGGAAGCTCATCCTCATCTTCACTGCTCAGAACCTTATTCTCCTCCCTCGTCAAGATGTCCACCTCCACCTCCTCATCCTCTTCATCCTCCCCTCCTACTTCAGAGGTTTGAACCCCCGCAGAAGCTGAATCAACGTCCATGGCTTGAGTACTTTCTGCCTGAGTTGTTCCTGCTGCAGCCTGAAGCATAGTAGCAGGAGCACTGCAGATTAGCTTCAGAACAATCATCACGGAACTTCGTACAACAACAAGAGGAGCTGCGCTCATAACCATGCTATGGCATTTTCAGCCCTGTGTAAGTTCTAGGAGTGTGAAGTTAAAACATGCCAAAACATGCCTAAACATGACAAATGCACCTACTGACACATCAGCATATCTTTGCATTAACAAGGCCATTTCCCTTCCACTCAGCCCTACGTTTGCCTCCAATATACTGTACACTCACATGTCTTTTTGACATTCTAAATCCTCACCTGTTCTGTGTTCCAGTCAAACTCATCTTCCCTCTCCACATACTCCACATTCTCCTCCAGCTCTAGGAAGTCTGGAGCAAAGGCGCTCCAATTCTCACTGTAGATCCTGGCCCAGCACAGCACCCTTCCAGCACCGGTCACACTGAGCAGGACTGACCGCACAGGATGCCACAACACCACACTGGAACCTTCCTTGGGACCTGGATAAGTATGAACAATTTAGTTGGACAGGCAGGGAGTATGGTGGAAAACAGCTAGAAAGATGTTGTCTATGTTATGTCATATTTAGTATTGAGATCACATTGTTTCATGGCAATAAGCGAGGATTGGATATCTGTCAATCCTGCATACCCTCTAAGATGCGTTCCATATTTCCATGTATCCTGTTCCATATGTACAGTTGATGTTCCGCCTTGCTTGCAGATGCCCCAATGACATGCTCACTATCACTGCTGAAGCAGCAAGATCTCCAAGAACACCGTTCCACCACATTCTGGAAGTCTCTTAGATGATGAAACAGACCAAGAGGAGTTGTAGATGAAGATGAAGGTACGTTGTTGTTGTTGTTGTCCACAGTTGAGGGTTGGGCCTCAGGGTTTGGTACTAGTAGAAGGGAGGTCATCACAGCCTTGCTGCCTGCTGAGGCACTGCTCATGATACTTGACATGTGTTCTGTCACTAGATGGGTGTCAAGACCACACTGAGCACTTGAGGGTAAGGTACTCCGAACATACAGCTCAAACATGCGGAGAATGCGATCGTGGCAATTGACCAGAAGCAAATTGCCCTTGCGATTCAATGTGAGACCATTGACACGTGCATTGTTGGGCAGCTGCAGAGGACAGAGGAACAATGAAGAATGAGGAGATGAGCACAGCTTGACACCAATGTCATGAAGTGGTAGCATTATATTATCATGATCATGCTTAGTTCATGTTGAGTTATTCTACAGGTAGGCTTTATGATGTGCAAGGATTGCAAGTAATGATAGCTCTCCAGACAGAGGCCCAAACCTTGATAATATCTAAGCAAAGGAGAGTGGTGAGATCTATCATGGCCAAGAAACTGCCACGACTTTGACCCAGGATTATGATGTCTCCATGTTTAGGGTTTAAAATAGCTGTTGACCCAGGCAGGCCCTCGCCCTCCCCTTGATCAATACACAACAGAATCATATAGCTCTTTAGATAAGATCAGTCTACACCCCAAAACAGAGGAGGTTACATAGTCGCTATTATGATAAGAAAAAATATTTCCGTCTGATATGACTCACCAAAAGTGGGGAGCTGCTTTTGGTCCCCGGTTGAGAAGTCAATCTTGAGAGCTGTTGACCCATCAGAGAAGTTCACAATACACTGGTAAGGCGGTTGACGTGTGAGGCTGAGGCTCGACACAGGATGATCTAAAGCAATACATTTCTCCTGAGAGGATTGAGATATATTATTCACAGTACCCCTCTTAACACAAAGTGAAGTGAGTGGTGCTCAGTTTATCAGGGCTGACAAGAACCGTCATGACACGCATACCTCCTTCACGACAAGGCTTTGCGATTCAGCTTACACATGATGACTGCGGGTACAAACACAGCTCCATGTTTAAGAATCATCAAAATCAGGTTCCTACTTGTTTCCCTAGTACCTGATTTCCAGTCAACACATCCCACATAATTATCCTCTGGTCCTCCGACCCACTGACCAGAAACCTCCCATCCCTTGACCAACAAACGCTGGAGACAGTGGAGCTGCAGGTGGGGAGGCATTGAGAGGCGAGTCATGATCCATCTTACGCCTTGTCATCTTTTGTCACAAATGAGAGCAATGGTTGATTATCATGGCAGGCACTCCCTCACTGAGTATCTGTATTCCTCCTCCTGTGACCTGTTTTTCTTCTCAGTATTGCTCATGTGATGATGATCAAAATTAGCTTACATGACAGGTACCTGTGCTCATTCAAACTCTTTGCAACGCCCTTGGTGCCAAAGTCCCATATTACAATGGATCCATCCGCAGTTCCAGCTGTTGTGTCATAAGTACAATCAACATGATGCCAAACATCTGTAAGATCAAGTGATAACTGTCTTACTTGCCAACAAAGTCCCCCTTCGATTAAATGCTGCAGCAGTTGCTAATCCGTTTGATAAGTACTCCTCAACAATTTCAGGCAACTCCACACTTTGAAATGGATCTGCAGTAAATTACAGAAGATCTTTACAAAATCTTATTTTGTTGTATAGATATTTCTAAAGATCGTGAATTCAACTTTACCAAGTAATCTACGATTCATTGGAAGACTATGAATATGGACAATCTGTAGAAATTCCCTTGCGCGTAGTCTATGCACATATAATGAAAATTTTCTCAACGTGGTTAAGCTACAGAAATCTGATTTCACCACGCTTTCCACACTTCCCTGACTTCACAGCTACGACGAGATCGGAGATTTTGCTTACGTCAATGCAAAGGGTTTCGTCAAATTGATGCAGTACGCCAATGCCATTTCAAATCTAGTCAGCTCCGTCCAAAAAGGCATAACTACTTTTCAGCAACAGCAATTTCAAAACCCATTATTACTTGACCAGGAGCGGTCAGTAAAAGGAGCTGAGCTTCAACAGCAGGACTCTCAAGAAAAACCAGTGTCCCTGGTTAGCACTTTCAAGAATGCTATAACATCAACTGCTATGCTAAGACCCAATGGTGGGTCTGACCAATCCACCTCAATGGCCTCACTCTCTGAGCCAGAGTCTATTAGGTTGCAGCGCTTTAAGCAAGAGCTGTCTGGCTCCTGCATTAATCTACACGCTCTAAGGAGATTAGCTTTCCATGGTGTCCCTGATCGAGACAACTTGAGAGCTGTGGTGTGGAAGGTGTGTGAAAAGCCAGTGTGGACTGGCTGTACATTGAACTGATGACAAGGAGCTTGTAAGTTGTAGCATAGATGCAGATTGTATCTTGTTACCTGAGGTATTTGAATTATTGAGGAAAATGAATTAGTGTACATGGGAGGTATGGGCCTGTTCAGCACCTGACTCTTTGCAGATGTATAGTATATAGATGCTGTGTAGGAGAGCTTTCTTACTCTTCTTTTTCCTGTTAACTTGTAGCTGTTGCTCTCATATTTACCGCCCAGCCCAGAGGACTGGCCTGCTGCACTAGCAAAGCGGCGCACACAATACCATGTGTTCTGTGATGTAAGACGTTCCTCCGTTATGAACCATGGTGACCTTGTCTCCTCATTCATATAAAACAAAGCCTATAACTTGGGGCTGGCTGGCTAACTTCAAGCAAAATGTACATGACCCTTCTCTCACACTGTCTGACAGTTTGAGGATAAACTGTTCTGAAGCTCCTCTTTCCATACTCTAGACCTCTGTTCACACTTGATCCAACATGCTCCAGGAACTCATGTTGGATCCCAAGAGACTGTCCAGCAACACTGGAAGGGACCTAGATGTAGTGCCACCATTGATGGTGATGATGATGAGTGACAGATGTAGTGCCACCATTGATGGTGATGATGATGAGTGACAGATGTAGTGCCACCATTGATTGTGATGATGAGTGACAGATGTAGTGCCACCATTGAGGGTGATGATGATGAGTGACAGATGTAGTGCCACCATTGTTGGTGATGATGAGTGACAGATGTAGTGCCACCATTAATGATGATGATGATGAGTGACAGATGTAGTGCCACCATTGATGATGATGATGAGTGACAGATGTAGTGCCACCATTGATGATGATGATGAGTGACAGATTTAGTGGCCATGATGAGCTCAAGCCTACCTTTGATGCTAGGAGTGTAGCAGAGGTAGGAAGTGTATGAGCTGAAGCCTACCTTTGATGCTAGGAGTGTAGCAGAGGTAGGAAGTGTATGAGCTGAAGCCTTTCTCTGATTATGCTCTGATGAGTTAGATCCTGTACAGAACCACCAAGGACATGTGCCACATGTTGTGGCGGTAGTCAGCTTAACCAGAGCATCCTTGATAGGATGCTTATAGACCACCTAGCTCTTGCCTACTTGTCCTTACAACTGCTGCAGGTAGTGGGTATCACAGGCCCACTGCAAGCCCAGGATGTGACCTCAGACGATCATCCACTCAGCTTGGCACAGAGCAGCCAGTGGAATGTGTTCTTTCAGGTACTGCAGCTGCTGTAGTGATGATGCAGTACTCCGCGGTACAACGTAATGGGGGGAGGCTTCGATGACAAATGGATCAACTGTTCCAAGTTAGACTTTAACTTTGCTACACTTGCTATTAGGGAGGAGCGCACAAAACATTTTTCTCAAACTGCTCTTTTTATTGATCTTTATTTGTAAGGTTTCCCGCTCCAGCCTGATTACTCCCACTTCCATGATACCAGGATTCAGAGGTGATGGCCCAAGTGGAACGTGACGTGATGAGGACACATCCAGATATGCACTTCTTTACTGGGGAGTCACCAGAAGCTGAAGTTCATAGAGAGGTACTGCCTAGGGGTACTTCCTAGGGATCAAATGATGTTACAAGGATCAACTGACACAATGCTCATAGGGGGTGCATTTTGGGAGGCTCTTGAATGCAATATGTTCTTGTAAAGGACAGCTTACCAAGCTATACTTCATTTTTTACGAAGATCACAATCTGGAACCATGAGGTTTATGCTTTACGTTACATATTGGAAGTACAGATCCCTGACATTAGCTCAATTTAGCTCAATCCAATGCTTAAACCCTGCTTATTCATCATCTCCTATTATGCAAATAGGAGATGAAGCGAGCTCTGTTCCTCTACGCCAAACTGAACCCAGGGCTGAGATACATACAGGGCATGAATGAGCTGATCGCACCTCTCTACTACATCTTCAAACTTGACCCAGATGACAGAGTGAGTTCTTGCAACGAGAAGGTGTCATGATTCGCCTCTTACTATGGCTAGGTCACTGACATTAGTTTTTGTATTCAAGGTCAAAAACTCCCGTGATGGAGAATGGTCCCAATAATCCCCACTACCTCAATTGTTATTTCTGAGAGGACATTCTGGAGTCTTACATCCCTCAGTGGTCTTAGTCTGCTTGACTACCTGCTTCTCATCCCTCAGTGGTCTTACTCTGCTTGACTACCTGCTTCTCATCCCTCAGTGGTCTTAGTCTGCTTGACTACCTGCTTCTCATCCCTCAGTGGTCTTAGTCTGCTTGACTACCTGCTTCTCATCCCTCAGTGGTCTTAGTCTGCTTGACTACCTGCTTCTCATCCCTCAGTGGTCTTAGTCTGCTTGACTACCTGCTTCTCATCCCTCAGTGGTCTTAGTCTGCTTGACTACCTGCTTCTCATCCCTCAGTGGTCTTAGTCTGCTTGACTACCTGCTTCTCATTCTTAACACTGTACCTCAGGTGAGGCAGTATGCTGAGGCTGATGCCTTCTGGTGCTTCATGGAGTTGATTTCTGAGTTCAGGGATCACTTCTGCCAGCAGCTAGATAATGCCCAGACTGGCATCAGGGCCACCATCAGGAAGCTGATGGCAGTGCTGAGGCATCACGATGCTGCACTGTGGAAGCACATAGAAGTGGTGCACAAAGTGAGTGCTAGTCGCATGGTGGGAGCAGATTATTGAGGAGGTGTGCATGGACATCATTTCCTACATGATCATCCTCATTCAACAATGACTCAGATAATACGGTCATTGTCAGTGATGCTTCATTAAACAATGACTTGGATAATATGGTCATTGTCAGTGATGCTTCATGACCCTCATATGATGGTCATTGTCAGGGATGCTTCATGACCCCTCATATGATGGTCATTGTCAGGGATGCTTCATGACCCCTCATATGATGGTCATTGTCAGGGATGCTTCATGACACCCCTCATATGATGGTCATTGTCAGGGATGCTTCATGACCCCTCATATGATGGTCATTGTCAGGGATGCTTCATGACACCCCTCATATGATGGTCATTGTCAGGGATGCTTCATGACACCCCTCATATGATGGTCATTGTCAGTGATGCTTCTTGACACCCTAAACCCTAAACCCCTGCCTTGGTTGACACCACTAAGGCAGCTCACGATGTCTCTGTGACCTCATGTCTCTCATGGCAGGTGGATGCGCAGTTCTTTGCCTTCCGGTGGATCACACTTCTGTTGTCTCAAGAGTTCACACTCCCAGACACACTCAGGGTCTGGGACATGATTTTGAGTGACCCGCACGGGAGGACAGATGCTCTGATGCGAATCTGTACTGCTATGGTTTTGAATGTGAAAGATGTACTGATGCAGGTAAGGTGCAGGTGCTGTTAGATGGGTCTGTGAGGAGCGCTGCATTTAAATTATACTTATTTAAATAAGCTTATTGAGGACTGTGACATGTGTGAGGGCGGTACAATCTTTTCTTGCAATCATGAATCTTTCATTGCTCAGGGAGACTTCACAGTGATCATGAAGACACTGCAGCGGTACCCTCCTGTGGATGTTAATGTCATACTATCCAGGGCAGCAGCTATGACACCATGCAGTGAAATACTCTGATCCTCTCTTAGTATGCCATCTGAATTAAGACTAGACTAGGGTACGTCCAGATCAAACTTCCTACTACAATGATTCTAGGAAAAAATAGAATTCACAAAAAGATTGGTTGTGACCCTCTGTTGCAATTAGGGCCTTGGAATCAAATCTCTTAGTCAAAGTCATTAATTGTGTACAACAATGAGTCAACAACATTCCTGACAATGTCTTAGCAGTCTACTCTCTTTGAAAACAGATTACTGCGAGCTTGTGGGGGAAGATTCGTTGGAGAGAGGCTGCCCCTCTGGTATGAATTTCAGAGCAGCAGCGTTGATGCAGTATCTCTTGCCCGTGGGTGCTGGCCCATCATTGAACACATGCCCCTACAAAATGATGTGGGACATGACACAGGACAGTGTAAGCCATGCATGAAGACTCGTGTCACTTTAAATGCTACACAATTGGAGGGAATCATCGTGTAATATCATCGTGACTTGTCAAGTAGTCTATAGAGGTATCTTCTGAGAATCAAGTAAACAGAATCTTCATTCAGAACTCAAAGAAGGCATAAAAACATGCAAGAACCTACCAGATGTGCCCCAGAGCGTCGGTCCAGCACTTCAACCCTAGGCATGTATGGTATGCTCATATCTGTAACCTGTTATGCAAACAGAAAGTTCGTTAAAAACTACTGCTCTAGGAAGTGAGTCGGACAGTCAAGTTAGGACCACAGCTTTGTTTGACTTGAAGAGAAAATGCTATCAGATGCTAACTGCAACAAGGGAGAGAGTTGTACCATGAGCACTGCCAGCAGGTAGTCTTTTGCTATTACCTCAATTACATGCTCTGGATCAATGGGTGCATAAAATGAGGGCCATCTGCATGAAGCAATCAAGCAATGTATGTGAATAGTCCTTTCTTGTAACATTCACCAAGAAGGGATCATTATCAGACTATGGCAAAGGTAATGATTGAACCTCATATTGTAAGTCATGAGTGGTACAGAAGCCTCAACCAACAGCTGTAACTCACCCTGTACCACTGTCAAACTTTGCCTTAGAGCTAAACAAGGGCAAGCCACCCAGTGCACAAACGTAAGTCCCTTTAGCCTGCAGTTGTAAGACCCAACGTGTCTTCTTACTAAGTACTTTTGACATGGACTAGAGGTGAAAGCCGAGTTCATGATAGCTGTAATAGAGTTTGAGTTTGCAAAGATGGTCAAAGATGACTGACCATTGCAAAGATGGTCAGTCAATTGCAAAGATGAGACATGTGCCATATAACACAACCAAGCTGAAGCCAATTAAGGCTGCATTAGAGTTCTGACTTTGTGATCAGAGAGGACCAACATGGTGATCATCTCACCTTGCTGTCATGTGAGATTCCATCAATAGTCTGATGAGGATACAAGAGGTTAGTTTAAGACAGATATTTCCATCAACAATAGGTAGAAAGAGAAAGATATGTGTGATGAAGTTCTTTTGGGGTTCATTGATCAATGGAATCAGGTCTATTACCTTGCCAGTGAATGGCCTTTCTGTGCCATGTTCCAGCACAACATATTTTGACATACTAGGGAGCCCTTTAGCTGCTTCATCCCGTTCCTCTTTTGTGAGTGGAGTCACATCAAATCCTGAGCGACTCATGTTCCTAGGGATATCCTTACTAACTGCTGGGGACCAGCCCTTGCTGGAACTACTGCTCGTGGTGCCCATGATGTCCGCAAGCTTCTCTCGAAAGAATTGAAGGACTGCTGTTGTCACTATTGGTTTGCGGTGTGGGGCGACTGTTGCTCGGTTACGAGGTAGCAATATTCGGGAATGAGCACTGTAAGCAGTAACAGTGCCTGAAAACCTCAAGGTCGAAGCGCTACGCATCACTTCAAAACAGACTGTGAGGCATGTGTGCTTTGTGAGGTGAGGGTATCTCTCACTCAAGTGTGGACGTTACATTAATACTATTGAGCGAAGAGGATGGGTGTTTCATGGATTGCTGATTCATGATAAAAAAAATTCTGAGTTATGGGTTAATATCATTCAGCGGCCTAGTTCATGTTGTTTCGTAATGTTGGAGACAGTTGGCAAAGACAGCAAAGTAGGACAAGAAAGAGAATTTAAAGTATGTGAAATATGTTTATGTCGGGTGCCGTTAGCCAATGATGGATGGAGTGTGCATACTGCAGGTGATGAAAACTCATGTCTTAGGGCAGCAACACATGCTTTATGGCATTTATTTGCTAGATGAATTGATATTAATTCTTGTTTTCAATTCAGGCATCAGACACAGACGACGCCAGCTAGGTCAGACATTCCATGGAAGCCCAGAGACCATTGTAGTGAGCTTGTTTGAGGCAGAGCATATCCTACACCCCAAGGGTTCACACAACTTAATCACTAGAGATCCAGCTATGATAAAATTTAATGGACCTATCAACATGAATGGCCGCTCTTCGCAAACACTTAGAGGGCAGTCTGAGCTCTGTGACAACACCTTGGCTTCTTCTGCATCCTGCACAGCAGATCTGGAGAAAATTGTGAAGTTGCTCCTTAGGGAGCTTCCACATCACTTACCTTTGACCTCCCCCTCCTACTCACCTGCAATCTCCCAGCTTAGCATGCAGGCCCTACAAAAAGAATACGGCGAGCTTCTGGAGCAGCTCAAACATCTCAGTCCTAAACAAAACTCATCTTCCCTTTCACGTCGGGAACTCAATGCACGCAAAAGAGGATGTTGGACCTTTAAGAATCTGCCTGCAGCTGCTGTTGCTTGCCTTGCATTGGTGGCAGCTCAGCGCACCGATATACGGGAGCTTTTGATATCAGGTATAAGCCAGATGATGAGGGATGATGATGGTGATAAATTTTGAAATGTGAGCTATGTGAAAGGTATGCTTCTAAGATTCGTCACTTCTCAGTCAAGCATCTGAAAATAAACCTTCTCCTCTTTCCTTCAACTCTGACATGACTCCATGTCTACTTGCCTCCTCTGCTGAAACCTAACAGTTCCTTTCAAGCCGGCTGGAGGGCACTCAGCTGAGGTGTACACTTGTGCACTGTGTGTTCTGCTGCCCCAGTTACGCTGCCATCCCTCCTTAACCCGCCTCAGCATCCGTATTGAGAGGGGGGAGTACTTGGAAATCATGATGCAGAACAGGTTTGAGGTGCATCGCAGCGTTACTCTAGGGCCTCCTGGTCAAGAGGGCGAGCCTTACTTCATGACCAGCTTGAAACGACTTTGGGGATTAGTGTTGTCCAAACTGACTGACTTGATACAGGTACAGAGTCCTGATGCCAATGATAGGGTTTTTCTCCAGCTATTTAGGGTTTAGGGTCACTAGCTTGATTCTCTTGGAGTTAACCATAGATATAACTTATCTATGTTCTTGGAGTCCAGGATTCGATTCTGGAGTTACGAGGGATAAGTAAAAGACATAAGCATAATATCTCCACAATAAAGACATAAGCATAATATCTCCACAATAAAGACATAAGCATAATATCTACACAATAAAGACACAAGCATAATATCTACACAATAAAGCCATAAGCATAATATCTCCACAATAAAGACATAAGCATAATATCTACACAATAAAGACATAAGCATAATATCTACACAATAAAGACATAAGCATAATATCTCCACAATGGACACCATGTTTCTCTTTCCCTTGGTTTCCACTTCACAGGCTCGTCCTGCCTTGCGGCATGTTGTGATCCACACTCCTCCACATCTTCTCCACTTCACAGGCTCGTCCTGCCTTGCGGCATGTTGTGATCCACACTCCTCCACATCTTCTCTACTTCACAGGCTCGTCCTGCCTTGCGGCATGTTGTGATCCACACTCCTCCACATCTTCTCCACTTCACGCATTATCAAGTACTGGCTGAAGCAGCGGAAGCCTTGGTTCCTGCCCGCTGTAATACCTTGAGACTGGAGGTTTTAAAGGGCGGACATGATCACAGATTACGCTCTGGAGCAGCAGGCTCCAACAGCAGCAGCAGCAGCAGCCATTGTGCCAGGAACAGCAGCCTGCTTCAACTTCTGCCAGTAACCTTGATGCAAGAGATCCTGGATGAGGCACTTCCACTGGGGCCATGCAAATTGGATTGGAACCTTCAACAGTGGATGCCTGGGGGTGGCTCAAGTGAGGATGGAGACTCAGGGAGTAGCAGCTCTGATTATGATGATGATGATAGTTGTGTGCATGAAAGCAGTAGCAAGAGTGAAGGAGATGAGGAGGATGCTGGAGGCAAGGGTATAATGGAATTACGGGTACTTCATGGTGCTAGTGGCAGCATAGCAACAACAAATGCACAGCACTATGAGAGCCGAATGGTTGATAGTAGAAGGAGTTCAAGCCTTTACAGCTCACGCTGGTCAACATCCAGGTCATATTCAGCAGCAGGACGCCTACCAGTTTCCTCAGTTAGGAATGCAGTCTCCGCAGAGCATTATTCTGAGGCCAACTACAGAGGGGGGACAGGAGGTCAAGATGCCCTTCCAGCCTTGAGTAATGGGACAGGGCATGGTGGGGCCCTTGTGCATGATCCTGTTGACAGTAGAGCTATAAGGGGCAGAGGTAGAGATAGAGATAGAGATAGAGTTAGTGATGGGAGCAGAGGTGGTAGGTGGAACAGGTCGAGGCGGCGTCAAGGTAGAAATGGAAATCACAGTGTCCAAGATCTTGAAGTTGTAATGAAATATGTGTAGGGCTACAAGGACCATTTATGGCAAGGGATTAGAAGTCTATGGAGGAATGTATTTTTGACTGGGTGCTTGTTAGCTTATGAATGAAGGGCTATATCATCCTTCACATGTTGTTTCATAAACATCAATGTCCATTTGGAGTCTGATATAGGAAGATTATTTGTCGTTTGCGAAAAAATCAATGCAATTTTCGCCTAACACTTTTCGTATCACAGCAATATTGTTTTCAGCTCAGTAGTCACTGACGACATATACGCACTTGACTTTGAGCTCCTTCCTTGGGCGCATTTCTCTTGCACATAGCTGACTACCTATTAGTAACAATGTCTTCTTGCTCTTCAGACTAGGTTTGATGATTGATGAGATCAGTTCAAAGGCAGTACTTGATTATCAATGTCCCCTGCACCAATATACAATTTCACAGACAATTGTCCCAGATTCTAAATGTAAGATCCATACAGACATAGATGTATAAGGCCCTGCCTTCCTGACGAGTTCTCTACATTCTTGATCTAAAGTGCATGATACCGAACTTTGTGAAAAAAGCAGAATACCTCTTACGATATAAGTCATAATACACGTTTGAATGCGTGATCATCGGTAGCGCTTTCACACTTCCAGTACCTACTTCCAACGCGAGACATAACGTTTGCAAGACTTTAAGGCAACTACTATAATAACAACTATACCTCTATAAAAATGTATCGCTAGATTCCTTGATATCTTGGTCAGGTTCCTACCTACCTGCAGAATGAGGCGCCTCTTTCTCCGCAGCAGACACCTTGTTGTGCCTACGTAGGCAGGCAAACATTTCAGATCTTAGAATGGCACCAAGGCTGACAGCACTGACACCACTGGTTCGGGAAACAACCCATCTTCTCCTTGAAGCTGGAAATGCCACCGAATTCCTCTCAGTCATACAAATCCTTCACAGTATTGTCTTACTTGGCTGCCTGCCATCAACTGAAATCAACACTAGGAAACCTGAGGAGCATGTTTCTTCCTCCCCGCCAACATCAAACCACGTTAGATCTGGCAGGATGTCCCTTGGTGCTAGGAACATTTGGCAAGATCATGGGGCAACAGCCGCTGGACCTCCAGCACGTACATTCTCCACAGAACGCCTAACCCTCTATGCTAATATTCTGATTGAGGGAAGCAATCCTGGCAGTGCTGTGGATGTTGATGCCTTGTGGTGGGACATCTACTCTGAGTTCTATGGGCAAGCCTTCCCACACCTGGCCGATGCCCTGTTGCTCTGTGAGTCCTAAAATTTATCATGGCTTAAGGGCTAACTCATGCACATTGAAAAACGTTGACACAGCAGTGCTTGAGTCTGCTCCTCTAGAATGTGTGTGTTACTTACACTCTCTCACACTTCTCAATATTGCAACTGCCATGCATCATCAGGTTCCTCTAAGTTTCTCTCTGGCACAACGCATGGGCTCTTGATCAAAAGCATGGTTACGGACATCTTCCGATTAGCTCCGGCACCATGCGCACTGAACGCTCTTGTAGGGTAAGGGTTTATAGGCATGTATGCCTCATCGTACATGCTGCAGCTGTCTTCTGAACATCAAACCAAGGGACAAAGACTTTGTGCCATCTTAATTGTAATCCTTGTGCTAATCTACCCTGATTCAGGTACTTGACCACTGTGAGCCCTATACCTGACCAAAGAGGCTTTATTGATCAAAGAGGTGCACACGATGATCTCATCAACAGGAAGCAGGGGAGGCAGCAGGGAATGAATGGTTCAAGCTCAGCAGCCAGAATGCCGGTTATTTCTGTTGAAGGTTCTGATTTAGCCTCAGAGCTCTTGTATGACCTGTTCATCATCCCCGCCAGCGGTGCTGCTCCCTCTAAGGATGTTACTGTTGGGACTTCAGATCATGGAGCAGGAGATGATGAGGGGTGTGAAGTTGTATCTCTTGACAATACTAAGAGAAGCCAGGACTGCAGCTTAATGAATCATGAAGGGAATAACAATCCTGATGAACCATCCTCTCATGTTCCAGCAGCTGGTCCCTCTGTCCATGGTAAAGTAAATAGTGAAGCACTCAGGTGTGAAGTAGCAACATCGTTAACAGCAGCAGCTGCTGATGAAGTTCAATTCTGTCTCAAGTCTCAGCAAGGCAGCAGCAGCAGCAGCAGCAGAAACCATCAAGACACTGATACTAAAATGCATGGCATCCATGAGCTGATCGTGTGTACTGCTTTAGCAGCCTTGGGGTGCATGGGCATGCCCACATCTCAGCATGGTGTTGCCACTGCACTGAGGATGAATCAGCAGCAACCTGGTCACACACCTGATATTACTCCTACTAGTGTCACCATGGACAATGGCCCGGCTATCAGCCACCTGAATCCTGATGAGTCCTCACCACCTTCCAGCACTGATGTTGATGATGCCTCATATGTGCCCGGCTCTGCCTTCACTGCACTACAGGGCACAGATAGTCAACAAGGTACAGCTGCTCAGTGCACAGATAATCAACAGGGTCCAGTAGTAGCATTCAAAGGCACCACCGCTTTCCTCAAGCCTTTAGCATACTTATTGCAGAGCCCAGAAGAAGTGGCAGGGCTCCTAGTCAGTATACCTGATCGCGTGCTTGTGAGCTTTCCAAGCAGACCATCTACTACGCCAGAAGAATCCCGTGACATTCACGAGGTCTCAATCAGTCAAGTTATTAATGGATCTCTTATTCAGGAGACATCTCATGCTATTATCGCTTCACCAGTTGACTTCTCATGGCTGAGATCCATCCTGGACTGCCTGTTTGAGGTATGTAGTAATCCTGACAAGCTGGCAAGTCAAGTGAGACAAGGAGGCTGCAGCTGGGAGGTTGCGTGGAAACAGAGGAGGAGAGCAATGCACTATGCAGCAACAGCAGTACTAGGAGGTGAGAAGAACATTTTAAGGGTTTGTTGATGCCTGGTAGGCAAAGCACTGAAGATTCTGCAGCTGCCCCGTAACATGATGCCTCAAAACACAGCACTGATGTTGTCATTGTCACTTATCCACACCATGTCACCTGAGCTGCTCATGCATGGCACACATCATCCACAGTATGTTGAATCCCCTCCTGCTCATGCATGGCACACATCATCCACACTATGTTGAGTCCCCTCCTGCTCATGCATGGCACACATCATCCACATATCTTGATGCCCTCTTCATCTTATTGGATAGCATTCTCAATCATAATCCCCTTGCATCCCCTACAGGCTCTACATCTCCAAGGATGCAGCCTCTTCCTACACATGAAGCATCATCCCATCCTCCCACCCTAATGGTGGCGGTGGTCTCTCCTGAAGAAGCTGTATTGGCGACTGTCAGTGAAGACTTGATAGTGGCTCTGATAGAGAGACTGTGTAGGCGGGGAATGGTCAGAATGGTTGCCTCAGCATTCTTGAGCTTTTCCCAAGGTATGATTAAGGGGGCTTTTCCTCTGTCCATGACAATTTAAAGGCCGCCCGTCCTCTGTGATCCAAAAAGTAGATGGTGTTATTTTCTTTGACTTCATGTCCTTTCTTGTACAGAAGAAAAGCAAAAGTCTGAGGTGGATACAAGTTCATTCTACCCATAATTTCAAACATAATTGATTAGTGTCAGGCTGAGTGGTATCATCCTAAAGTGTGACCATTGATAATTGCATAGTGTCAGGCTGAGTGGTATCATCCTAAAGTGTGACTTACTACCGCAGAAGGCTGTGCAACTGCCATACACAGAGTGCTGCTGCGGCTGATGTCCTCGGGAGGACGTTGCCTGGAGAGGTTGATCGAGGAGATGCTGGCTGCTCTTGCAGTAAAGTGTGAATATCCTACACATTTACAGCCGGAGGAGCTGTATGTCTGGGCCAGGCAGCACCGCAGAGCTCAGGCTGCAGCTGAGGTCTCAAACAATATGCTTTACACTGCTGTCTCTACACATATGCCCTTGTGTTATCTGCTCAGTGCACCTCCTGTGCTCTCTCACCCTGAGCTGAGGTATGTCCTTGTGGATCGACTGCTGCTGGCAAGGACGCTACCCTCTCCCTCCCTCATGGTGTTGTTGGACCTGACTTGCTTGCTGCAGGCAGCCGGTAGCAGCAACAGAGGTGGCAGCGTACAAGACGATTTGTATAGCCCTGTACTGGAACCAATAATGGTAGGTGGAGTAGGTGGAGATACTAGGAGTCTGGAGGTTGAAGATTTGGTCCAGAGGGGTAGCAAAGATTATGCAGGATCTAGAAGCAGCAGGATCTGTGGTGCTGTACGGCAACCAATAGAGCTCTTCTCAATGACAGACATTACTGCCAGGGTAGCCCAAGTTTGGGGTGATGCTGCAACCTTGCATCAGCTGCCTCTCACACGCCAAGGATACCTTTCACACTGTCTGGCACTCCTACTTTGCCGCCTCACGTCCGCCCATCTTCAGCAGCAGCAGCAACCTCAGCAACGAGCTGATGCTTCTTCACACCTTCCTGGCAACAGCAATACGACTACCCACCCTGTTAGACCAGCACCTACTAATAAGCTGATACTACCACACTTGGTGCAAGGTGTGAGTGCCAGGTTGGGCAGTTGCCTTGTGAGTCAAAGGAGGCAGGCCCTCAGGGTTGGTCGGATCTTCTCCCAGATCCTGGATCCTACTAGTGACCTCTTTAATGATCAGGTGGGTGGGCTGGGCTGGGCTGAGGAGGAGCTGTGGGAAGGTGCTGTCTCTTTCAAACTTCCACCCATTCTTTCCACATCCATGCAGCAGCAGGATATCTCTCACACTGCAGTGAATCCAAGTGGTCTGAATCAAGGGCACATATCTGCTGTTGATTATTCAGTGACAGAGGAGGAGACGGACTCTGATGATGATTCTGAAGAGGAGGATGCAGGCAGCATGCCGCTGCCACGATTCAGCGTGAAGGAAAACCCAGAAGCTGAGGCATGGAAGCGTGTGGATCCCAAGTAAGCTGTATATTGTCAAGTGTGGATCCCAAGTAAGCTGTCTATTGTCAAGTGTGGATACCAAGTGTGGATACCAAGTAAGCTGTCTATTGTCAAGTGTGGATCCCAAGTGTGGATACCAAGTAAGCTGTCTATTGTCAAGTGTGGATCCCAAGTAAGCTGTCTATTGTCACAGTAAGGCTTTACTCCCCAAGATCCAACGGTATTTAAGCTGAAAGTATGGCAATGGTATGTTATGATCTAAGCGTGCAGGCCTCAGACTGCATCCACAAACTGGATCCTGGTTTCATTACCCCCCTCCTGCGCCTCATGCACTATTGTTGTATGATGCATGCAGGTCTCTCCAGTTGCGGTCCCAGGTTGTTGCCCTCAGGAAGGCTGATGACACTCAGGGCATGCTGACTGCATTGTCCCGCCTGGAGGTGCTGGTAAGGGCTTGCCCTGATGAGTTAGAAGAAGTGGCTCCAGAGCTTGTTAGAGCTCTCATGCATTGCAGGCCCCCTGAATGGGCCCAGGCTGAGGCAAAAAGGTGTGAAAACTGAGAAGATATTATGTTGTTGTGCTTGAGGTTTTGAGAGAAATGTACCTCTGTGATTCACCTTTTGTCTTTTATAGAATTGCAGAGCCTGCTAGGCAATGCTGCATTTACCTGTTTATTAGTGATGTTATCATAGATGCTGCATGATACCATTTGAAATATCCTAGGCGTCTTCTTGATGAGTAGTTTGCGACTTTACTTATTTAAAGTGCCTAGTTTTCCTTAGTTTGAATAAATTATCTTTGACTTATTGTCCACCATAACTTCACACTTTTATCTCCCTCAACTTCCTCATGCATCCAGCCCCGAGAACAGCCCTGAAACGCAGCGTCTTCGTTGTTTAGTCGCCCTGTCCTCCATTTGCCCAGTGCCTGCGGGTGACACCCTGATCAATGAGCTGTACTCTCCACACTTGGACACCACTCAGCGCCTCCTCATACTAGACACTCTCAGTGCAGCAGCAAGAGAACTGTCACTCGTAAATCCATCTACAATGCCGAGGCTTGTGCTGCTGCCAGGTGCAGCTCCCAGAGTGGAGTATATTGAACAACCTTCACATCAGAAGAATCATGAGAAGAAGGGGGCTGCTATGATGACCATTGACAGAGTCAGCAATGGAGCAGGCCCAAGCACGGCATCTCCTTCACATGAAGCTAGCAATGCTGTCAACAAGAGTTATAGTGCTGGTCGCGGTAGAACTCGGATCTGGGGGCCTGTGGCTCTGAGAAAGCGGGGAGAGAGGGAGCCACAGGCACAGAGGAACAGATTTGTGGATGTTGCTCTACGCTGGGCTGCAGGGTTGCTGGGACAAGTGAGTGCATGAGCCACATGCAATGATGCCCTATTGTCTGCATGAGCCACATGCAATGATGCCCTATTGTCTGTGAAACAATAACCACTCTGTGATCTCACATTCTGAGGGTTTCTGACAAGAGTAAATCAGGACTGAAGGGAGACAACTACTACTTTGCACTGTTTTGTATTAATGTGTGAACTTCTCTTTGGCATAAGGACTGGTTATGTATGATCATAGTGTGGGCCCCGTTTTTACTGCTTCCCTTCTCCTGCTGAGTGCACTTTTTCCCTCTTAAGGCTGCAGAGTTTTTGATTGCCTCTTTTCATGTTCATAAAACAACTCAATGTCTGCAGGTCGTCTGCTGCTATCTTCTTCCTTCCTCTCATCCTCTCACTTTCATATAGCTGAATCATCATCACTGCTCTTGATGGATGACAGGTTGACTCCTCACGACCAGGTATGGACTTGCTACACAGAGACGCCTTGTTGCTGGGACGCCTTCTTGCCACTCTAGCTTCCTTCTCTGAGTTTGTCGCTAACGCACCTGTGGCGCTCGGCCTGGCCTCAGCTTGCATGGAGTTACTGAAGAGTCCAGATGTGAGTATTGCATGGGGGGTCCAGATGTGAGTATTGCATGGGGGGTCTTTAGAATGATGACTACTTGTGACATTGATATTGGAGATAGCAATAGCTTCTTTTCACAGCACTGACTTCTTCTTTTTATGTGTACCATGCAATTCAAGGTGAAGTGATTTATAATCCTTCTCATGTTTCCTATGCTTATTTAATTTCATCCTTTCTGACACTTCAGCACTTTTGACTAGCTGCACTCATTTAATGACATGCATGCTTCCATGTCTTCTTGCCTTTCTACCTCCATATGACAATACCACACAATCCATATCAGGTGCATAAGCACCAAGACGCTTATGTAAGGCGAGCTGCGCTCCTGGCAGCAGGACAGGTACTGGCTAGCCTCCCTCGTGAAAGAGTTGCTGCTGCTCTCGCATCATCAGCATCTTCAGCAATACTGTCAGATGTAAGAAGCAGTCCTGCCAGCATCATGAGCTCCACACACCCTGCATGGTTACTCCTAGACAGCAGCAGGGGCAGAGATTTTGATTACAGGCAAGCACATAGTGGCAGAGGTGGAGGGAAAATGGGGTCTGTTGCTGATGAAGTGCTGTTAGAGAGATTGGATTGGATCCAGGGATGGTTGAGGGAGGTTGCTAGTGCAGATATGGATGAGACATGCCGTATGATGGCAGAGGCTTGTGTGAACATCCAGGCAGGGCTGGCAAGGCAGGCCCTTCAGGACTTGCATCATCAGGAGAGAGCGCAGCTGATTGGAGCTGCCATTCATCAAGAGGGGATGCTGATGACAGGCGGGCCAGAAGCACAGGTAGGGTGATATATTATTTGGATATTATTGATATGGCGTTTTATCATCAGTGAGTCATGTTTTCACTCCTCAGAGGAACAACAAATGGAAAAATAGAGGCTCATTTTTGTGAGTAAAGTAGCCAATGAAGTATTTAAGTGATAATGTGAAGTGAGTCGGCATTTATGTAATGTATGGTGTTCATTTGTGGGTGTACCAGAGTCCACATGCTGGTAACATGGGTGGTCGACCGCTTGTGGTGGAATTGGCAGGCTCATTGAAGAAAGCCTCTGACTGAGGTGCAGTTCATTATTTCAGAAGTATTCAAGCTGAAACATAAAGTAAAAAAACATGTAGAACTCTCCTAGCTTTTCTCTCGATGGTCGTCTCCCTGTGACAACGCACCACATTTCGTCTCGAGCGGTAGTATTTGAGATACTATGTATTTTAATATCGTACTGAGAAAATTCATCAACGTTCCGGAAATGTCATAAACTTAAAAGCGCTGCAGCAATCTCAAGGATGTACTGCATACAGACATGCCCATAAATCGGAAGATTGAAGAAATACGGATTTTGCAAGAAAGATCTAAGGAATTACACGCCAATTGATTAGCTTGAAGTTCAAACTAACGATACTCTGTGGCATTAGCAGATCTGAAGACCCGACTGGCCTCGCATTCGCCGTGGTAGTGAGACGAAATCGCTGCCATTCTCAGGTGAGAAGGTGGAACATTCGTCTGTCATCTTATGATTATTGTATGCGTGCGTATTACATTAAACGAAAAGCACTGGGATATGTGTCCCAGTGCTTTTCGTTTGATTTGTAATGCCAAATGACTTAGATATTCTCCTCATCTTGCCTTTAACATAGCAACAAAGTTGATTTTAGAGAATCAGGGGATGACCTGAAGTCGCGAGAATGAACGGTGATCGTGCACTCCGCTTACTTCGATCGACGTTTACTGAAAAATCTGCACTTCCATAAATTTCTGCACAGGCTTCATCGCAGGAATTAGGAGACCTGCCCTATTAGCCTTATTGTAAACCAGTACATTTTTAGTGAAAGTGAGAGTTGTGACAAGCCACTAAGGTAAGACCCCTGCAAGGGAAACAATAATCAAGATAGGTAAAACTAGAAGTCATGAGGAAACTGGTGTGCTTCACCACAATCACCGAGTATAAAAATTCTGCCTGAGCAATGAACTCTTGCTTTCATGTTCTTTTTTTAGGAAGCAAAAGGGTTGCTCTTTCACTAATACTATGTGCATCCTATGTAGTTGGGCATAATTCTTCACATTTTGCTGTACAGCATTTTCTCTGCTCCCATGATGATGTCATAGTCGGTGCGGCAGTGCTTGAATCATTCCTGAAGCATCAATCTCTGAAACTTATTGTGTAATTTCTCTGACTTTCTGTGCTACTGCGGTTACAGGAGCACTTACAACAGAATTTATAACAAGTTCTACTTAAAAGATTATGATGAGCAAAATCTCTAAAACTGTTGACAATGACAATGTCCAGCGTCAGGTACAGTCCAAGCATCAATTTTCATGAATGCATCAATGGCTTCTACATGTCATATAGAATAGGCTTGGACCTCCACTTCTCATCAGTCATCACGTTTCATGCATAAATGGAATCCTTTGTCAAAACCTATCAATGCATGGTGCAGGACATCATACTAGTTTGTCCAATATGAGGTTTTAGCTGAGACTGGAATAATATGTGGACCAGAATGGAGGATTGTGAAAATTTCAACCACCTCTGGTCATTCCTGTCTCATGTCTCCCTGATAATGCAGGCTGTACTACCTGTTGCTAACAAGATGGTGACAGCCCAGCAACTTGCTGCCATTGAAGGAAGTTCGGGTGTCCTGGTCTCTCATCTTACAGTGGCAAAACTAGGAAAGAGTGGTTACCTCTTGGATGATGAACCAGCAATGGAGGTACTTATTACCTGCTCTAGTACTACAAGCTCTGGGACAACGATTGCCACTACTCAAACCTGACAAATATGAGACTGTCTTTGTATTAAAAGTCTTTCAAAAAGAGGAGGTATCCCTAAATATCTTGCGAGCTGCTTTCTATGCTGGAGTTGAAACCTTGAAAGGCACAACCTTGATGTGATACTGCATTGAGGTCTCCACAACAGCTCCTGTGTCTCTGCTAGTCTGTCATGTCGTTTTGATGAATCCAACAGATGTGCAAATCACTCATTCATAACATCACTGGCCATTCAGATCTAGGGTTGCCACTGTAACAAAATGCTTGTTAGTAGACTCCGCCTGTACCTTATTTCAACCAAGCCTGTGTCCGCCTGTACCTTATTTCAACCAAGCCTGTGTCCGCCTGTACCTTATTTCAACCAAGCCTGTGTCCGCCATCCCCAACTATTGTGCAACAGGTGGTTGTATCAGAAGGGAGTAACCGTCCTGTCGTTGCTGATCTTAGTGTGCCCTATATACCTCCTGGTCACACTATGAGCAATGCCCTTGGCGGTCACAACATCCCTCTCCTCACTACTCCCTGTCCCAACTCACATCCACACTTCCTCCCTCCATCAGCTTCCAGTCCTTCTTATTTGCACAGTAGTGCATTGGTCCCAATATCCCCCCCTCCCTCTCATCCGTTGCCCCTTCCTGTGCCTGTTGGTATACAGATTCGTATACCTCTTCTTAACCCTTCCCTGCTATTGCCTCCTGCTACCCCTTCTCCAACTCGCAACTCGCTGTATGAACTATTGACTGCACCCCACCACTCTGTGTCACCCGTAGCTGGTAGAGCTGTAGATGGACCAGGTAGGTCATCTCACATCAAGACGCTGAAGATTAAAACTCACAAACAGTGAACAGGACCCTCAACTCAAAGTCTGAAGCTATCTTATCTGCTTGTCATGACAACACACTGCACTCATCAGAGCGGCCGGCATTGTTCTCCCGCCTTCTGCATGCCTTAAGTGACTTTAAAGCATCTTGATCTCATTCCTCATATGATTTGGCCAGTAGGTCAATTAGACACAAGGTCAAGAGGGGCAAAGCGGGACAGGACAGAATCTGAATCTCAAGACAAGGAGAAGGTAGCTGATAACGTACATAAGGTGAAGAGTCGGATGCCCAGAGATGATACTCAGGACATTGGAAGGCAGCGCTTGGTGGACGTTGGAGTGGGCATGGCCAATGCTTGTGCAGGTGGAGGTTCATCCCCGTCGCAACCTACTACTACATTGCATCAGAGGGAAGAGATCACCTCAGGCCCTATAGTAGTAGGAGCAGGATGCAGCTCATCAGCCTTACAAGGAGTTCAGGTGAACACCTTCAAGTAGTAATGTCAAGATCTCATGGCTAGCATAGAAATACTCATTGATGACATCCTACAAAGAATGTCCATAATGTAAAAGGCATTATCTAGATGAGAGTGCTGCTTGGATCTCCTGTAATTATGTCAAGAATCCATGGCTGGCGGTGATCATAAAAACTCGATGAAACTTCATGAAGTTTGCTTTCTGTTTATCAGCAGGGCCATTATGCAACATTCAACATCCCTGTCTTGTTTGTCAGCAGGCCATGATGCAACATTCAACATCCCTGTCTTGTTTATCAGCAGGGCCATGATGCAACATTCAACTACATCCCTGTCTTGTTTATCAGCAGGCCATGATGCAACATTCAACATCCCTGTCTTGTTTATCATCAGGCTATAATGCAACATTCAACATCCCTGTCTTATTTATCAGCAGGGCCATGATGCAACATTCAACTACATCCCTGTCTTGTTTATCAGCAGGGCCATGATGCAACATTCAACTACACCCCTGTCTTGTTTATCAGCAGGCCATGATGCAACATTCAACTACATCTCTGTCTTGTTTATCAGCAGGCCATAATGCAACATTCAACATCCCTGTCTTATTTATCAGCAGGGCCATGATGCAACATTCAATATCCCTGTCTGGTGCAACAACATAAATGGCACCCTGGAAGTTAAGGGAGGAGTTGTCACAAAGAGAAACATTGGCGGAAAGGTATCAAGCTGCTATTGTTGAGCATCCTGTTGATGAAGCTACTATGAAGATACTATGTATGTACTAATAGTACTAATGCTGTATTCTTGATTGTCTCCATCTGATATTACTAACCATAAACATTTATACATTTTGTTTTTCTTGATACACTCTTTATTGCCCCAGCAGGACTGTCCTATCTTTTGTTCCTTTCATCTTGTCTTTGTACCTCCTTATGGTGTGAACACCTAGTCTACCCTGCCTTTCTAAGCTTTACCCTGCTCATCATCATGTAAGGAACTCAGAATTCAATACTTTGTGTGGGGTCCTGCACAGAATCTCAGCATCCGAACTGATTTCGAGGGACACAAGGGCAAGGAGGATAGCAGGTTCAACCTTATTGGATTTGAAGTGCATTGCGGCATGGGAAAAAATAAGAATCCTTATGAGAGCATCATGGTGCTTGAGGTAGATTGTTCAAAGTCTATCTTTCCATTGCCCGCATACAAAAGAGGACATCATTATTGATAAAATTCAACAAGATATGTAGGGATCGGGGGTCTATATAGATCTATTTACAAATCCATATAGATCTATGTCCCGATTCCTAAAGATATGATGTCAATGCAGCTAAGAAATCATTCACCTGAAGCCCATTCATCAAGAGCACTGATTTTATACTGGATGATGAGAGGGTATACTGTACATCAGAAGCTGTTCATACTGAATCTTGACGCTATGCATCCTCCACAGGGTCCAGAAAGTAGCGAGATGCAGAAGAAAAACCTCGGTACGTGGATTTCTGAACATCGTACCGCAAGGTCTCATGGGCCCTGCACTCGTGGCCGCCAAGGCTGTAAAAGCTTATCCACTGATGAGGTCACTGCAACTGTTATAGAGCTAAATGCAGGTGAACAGCATATAGTGTTCAATTATGTCACAATCCGCGTCTTTTCTCTTACTGCTTATTTGGCAATTCCATGATATTCATTCATAAAGCGTATCATCACAGCAGAGTCACCTTAATGTTATCCATTATGTTGTCTAGGCACCAACTCTAGGAATGATCTGGGTGCAGCAGATGAGGCCACCATGACTACCGCATTTCCTAACCTGCCATCAGGCGGTATTATCAGCATGGTAGAATCAGCCATGCCTGCTGAATCGCCTGCCCTGCCATTGGGCAACGCCGTGATGGGAGCAATGACCCACGATGTTACCGTTATGGAAGGAGGACAAGCCATCATTGCAACACTGTCACATGACTTGTTGGAGATCTCAGATGATGAGGATTATGAGGAAGAGGATGATGATGAGAAGGATAAGGATTATGTAGGTGATGAGGATGATGATGAGGATGAGGATGCTGACTGTGAGATTATGAGGTCGACCTGCGGTGGTGATGCTGAACCATGGGTGTTGGACATGACATCAGATATGTCGCACAATAATATTGCTCGTCCTATTCTGTCTGACGGGCCGCCAGTAGTAATTGACTTGACAGCCAACGGAGATAAGGACAATGCGGACAACGCTTCACAAATTATTCCTGCAGTGGGGACCGCTGACATAACAATGGTGGATGTGATGCAAGCAGCCCTGGAGGCTGATGAGAAGGATGATGGCGGCAATGTGATAGCGGGTGATGTGATACAAGCAGCCCTGGAGGCTGATGAGAAGGATGATGGCGGTAATGTGATGGCGGGTGATGTGATGCAAGCAGCCCTGGAGGCTGATGATAAGGATGATGGCGGTAATGTTATGGCGGGTGATGTGATGCAAGCAGCCCTGGAGGCTGATGATAAGGATGATGGCGGTAATGTGATGGCGGGTGATGTGATGCAAGCAGCAGTGGAGGCTGATGATAAGGATGATGGCGGCAATGTGATGGCGGGTGATGTGATGCAAGCAGCAGTGGAGGCTGATGATAAGGATGATGGCGGCAATGTGATAGCAGGTGATGTGATGCAAGCAGCAGTGGAGGCTGATGATAAGGATGATGGCGGCAATGTGATAGCAGGTGATGTGATGCAAGCAGCAGTGGAGGCTGATGATGAGGATGATGGTACTATGATGGAGACTGATGAAATGGAAGCAGCTGAAGCTATGTGCATGCTTGCTGACTAGGACATCATGCCATGAAGTAAACGGTGTGCTTGTATAATTGGTTGATGGCACCATAGTGCACAAATGAGTGAGAGTGTAAATAGGAGGCTCAAAGTATTGCTATACGTATGTATTTGGATCTACACTGTGAGCATTATGAGTGCTAACAAACTGCTTTCACATTGCTGATGTTCCACTGTGTCGTCATGGGGTTGGGACGTGTGTCGTTGCATAATCATAGTGATCCGATATATTCAAATGTCAATGTTACTGCGCGCTGGTGGCTTGTATGGCTAGGAAAATCTTGGCATCTGGACAGGATCTCTGTGTTTGTACGGCTTTGGCTTTGACTCCACAATTCAAAATTCATCACTATACTCACTTAGCATGTTTAAACTGAGATCATGGCACATTAATTATTCAGTACAGGATCTTCTGTTCAATGTTCAATGTTCAAATTCTTCTAGTAGTAAAGGCCTCTCTCGTTATCATGGCTGTCACCATGTGAATTCTCAGAAGTGCGCGAGCACTGACAGATGCGAGAGCAATTCTGGATAGGAGGCCCGGTAATCACAAGATTTGCCTGAATTTCTTCAAGATCGTCCGAAGCCCTTCACTATGAAGAAAAAGGCGACCTAAAGAGGCTTTAAAAACAGGACAATAGGACCACAATAAGACACTTGTAAGGGGACAATAAGACAGCAAGAACCTAGTGTAGTATCTAGTGTACACCGCTCCCAACAATCGGGAGGGCACATATACAGAGCATTCAGCAACGCAACCAGAGGCTGATCAATCATGAAGAGCTGGCTATCACCTCCTTTGCCAGATGATGGTGTCGTACATGTTATTCTTACTAGTCCGCTTACTCCCCTCCCTCCCAGACTCCCTTCTATTATGCCATTTACTGGGCCTGCTGGGACCCAGGTTCTGTCTAGTCATCTACATGATCCCCTGCTAGTCTCTTCACTTCCTGAAACTTCCTGTTTCTCTTTCTCTGCCTCACATCCCGCTGCATGTAGTCCGCCTGACGGCACCTCCTTTAAACTCTGTCCTGAACACTCTACTGTCCTGTCGCCCGCAGCCGGCTGCTGTACTCCAGTTGATTCAGGTAGATTGTCTCTCTCCATGTCTCATAATACAATTAATATTAGCAATGCATGAACATTGGCGGTAAGTATGTGCATTGGGCTCAATCCTTAGCCTGAGGCATTGTACATTTTTGTGTGCCCCTATTCAATGGCTTCACATCAGCATCATTATTTCCTGAACTACTTATTTGTTGGCGTGTAGGTTCATCAGCAGGGCCATTGTTATTGTCAAGCGGGGGGGGGGGGGGTAAGTAAGCGTCACAGAACATTATCATGGACCACATATCATTTTTCAAAGGGAAGAGGGTCATTGATTGCGCTCGCCATCATAAGAGGATGCAGGTACATGTAGATGCGACAAGGTACATAATTGGTAGGCAGATATCGGCTGGTGCTGGAGAAGCTGCGAGTTCTGATGTAGGAGGGACCGGACAGCCATTGTTGCAGGAGAGGAAAGAGTTCATCTCAGGCTGTCAAGAAGCAGGTTGCAGCTCATCTACCGCATAGGGTCTTAAGGTGAACTAAGTGAACACGATGTCTTACGATGTTTGTCAAGATCGTATATGCAGTAGCAAATAAATGCTCACCAAGGACATCCTGCCCAGTATGCCCAGATAAGTAATACTATAAGTCGTGCCACATAGATGTCGTGAGTGCTGCCTAGTGGATCTCCTGTTATGAGGAGATAGAGGAGATTCTATCATGGATCATGGTGACAGAATTTCATGCTCTCTTACTAGCAGAAGAATATTCTGCTCCAGAACCTGTTGATAGCCCTCGAACCTCATTAAGTATGATGACATCTTGGTCTCTGTAAGATTTGTTTATTATCATTATATCCTCTGCTGGGTGGCGCTTTGTGAAACTAAGGTCAAATTATTGTGCTGCTCTTTGGCTTATATGACATTGGGTTTCTAGCTGTAAACCCCATAATGGAATGCCGGGTAAGTAAAGATGCATTATCTAAAACGTAGTTACATATATCTTGAACATCGTTCCCTGTACTGATCTTGCACACTCATAATAATTGAAGGGTGCTTTACATGCCTGATGTAATTCTTGATTATGGTATTTGTTTTGCTACCTTGTTATTATTATCAGGGCACTGCTGTATCGACCACTGTCCGCGTTCTTTGCAAGGACAAAGTGGATGTAATTCAGAATGAGCTCTGTGATTCAATAACAAATAAGTGAAAGGTATGATACTTTAGATACTCAGGTCGTTTAGCTATGAGATGAAGCTATCTCAGGCGATAGTTGCTTCTTAACCGTTTCGTCCAGCTGATTCGCGCGGCGACTAAGTAACAATGAGTTTTCTGCATTTTCTTCTCATTATTAATTCTCGCTGCTGCTTATTATTTCCCTAGCAGGATCCTCTAGATCCTCTCTCAGCTGCTAGTGGTATGTAAGGCGAATCTTCCTCACTAGACATGCCATCAAACACCATCCCTGGGAGTGTCATGCATTTAGGAGCCAAGGCGTAATTTCATCAGTTACCGTTTTCCTGGACAGAGCCATGATGGGTGCGGCTAGTGCGGCAGAATTGTAATAACACCTGCTTATGAGTGGAGCGAAGGAGGCCAAACCATCATCATAAGACCTTTGGGCTGGAGTGATGGAGCTCAAGCTCTCCTCATGGTACCTGCTTTGGATCCGAGCAATGGATCTCAACTGCCCGTCATGGTGAAACCCTTAGTGCAATGATGTAGTAGATGGGGCTCAAATTACTGTCCTGGTGACACCATTATTGGATTGCCATGGCAAAGCTCGAACAGCTCAAGCTGAAAGGGTAATTCTGACAGTAGTTATTTAATTTCAAGTTAAGATTATTGATAAGGCGGAAGATAGCGATAGAGATTATCTAATGTCAGGTAATGAAATGATGCTGGCGGAGTCAACAGATGAAAGTGCTTACTAGTATGCTGATCCAGTTAACAGTTTTCAAACCAAGGTGACTCCTGATGTGTCTGTCAGGCAATTAGTTGCTGTTAGCTCACAGTCACAACAGATGATGTAGATGATGATGTTGATGGTGATGAAGCATTACCAGCTCTCGCTCTCATCTGCAGTGGTCATCACTGACATAATAATTGTTCATGGTCTGAGGACACCAGGCTATGCATTGATATTGTTGAGCAGGGTCTGAGGACACTAGGTACAGTTTTCTGTACTGCTTCTGTAAGCTTACTTGGAAACCTCCAATGTTTGAGCTGGAGGCAAAAGAAGCCAGGGAGCTGTCAGTTTTCTGGCCTGATTTTATGTTAGCTTTTTTCTTGTGAGGACTGTATTGGAGCCTAGCACCCTGGGCTTTGTTGATCACTGCCGAACCTTGATCCCCAGCAGCAGGCACTGCTAGTTGGCCACAATCAAGAATGGAAGTCACATTGTGCTACATGTAGGTCTGCATCATGGAATGGATAGTTGGGCTCTTGTTAACCAGCAAAAATCTTATTGCTCACAAAAGTCTAACACATAGCTTTTGGCAATTCAAATCTCTGATTAATATTATTTATGCTTCACATTATGGTTGATATGATACACGCTGGAGTTGTGACCATTGATTAATTGAGATTATGATGCATAGGTTGCTGTGGTTTTAGAAGCAGATGAAACTCATTGCTTGTTGTCTGCTAACCAGGAGATGCCGTGAAATAAGTGGGGTTAGTGGGGTTAGCCTGTAATTACTGTACAGTAATTACTGGGGCTTTCAACAGCAGATATTATGTAATATCTGCTGTTGAAAGCCCCAGCAGTATAGTGCAGTTAGTGAGCTTGAAAAGGAGGAGCTCAGGGCATTGCTGTATGTAAGTAGATTTAAAAAGGATCCACGCTGGGCACATTGGTTTGATTGGAAACTGCCTTATACTATGCAAAAAGCATGACATCAAATATTCTCATCAACGTTGGGTTCCCGACCATCAATTAAACATTGACATTTAACTTATTGTTTTGATTTTAATGCGCGCCCGCTTCTCGCATTTCTATGTAAAACCTTGGCTCCATGGCGTTGTCGTTGATAACCGGCCGACCCTTCAGATTTCCGTTTTGTACGGCTTTGGTCTCCCTTCACAGAAATAATTGCTCTCCTCATTTGCACTGTTTGCATTGGACATAACGACAGGAAATTGTCCAGTCAAAGAACTAATCTCCAGAGCAAAAGGAATTTGACCTTACGCCCGAACGCTAAGAAAGAGACAGAGATAAAGGGCATTATTTAAACTTATTAAAGTGAGGCATTCAGACATTAGCAATGCGCTTTGAGGTTCAAACGAATCTACATCCTTTGGGCCCTGGAGATTTGTCGAATGCGTTTATCGTTTGCAGCCCCAGTAAACATACTGTGGAACAGGCCATCAGTGAGTGTTGGGGTCGACGCACACAAAGTCCGCCTGAAAAGAATCATGCTCAGTACGCAGCGGTCAAATTACAGTGTTGCTTGTTTTTCAGTACACTGAAAACTTTCACGAAGACTCTCCTATTTTTCAGATTCTGCTTTGCAAGTCCATGTAGAGCTCGTAGCTCACCCCAAAGTCACGCTGCAGGCTCTCTCAAAAGTGGTGAGCGGCCTCTGCAGCAGTACATATTAATGGCTCCTTAGGCTCCTAGCTGTGGTCACATGTGCATCTGTTCTACTAATCTGCTGATATTGTGATGTGTAGTGTGCATATCTTATCATACTTATGTCATTGGAAAGCCTTAAAAAAAAGCTTTAAAAAAAACCTCATTCATTGCGGAAAGAAGATTTGGTGGCAATAACAACCTAGTTGTTACATGCTGTATCAATATAAATTCATTAATTGGTGTACACCCAATCCTCTCTCCTTTTTTTGCTATCGTTGTTATCCAGCTGAAGAGCGTACAATGTTGTGGATCTATCAACCCAGGTGTTCTTCATACCATCCCAGAATCCAATGTAAGATCAATCATAATGACAGTCAGCACTGTCTGGTGATGACATTAATGCTGTTGAACTACAAGGCTTCTCAGATGAACAAATTAGTGACGAGGCATGTGATGATAATTGAAAGAAGGATCCCTGGTACTTAGCTAAAAAAAAATCCCTTACAATCCATTACAATAAGGAGCACTATTCACTAATAACTTATCTCCTGCTGCTTTTCCTCCCCACACCTGCTCATCTGCTATCCTCCATGCCTTGGCTTCCCTCAAACAGCTTAGCAGCCTGGTGGATGTAGCATTCCCAAACCAGGAGTGTGCCCATTTGAAACTGAACTATGAGTCTGAGGATGTTGTGAGGATGTTGATCTTGGGATCAGGAAGCTCAGGTCATGCAGTGCAGCCAGAGAACCATGAGATGAAGACATTCGATCAGGCAAAGGGCACCACAGCTGTACCAATTGGAGCCAGACGACAGTCAATTGTCCAAACTATCCAAACACTGGCTGCTGGTACTACCACCTCAAGGTTGGTTGATGATCTACAAGGTAAACTATGTACATCATCACAGCAGCAGCTACCTAAAACAGGTAACCCAAGCACTACTGCAACAGTTGCAGGGCCTTCCAGCACGTCTGTACAAGCAGCCAATGCTGCACGCACAGGTGTTGCATTGCAGCCAGCTCTAAAAGCAGTAGTTGCAAGCTCTCAAAGAGGCATCACTGCAGCTGCAACTGAACAGCAGATAGCAGCAGCAGGTCCTCGATTGAGGAGACCAACTAGTGGTGGTGGAGGTACATCAACCAATCATGTAACAATGCACCAGCAGGGTCCTACTGCTGCTACTGCGGTCGCTGTCTTGCAACCCTCATCAACAGGCAACACAACTCCAAGGAGGGCCACTAGAGCAGCTGCTTCTGATGTTGCTGCTATCACTGCTGTTGAACTAGTTCTGCCGCAACCTAAATCCAAAAACATCACTACTGAGATGACAGACATTATGGGCCAAGCTGCTCCTGCTGTAGAAGCTGCAATGCAGCAGGTAGGTTGATTATTATTTTGTAAGAAATTTTCTGGTAAAGGCTTGCACAGCCTTCCACGCTTGTTGCTGTAGTTGCTGTATGTACTTATTACAGTCCTAAATGATACTTCAGCTGGGATGTTGTTTTGACCGGCGGTGTGTAGTGCTGAATGAGTAAAAATCCATTTTGAAAGCTGATGCGAAGGAAAAACATAAGATTTTACGAACTAGAGGGCAAGTAACAAAAGTAACAATAGTAACAGTAAATCTAGCATCATGACTATTAAAGTGTGCCGCTGCTGCAACCTGCCATACATTATGTATTAAAACACCTTTCTTTAATCGATCAGAGATGGTGCAATAACTATGTGAGCATGGCTACCTGACCCCAGCAGTCTGTCTGATGTCATATTGCAGGCGGGTGATGCTGGCAGCAGTTCTGTAACGAAGGACTTCAGAGTTCGTTGTGGCAATAAGGAAGGGATGTTACGGCTACCTCAGGAACAGATAAAGAGCAACATAGAGGTGAGTAGGATTGGAAGTTTTGGTAAGTCCTCTCATACGACCCAGAGTGAGAAAACATGTATTGCATATTGATTGATGCGTGTTGATTGAAATCTGATGAGCATTTGTTGTGCCTTCAAGGGAACTAACCTAACAAGTAATTCTAACAAGTGTTTTTTTCTGTCCGGGGCCTACCAACCTGCCAACTGACTGCCTTATGTTGGGCCCTATTCCACGGTTGTTTGTTGGGAATTCTACCCAAGAGCTGTCAAGAGCTCGTGAAACCCTACACCACTATTGACTACATTATTATCCCGCCTCCCTTAAAGAAACTCTCTTGATGACTACGGACTACTGCTTCATCATGCAGGTGTTTTGTCACTGCTCAGAGTGCATGAAGTCCCAGAGCAGCATGAGCACTCACAGATTTGAGGAGCATGGAGGTATGGGTAAGAGCAAAAGCAGTCTGAAGTCCATCAAGGTGCTTCCTGACAGCACCAACCCAGGAGCACCCAAGGTGATCAGAAACACACAATATAACAACTAATAGAGCTATTTAGACTCTCCTGTAATAATAACTTGATAGTTCTATGAGAGAAAAAGTATACATTTGCTTGGTTCTGGTTCTGTTGTACATGCTGAAATACCTGCAGCTTGGATCATCAATGAGGGATATGAGTGTGAAACCCAGTATGGACAGGAGTGTGAAAGCCAGTATGGACTAGGTTTTTAGTATTTCCCTTAATAAGTCGTGTCACCAGTGTGCCTGCCATCTCAAATTATCTCAAGTATTGATTTTGTTCCATACCATCAGGCCATAATGTCCCTCAAGACCTGGCTGATAAGTTTTAAGTGGGGCACTGAACAGGCGCAAGACCCAGCAGCAGTTCACCCAGCTACAGCAGCAGCAGCAGGGGAGGCAGTAGCAAGGACTAGAGAGGAGAAAGCAGGTGGAAGTGGTGCTGTACGATTGTACAAGACCGCTGACCTAATAAAAGAATCAGCAGGGACAAAAAGGAAGCGAGGTGGAAAAGATATAAGTGCAGAAGGAGTAGCAGCAGCAACGGGTGTTGATGTTGATGATGATGATGATGAAGATGATGAAGAAGAAGAAGATGTACAAAATCTTATGCAGACCCTTAACACCAAGCCCTCCGCCACTGATTTGAAGCTGGGTAATAAGGAGTTCACAGGAGTAGCCATTCATTCAAATAATAGAGAGACAAGCACTGGAACAACTGATGTGAGGAGCTGTGTGTTCTTGGCTGTACTTGATACACTACACTGAGTTGCAGTGACTTGCAATCTAAAACATATGATTGATTTACATCACAAGTGACTGATGAAACTTGGTAATGGCCAGGAACAGATATATGTTGTCCTTGCTGGACAACACATAGAGTCTAGTTCTCTGACATCAGTACATCACTGTCTACTATACCTGTTCTGGAATATGCATCATCATCAGTGAAAATGCTGATGTCATTGTCTCTTTAGCGTGTTTTTCTTCTGGACGTGATGTGTGGTACCAAGGAGGGACAACTCATGCATTACCCTGGGCACCGAACTATGCTCAAGGTGAGCTTGACTACATGAATGCCAGCAGCAGTAGGTGCTGATATGAGAGATACACTGTCCTGAATATGTGTATCGCTTGGTGACATGATGCAGAAGTTCTGCTCTTCTTCCTGCTATCAGAATAATGCTGTAAAGCAGGGAACCATTAGTTGTGCTGGAATGTAACAATGATAAGCATGCTGTTGAGTTTTAATGCCTTGGCATTGGTACATCCACCGGCTACACGCTCTGCTTACATGAGCAGGCTTTAATGCGCTCTCTTTGCTACATGTTCATGTGTCCGTGTCCACAGATCAAGTGCATGTGCTCTGACTGCGGCCGGCATGCAATGGGAAGTACTGCTGTTGGTGATGCTGCTGCTGATGCTGATAATCTCTTAATGACGCCACGCCAGTTTGAGGTCCATGGTGGTAGGGGAGGCTCAAAGAACTCTGGAAGGTCCATCAAAGTGGTGGCTCATCCAACAAAACCAGGAGCCCCTAGGGTGATATACTACCTGTATGGCTAGATTGGAATGTACATTATTTCACACTAGGCGGACATCGTTATCCATCATCTGCGGTCTGCACATCAGTTATGATCAATAGGTAATCATCAACTACTAGTAGGTTGGTAATGTACGTTGCCTTTCATGATTCCTTTCATGATCAGGAGAGCATGGATCTCAAGACCTGGCTCGAGTCATTCAAAACCTTTGGCACTGAGAGAAACAAGTATCTCACCCCTGAGGCAGCGACTACTCAGCAGTCTGCTGATCCTCCAGCATTTGGAGATACTAGGCTCCACCATCCTGATAAGGCGGGCCCCTCTAATGCCCCAGCTCTAAATGCACTAGCAGCGGGCCGCAACAGTAGGCAGGTTCTCAAGAAGTCAGTCAGTACAGCTGCTGCTGGTGGTTCTGGGGCCCTGCTGTTCTCCAGCAAGCAAGGAGGCAGTGCCTCACAGACTGCTGCTGCATTGATTGTTAAAAAGGCTTTGAAAATGAAGACAGGCAGTGCAGACCCTGCTCCTCTCACTGCTACTGCTATCGTGCAACAGACCGCTTCAGTTGATACAGTTGATAAAGGCCTTAACATCCGGCAGCGTGCTCGACCTCACACTGCGTCCTCTCCTAAGACTACTAAGACCAAGGAACCAGCAGCACAGCCTAAGACCATGCCACATAATAAGGCCTCTGCACCGGAAGTCAGCAACCCCAAGTCTGCACCAAACGACAACCCTGCAGCTGTAAGCCGGAGTCAAATTTTTGCTCCCACATTCTTGAGCATGCAAATTGCAAACTTCTCGGCTATTAATCAATGTCTCTCTTGTCATCAAAATTAAAAGAAGTGTAACTTGTTTACAACTTGATTATTCTTGCACTAATTGAACGCAGTAGACCATTACTATCAGTGGCTGACATGAGATTTGAACTGTCTCATTATATGTTTCTGCCTGGTTGCTGTGTATGATATGCAGCAGGTGATGTACAAAGTGTTCAAAGTGAACTGTGGAGGTCATTCAGGACAGGTGTTGTATCCTATGGAACCAACAAAGCCTCTGTTGGTAAGAACACTAGTTGCTCTGTACTTTGAGTTTCATAATGGCGGGTTGAAGTTCAGATGCCACTATTTGTTTGTCCCAGCAGTTGTGATCATCTGCTACAGTAGACACAGCACAGGACTAGGATGCATTATGAACTACTCCAGATCATTGCAGTGGTTTCAGTGCCGAGCAGCAGGTAGCTGGTATCATTAATATGATGCATTATTATCGGGACTGGCTGTTCTAACAGTTCAATGATCACCTTTCTATCATTATACAATAGCATGATGAATGGATGAATGCATTCTGCTGCAGTTGATGTGCTGCTGCTTGAGCTGTGGTGGGGAGCGTCCTCCTCCCACAGACTTCCTCATCACGGGTGCTCATCCTCCTTCAGCTACTACTTCTAGTTTCATGACTCCTGGACAGATGGAAGCCCACTGTGGTCTTGGAGCTCGTAGGAATGGAGTGAAGTCCATCAAGATGGTGGTGGATGAATCTACAGCAGGTGCACCTAAGGTAAGTCCATCAAGATGGTGGTGGATAACAATAATAATCCCTGTACATAATCCCTGCTTAGGAGAATATAGTTGAGTAGGATGATGACAGTTACCATGCAGTGGTGGTCTGATCAGATTCAAAGAACCTAAGGACATTAAATGAATGTGTACATCATGCTGGTTGCATCCCTAGGTGAACATGGACCTCAGGACTTGGCTGAGCAGCCTACTCTGGAAATCTGCTTCTCCACTGGATCCAGAGTTGATGTATCCTGTTGCTTCTGGATCTGTTGGCACAAGAAACATCGAAAAAGACAGTGACACTGCACCACAACCGGCTATTGCTACTAAACCAGCAGCAACTGTTAGTTTGAAGGGACAAACACGTAGCCGGTTAATAGAGGTAGCAATGGGAAGTGCAGCTGCTGAAGAAATGGCAACGGGAAATGTAGCAGGAGGTAGTGCGTTAAAAGCGGCTGCTGGAGCAGAAGTTAGGAGGGTTGCTGGTGAAATAGGTACAGCAGCAGCAGCAGCAGTGGTACCTGGCAGTAGAGCTAAGGCAGCAGCAGCTGATGAGAAGGAGAAGCGAGGTGCAGCAGCTTCAAGTAGAAAAAGAACAGCGGCTACAGCAGCGATGGCGGCAAAAGTGGCACCATCAGCAGGGAAGAGGCTAGTAGGAAATCAGTTGAATGATCAGAGGGACAAGAGTGCCAGTATTGCCAGCAGAGGCCAGGCTTTGCAAAAGACTATCAAGAAAAGGAGGCAGCTCTCCAAGTCTCAAGTCCTTGTGATATCAGATGATTCTGATGAAGGAGTTGGGTATGAGGATGAGGATGCACATAATGAAGGCGGTACAAGTGAGGGTAGGCCTGTCACTAAGCGTGTCAAGATGGTTGCTGCTGAGCATGAGAATGTTGCTAATGATGAGAGCAAGGTTGAGGCAAGGAAGCAGGATGACAAAAGAGTTAAGATAGTAGGTGGTGAGGGCGATGTTGTTGGTGAAGTAAAGAACAGCAGTGCACTAGGCATGAGGACTGCAGTAGCGTCAGTGTCGGGGGTAGGGGGAGTCCTGATGGGTGCCATCAAACGCAAGTCAGGAGCGTTCAGGCGAGCTGCTGCAGAGAAGGCCGCAGAGGGAAATGCTGCTGAAGTGTTGGCAGAGTTTCTAGAGCTGAAGGGCAACATAAGGCTAACCAGAGGGTCTGCCAGGCTGGCAGAGGAAGAGGCTGTGGAGTCTTTGGCAGCGCTAGGGAGTACCAGGGTGGGAACCAGGAGCTCATCTGGTGTTGAAGGTGCTAGTCCTGGAATGAGCAGGTGACGACTTATTTTGTCAGGAACAGGCGGTAGCTGTTTGCTAAAGTTTAATAATATATCAATAATAATAATATTTCAAGATAGGTTTATTGCCTAATGATGCATGATATTTAAGTACCAGGATATCATTCGCCGACTAATTCCTAGTAAGGTAGCAGCTACGTTTTCTGTGAGAAGAAATGCAGCAAGAATTTCTTTTAAAATATGGAGAAATTTGATAGTAGGGACTGTCGTTTACAACATCACGTAGAGAAGATACACAAGGTCCTCAAAGGAGCAAATCATTCGGGGAAATCTTCAGATTTGAGAGAATGAATCTGAAATCTTCAGAGTTCAGGCACAGGACTCCGTGCGCATAACCCGTCAGGTTGCACGATGCGGTTTTAGGGACGTACTGGTCAAACGCACACAGCACATGTAAGCTATTCATACGCTCATTTGCTCTTCATTAACCTTTTCTTAATACATAAGTTTAGTTTTTACAAGATTGAAGAGAAATTCGTGAAAATGCCTCTACTCTCTGAGCTTGTCAGCACGCCATCAAGGTAGAAATACATGAACAGCAAAGCTTTTAGAAGCTAGTATCGCCAAACATGCGTCAGAAGATACAATAAAAGTTAAAATACTTCGTAATCGCTTCGTAATTCATGGACAAACATCGCATTTTGATTCTTGATAGAATTTCTCTGAATTTTACGCCAGAATGTAACACACTATGCTTGGTGATACTGTAAATGACAAGAGATCGAACCAGACCTCCTCAGCATCCAATCAGCAGCAGCCGCCTCTTATCCGGTCCAGCACAGAGTCCTGGGTATTCTGGCATGGGATATTTGTTTTAGTGCATTTGTTCATACTGCTTCGCACACTTAAGCTGTTGAGCCAGTCCTGGCGGCAGCTGGACCTTACTGTGCTCCTCGGCTACATTGTCACCTCCGCAGCAGAGGTTGTCATCATCTGGAACAGTGTCTCTTTCTCAGTTGCAGTTCGTAAAGGGAATCAATACATGGATCAGATTGTGAGGGACCGCTCTCTCCTCTTGGTTGCAGTCCTGATGCCACTCATCAATGCATTGTATTGCTTTACGCTTCCTTTCTTTGATGTTACAAATCGCAACTGGTTTGTGTTTTATGTAGTGACACTCATCTTACTACGCACCAACCGAGAAGACGACAACTGGCTGTCAGAGAATGGAGGCATCCTGCGTTTCAGTCAGGTTTCATATAGCTTAGCACACTGGATGCTGTGCTCTCCAGTTTTTGCGTGAGTCCTGCCAATGTGCTTGAGATGTTCAGTTGTGTGCTGATTATTGAGGGGACGTTGTATCTTGATCAATCAAATCTCATGAGCCCCTTGATGATGGGATTGTAGTTGAGTGTTGATGTCATATTATGTCACTCAAGAGTAACATTATAATGGATAATGGAGAAGCTCAGAATACTCATCATGAATTGCTTCATCTGATTTCATAGCCAGTCTTCATCACAAATCATGCAGTGCACTTTCTTCTCTGTCGATTCACTACTAGGCTCCTGGACTGCTACAAGAGTATTAAACTGATGAGTGATGTGACTACTGCTGATGGTGTGGAGGCAGTTCCGGCTGATGGAAGTCAGCTTACGACCCTCTCATTGACAATGATTGCAACCCAGGGATTGCTCTTTTTGATGAAGACTTTCCTGGTGTTATGTATTTACATGACCTTAGCAGTGCGCTCTCCTTCACCAGTTTCACCGCCTGAAGCCCTTCATGAAGAAGAGGGAGACACTAGGATGACTAGGCCCTCCGTAGCACCTAGTTGTACAGTAATGACTAGGCCCACCTTAGTGCCTAGTTGTACAGTACTGACTAGGCCCACCGTAGCACCTAGTTATACAGTAATAACTAGGCCCACCGTAGTGCTTAGTTGTACAGTAATGACTAGGCCCACCGTAGCACCTAGTTGTACAGTAATGACTAGGCCCACCGTAGCACCTAGTTGTACAGTAATGACTGCCACCTCATCATGACTAGGCCCACCGTAGCACCTAGTTGTACAGTAATGACTAGGCCCACCGTAGTGCCTAGTTGTACAGTAATGACTAGGCCCACCGTAGTGCCTAGTTGTACAGTAATGACTAGCAGGCCCACCGTAGCGCCTAGTTGTACAGTAATGACTGCCACCTCATCATGACTAGGCCCACCGTAGCGCCTAGTTGTACAGTAATGACTGCCACCTCATCATGACTAGGCCCACCGTAGTGCCTAGTTAGTTCCCATCGGAGGACTGTACTTTGCTTGGGCTCTGTGTGAAGGAGTGCTAACAGACATTGTAAGTGACTGTACTTATTGTTATTTTAGTTAACACTGTTATTTCAATACGGAGTGTCGTGTACTACAATGATGCAAGGGTGAGAAAGACAGTGCGATGAAGTAGTGTTGATTAGTATAATACGACTAGTAATGGTGAGTCCATGCATTATGTGTTGATTAGTATAATACGACTAGTAATGGTGAGTCCATGCATTATGTGTTGATTAGTATAATACGACTAGTAATGGTGAGTCCATGCATTATGTGTTGATTAGTATAATACGACTAGTAATGGTGAGTCCATGCATTATGTGTTGATTAGTATAATACGACTAGTAATGGTGAGTCCATGCATTATGTAATTGCATGCAGAGTTACTCATTGTCTCTCCCAGCAACTGTGTTAGGATCAGCAGTGTGGCTGTACTTATTAGCAATGCTTAACCAACTGTGTTAGGATCAGCAGTGTGGCTGTACTTATTAACAATGCTTAACCAACTGTGTTAGGATCAGCAGTGTGGCTGTACTTATTAACAATGCTTAATGCGTCTCAATCTGAGGAGTTGCATTTCATTGTTTAAGAGGACGGGCACAGTAGTTGGAGTCTTCTTCAAGATTGGGGTTATCTCAAAGTCTTTCACTTAATCTGGCAAGGTCCTCTCAAAACTACAGTATTGTTATGTCGGCATGGGACTGAAGGTACCCTCATTCAGGACTCATGTCTCAAGTGAAGATATCTTCCTCGTTACTGCCATCATATTTGTTTTCCTTGGAAGGTCAGTATGTACATCTAATGCATCTTGTTTCTCACATGACAGCTACAATATCCAACCTGCGCAAAATACAATTTATGTTGCAGACATTATTATTTGATCAACTACTGCGCCACAAAGTCTGAAGAAGAGTAGTAGCTCAAAGGTATCACTCTAATAAAGTGTGATGTATGACTTACAATGGCTAACTGACTCTTTCTGTTTGATCATGCATGGCTGTACTTCCGCTGCTCAGGGAAATTACACTCATCGACCTGGAGAGTGTGGTTCAGAGCATCCTTCTCACACCGCAAGAATTAACATCATCCTCGTCCTCCTCTGTTGGCTCCTTTGAACATCCACCGCGGTCAATCCAGGGCATGGTTGATCACATACGACATATGATTAGGCAATAGTTAGTGGTTAAGCAGGCAGATGACCCCCCTCATCAGCTTGTTGTTGTTGCAGCCGGCCAAGACGTAAGTCCAGAAGACAATCACAGGGTACCTGCTGCAAATAGTACTGCTTCTGCATGTAAACTTGTGAGAGCAGATAATGGGCAGGTGCTAAGAGATCATGTGCTCTTTGCTGACAACCTGCTCTGTGGTCGTGGGTCAACAGAGGATGATGGGATACAAGTGATGCACTTGATTGGGGAAGGAGCAGTAAGTCATGAATCTGATCCACTGCTCCCTACTGCCTAGTTACTATTCCAAGCCTGCATTCTCTGTGCATTGCATGGATGATGCTTGACATCCACCCATTGGTCAGAGATTTTAACTGTGGTACTAATAAGCTGATATAATCAGCTGCTCTGTAGTGCTCATCAACCATGCAGCCAGTTTAATACAAGACTCATCTGATTGACAATCATACATTTAATATGTACAGGCTCAAAATATTCTGCTGCAATCCAGCATGCTTGGAAGTCGAGGCTTTATTGCCAAGGTTTCAGACTTTGGTCTGTCTAACAAGCTGGACCACATTGTACATCAGACTTTGGTCTGTCTAACAAGCTGTACCACATTGTACATCAGACTTTGGTCTGTCTAACAAGCTGGGCCACATTGTACCTCAGACTTTGGTCTGTCTAACAAGCTGGACCACATTGTACATCAGACTTTGGTCGTCTGTCTAACAAGCTGGACCACATTGTACATCAGACTCATATCAGCAGCATGTTCCAGGGCACCAAGAACCACATGGCACCTGAGATATTTAGGGAGGTACACATTAGTAAAGCTGCTGATGTGTGAGTGACAGAGAATACGACTTCAGAGGGGTATTGTTCTTCCTGTCGTGTGCATATGGTCCTGTTGGTAGTACTGTCAATCTTTAATGCACAGTAGTTCATTGTTTCCAGGTATAAATCAACATTGCCTGTTCTACTTGTACATCTGGAATGCAGATAAAGTCCACTGAACAATAGCATTTTCCACCTGCTGTCCAATATTGTGATCAGTCTCTACTTTTCCCTGCACCAATGTTAGGTATGCATTCGGGATCACGCTATGGGAGCTCTACACCTCAAAAAAACCCTTCACTGGCATCAACCCCGTCTTTATTCCTTACCAGATTTGTCAGCAAGATCTGAGACCATCTTGGCCTCTGTTTACTCCCCGCCGCTACGTACATCTTGCTCAAAGCTGCTGGAAGGAATGTCCCTCCAGCAGGTAGAGGTAGTGCGGTGGTAGCGGTGGTCAGAATTACTTATCAGGGACCATCCCTGCTGGCATCACCGGCAACTAGGAGCACAGTGCTCACTACTTACTGTTGGGAGCTGTGTATTTTTACCTCTGATTTGGAGACAATCCTTGGCCGCAGCAATTATGCTTCACACTATCATCAGTGCATGTTACGCTTTCATGCTATCATCATCAGTGCATATTAAGCTTTCATGCTATCAACAGCAGTGCATGTTACGCTTTCATTAGTGCATGTTCATTTAGCTCAACTCAGGTCTTCAAGTTGTTTCACTGAAGGTCCATGCTGATACTTATGCTTATAACCATGCTCATACCACCCGCCATGCTCAGAGTATTCATGCTACTCATGCTCATACCATCCGACATGCTGATACTTATGCTGATAACCATGCTCATACCATCCGCCATGCTCAGAGTATTCATGCTACTCATGCTCATACCATCCGCCATGCTAATACTTATGCTGATAACCATGCTCATACCACCCGCCATGCTCAGAGTATTCATGCTACTCATGCTCATACCATCCGCCATGCTGATACTTATGCTGACACTCATGCTGCCACGCCCCATTATTATAATAATGCTGATGCTCATGCTCAATGCAGGCCAGACTTTGGGATCATTCTGGAAGCTTTACAAGACATGAGGGTGCGATGGGCTTTTGCTCCATCTTCTAATTTGGGATGATACTTCATCTTTTCTGTCCAGATCATTTTTGAGATGTTTCATACCTATTCATACCTACATCCTACCTCTCAGAACTGAAAGTAATGACACCATACATTTTATTCTTCATTATCACAAAGCGTTTGTTGCTTTCATTATTCTTTAACACAGGCACAATTTGAGGCAACTAACGTTTCTGTTGGTGAAGGCAGGAAGCATAACACTGCTGACTTAGCAACACTAGTAGATCCGCCTAATACTACTAAGCCGGCTGTAGTTGCAGCAGCAGGAATCTTAGCCTTCAAAGGACTTCATCAACTACAATGTCCTGCTGCTGCTGCTTGTTCTGGTCAGCAAACTACTGGCTGCAGTAGCTCGTCATCCTCTAAAGAGGTGATTGTTTTCATATGAACGTAGTTTACGTAGTTGTGGCGTCATCTGCAGCAGTAGGTTGGACGAGGTTGCATGATAAAGCTTAAGAAGGATCTCAACCTGAGAAATGTGATAAATGTCGTACTGAGGAAGTAAGGCTAAGTTTGGAAAGTTTTTAGTACAGGCCTAGGAACAGTACAGTGTGGTACTAAATAGCACCTCCTGAAAGGTTTCAAATTGTTCTTGTTATAATGCTTAGTAGGAGAAAGTGATGTGTCCCTGCATTACAGCAAAGTACCAGCATGCTACCTGAATGCCAAACAAAAAATTGTAAAATTAACGCCTTACAGGTTTATTGCTATGACTTTAATATGTAATTTGACATAGTGGAATATTTAAATCAAGATTACCGGATACTTAAGATACTTCTGAATGAGTTCAGTACTAGATTCCATTTTGCTTGATAACGGTCAGGCAGTATGTGTGCTTAATTTTTTAACTCATCAACGTACTTCATGAACTATGATGAGTAAGATACTACTATTAGTTCTGCTGCTGTCGTGATGAGTATGAATAAAGGATATACAGTAGTTTATGTGCCTGTCTTGTTGTGGCAGATGAAGAACTTCCGCAGCAAGTGTTTATTTGCCTCTTATTTATAATTTGGTATGTTGTTGAGTAGACTGGCTGAATGAAATGGTTTTTGTCGCCGTCATTACAGCATTACTTAGAGTACTTGCTGCTTCACACTCTGGCATAAATAATTGCGCCACTGATATATCTGATGACGGCACTAGCAGGTCATGCTTGAAGAGTAATCATGACACATCTTGTAGATGGTAGGATTAAGTGAAGTATTGAAGGCTATCATCAAGATTGTACTATCATGATGATGTTGATGATGTTCAGTTTATACAATATAATTGTCGACTCACGGCGGTTACTAGCGTATTATTGCACAGCAGCAGGAGTGCTTTTGCAATTTGTGAAACTAATTTTGTTGGTTGTAGGCAATCATGCATAATGAAACGCCAGCTGTTACCATTACTTATTGGCAATTACATGATGTACTTACAATAATTACTTAATTGTGTCAACACAAGCAGGCACTGATGACAATATTATTAATGATAACTTATTTACCTAGCAAACGTGGTCTCAATGTAAAGAGAAAGACTGCTTATTGAACTAATTGAACATGACATTAATATGCTTCCACCATTTGAATGTGACCTAGCAGGTGCCTACTGTCAATAATCAATTTACGGCATCGTAGTAATACAGGCGGGGAAAGCAAAGCACACGCGATTATACCTAAAAACTGATCATAATGTTCACTCATTGTTCTATTGGTGATGGGACACCTTTAACATCTTACTTCGTCAACTCCTTATCATTTTAACCCTAAATTAAAGAGTGTCTAGTCTGACATAGGACTGTAAGGCAGAATACGGAGGTTGAAGGTGTTGGTCGTCTTCATAGTCAACAGCACTAACCTTGCTGACAACGACAAGAAACTCTGTAATAAACTCTGGTGCAGCTGCTCTGAATGTTCACCAATCCTAAACACCGTCGATGTTAGCAGCAGGACTGCACGGTAGACATCCTTGACGATTAATCTGAAAGAGTGGACACCTGCTTCGTCAGTTCGCATAACGTAAAAAATTATCAATAAGTTAACTCTTTGTATCATCCCTCTATTTACAAGTACCGATCCTCCACAGAGGCAGTTTGGTTCCGGAGTTAGAAAATTGAGGCGAACTGACAGGGCGACAACGCATGTGTTTCTTTAAAAAGAGGTAGATATGAGCAAGTATAAATCTTTATCAAACTTATCGGTATTTTTTGAACTTGGCAGATTCAGATTACAGTCTCTAATTCAAAAAAATGGTTTTGATCCTTTGCGTAAAGAGATGCATACTCAAGTTACTCAAATGCACAGAATCATGAATGGATACCTTGTGGGTGTTTAGCCGCTATCGTAATGCCTCAGGCAGCTTTCTCAATTTGAGAGTAAAAATGCAAAATGATTAAGCATCACCTTTTGTTTCCACAGAATAAGAATCCTACTGGAGGAGAAGGTGTGCAAGGGACTATGCGACCTGGTGACCTGTGTGATGTCCTTCGGTGAGGGACTGGTAATAAACTCACCCTTAAGCCTTGAACAGTTTCAAAAAATTATGAGGAATAACATAGACTGTTCTTAGACCTTAATGCTTAAGTCTGTTGTTCTGAGATCCACATCGTCACACAGATGTCAGTTGTTGTGCTTAGTTTCCCAATTAGAACAAGGGTCACTATAAAATAACAACCCAATTTCAACTCTACGTCATTCATACTGCGTAGTGCTGTCTGGGGACTGCATGGTTCGGATGTGAGGTTCTGGTAAGCTGTTTATTTATTAGGTACTGATGATGCATACGGACCCACATGATCTTTCAACTAGCCGTACAATATGCTCCTAGTTTCAGATATGAAAGCTCTATTGTTGCATGCTCTCTACTGCAAGGATGTGAAGATTTAATAAAGATGAATTTGAGGATGCAGGTGAAATTGTTACATACTTATTACATATTACGTCTGTTGTGCTGTCCAGGGTTGAACAGGTTGTAATTTTCATTCAAAATTATAGAACATTAGATCTCCGCCTAGTAATAAACAATTATTGCATCTGTGTTCTGGGTCTGCTCCTCAGATTGCATTGAAAATCTTGATAGTATGACTGCTCTAACTGATGATGTCATCTCTGTACTATTCAGGGATTTCGGAGCTGGCGGTGGTCATGTTGTGATTGTGGCGCTGCTCGTCTTCTTCTTTGATGCCAGAGGCTGTGACCTCACCCAGAGCAAGGTGAGGGGCCTGAGTACTAAGGGCAACATATTGCATCACTGCTGCTTTTTATTTAGAGGCAGATGGATGTCCACCTATGCGTTCACTTGTATGTCAGTGTCAGTAGTCAGTGTTTCTCTTTGTTTGATGTTCAGTCCTCTGTCAAGAAAGGGACTGCTGTTTGAATCAATGACTGTTTTTGGCATTCATGCTCACTCAGTGCACAGTTGCTAATCAATGCGCCAAGCTTGCAGCCACTCATGTGTTGGGCTCTGAGGAAGCTGCAGGGAACATGCTATCATCTCCTCTTGTGTATGAGGCTATGGTTGGGAAGGTCAGGCACCTGAATCTGCAGTTCATGTTACATCAGTGGTTATATATCTGAAAGAAGTGCAAGACCTTAAGCAGGTGGAGGATGATAACTAAGCATCATTGTCCTCTGTATCCGCCTGTCATTGCTGAGCACTCAAATATCATTCTCATGGTGTTGATGACAGTAATAAGCTTACTGATGATCTCATGGTGTTGATGACAGTAATAAGCTCACTGATGATCTCATGGTGTTGATGACAGTAATAAGCTTACTGATGATCTCATGGTGTTGATGATAGTAATAAGCTCACTGATGATCTCATGGTGTTGATGATAGTAATAAGCTCACTGATGATCTCATGGTGTTGATGACAGTAATAAGCTTACTGATGATCTCATGGTGTTGATGATAGTAATAAGCTCACTGATGATCTCATGGTGTTGATGATAGTAATAAGCTCACTGATGATCTCATGGTGTTGATGACAGTAATAAGCTCACTGATGATCTCATGGTGTTGATGATAGTAATAAGCTCACTGATGATCTCATGGAGTGATGATAGTAATAAGCTTACTGATGATCTCATGGTGTTGATGACAGTAATAAGCTCACTGATGATCTCATGGTGTTGATGACAGTAATAAGCTCACTGATGATCTCATGGTGTTGATGATAGTAATAAGCTCACTGATGATCTCATGGTGTTGATGACAGTAAGCTCTAGATAGTATAGATAGATAGTATTTGGCAACTGAGATTCACCAAAAGTCATGTTGCCTATTTGATTTGCAGAGATCAGCTAAAGCTTTACTTAATGTTTTAGAGAGCACAAGAGTCAACGTATACTTTGTGTTCTGGGCTGGTTGGTGTGCTGAGGATAAAGCGGCACTCATCCGCATTTTTTTGTGCAGCTCACAAGCAAAAGTGAGATGAAACCATGTTATTTGCCATTCTCAGGCGGAGTCATAATTTACATCATCATAATCATGAATCCGATAAGCATGACTGTACACTCAAGGGTTTTAATAAGGGTAAGGGAAATATCATGCACATCCATCAGGATCTTGGTGTGTTTAATGGTGTCTGAAATCACACATTTAATAAGATTGGTAAAATGCTAATTGACTGGGGAGAAGATGAGGGGTCATGTTGAGGTCTTTACTGCAAGATATGGTATGAACTGTGTTTTTGAAAGTATGTAAATGGTGTATTGCATCTTGGTGCAGACTGAGGGGTCATGTTGAGGTCTTTACTGCAAGATATGGTATGAACTGTGTTTTTGAAAGCAGTATGTAAATGGTGTATTGCATCTTGGTGCAGACTGAGGGGTCACGTTGAGGTCTTTACTGCAAGATATGCTATGAACTGTATTTTTGAAAGCAGTATGTAAATGGTGTATTGCATCTTGGTGCAGACCTTAGTTCGAGGAGATTACACAAACAGGCGCATGCTTGATGAGGAGGAGAAGGCTGTAGCTGAGCTTGAGAGACGGTGTACCATAGTGCACAGGTTGGGGATCAAGACAACAGGAGGTGATTAGAGACTAGATACCAACCTTTAAAACAAATAAAAGCTGTTTGAGCAAAACTTCATGTTCCAAGAAACATAATTCTCATCACTAGTTTCATCACAGTAAATTAACAATGAATCAATCCAGCCTGCATTGAACTCCTCTCTTGTTCCACTGACTCACACTCAAAGGCAGTAACTCATTCACTTGCTGGATATACACCAAGAAGAATGACTGTAGCCCCCTTGACCTTCCATCCTGTTGGGATCATCATCAGCCTGCTTGTCATAGTGATAAAGAGGATAGTATTGAGGACATTAATGGAAGTGGCAGTGAGGAGAAGAACGAGGCCCTGCTGCTAGCCGAGGATGAGGTGGTGAGTACCAAACACAAGACAGAAAATGCAGTGCTGATGAGTGAAGCTGCAGTGATTCAAAGTAGTATGACGTGGTGATAAACTGATGATGTCCAGTACCATGCTGCTGCTGCTGCTGTACTGCTGTTGGTAGCAATCAAGTTAAAAGCATAGAATTTTGTTTGCTTCCCCTCTACTTGCATCCAGTAACTTGTAGAAACAAAATGTTATTGTATGCCTATAATGAGTATGATTGCATCCTCATGCATCAGTCATCTGATGGACCTCATGCTCCCAATGCCTCGGGTCAGAGTGACAAATCCTCTCTGGTGACTTTACAGGCACATGCAAGCAGTGAGAAAGCAGTAGAGAAAGCTCTTGCACTAGAGCAATTGAACTGCTGCATGAAAGAAGAGACTACAATTGCTGTCCACTCTCCACTCCTAAAACTAGCCGCAGCTGATGGGCGGCTCATGGCCTCATCAATAACTATTTTAAATGCAGCTAAGGGGACCTCTACATCTAAGGACCGCTGCTCTTTGCTGCAAGATGCAAAAAAAGATGGAGGAAGAGGTGTGGGAGGTGTGAAGCAGCTCTCAACAGAAATGATATCAGAAGCTGTGCAGAAGCAGCAGAAGAGTGACATGCGCTGTCTCTCAAATCCCTCCTCTAGGAGGGATCCTTTCTTATACAAAGCAACTGGAGGTCAAAATGTTGGGCAGTGTGTGATTGAGGGGGATGAACAGCAGCAAGTAGTACTAAATGCTGACTGGGATCCTCAGGACATGAGTGAGCAAAGCCCAGATGACTCACAGCCGTGTAGTGCCTCTGAGGAAAGCAGAAGTGATGAAGAGAGTGAGGGTAGGAGTAGAGGTTTTACCGATGACGATAAAGATGTTGATCCTGAAGGTTATCAAAAAAGGATCGGCAGGCAGGGTAGCCGAATGCTTGACAGACACTGCGGCAGCATGATTCATGATGATGATGATGAGTGTGACGTTGTACCGGGGACAGAGGACGATGACAGTGCAGAAGAAGATGAGGAGCCACATAATATGATAACTAGGAAGGAAGCTTCTACTAAGGAGTGGGTCCCTCATGTTGGAGCAGCAGTGGCAGTACTGGATGGTGATGTAGTTGAGGGGACTAGGCTTCAAGTCGCAAATCGTAGTCATGGAAAGCATCATGCGATCCACCACGTGCAGAAAGAGACTGAGGTCCTAGAGACAGCAGATCAGGTAAAATCTGGGTGGAGGAAGGCAGATGTACAGAAAGGGGGGGAGGTGCAGCAGCCAGCACAGAGTACAGCAGCAGCGCAATATGGCGGCAAGGACAAGGAGACTGGGGGGCAAAAGCATGTAGAAATTGAGGACCAAGCAGGGATGGATCAGGCAGCTAGTAGAAAGGGTGATCAATCAAATCATGGTTCTAAAGAGGCAGCATTTACATCAGCAGCTGGTACGCTAGCTAACCCTGCCGGCAGTACAAGTGAGGCAGGGAGAGGGTCCCAGCATGAAGGTACTAGCAGCAGCAAGCTGCATAGTTCTGATGAGCAACCACTACCTATGCTGACTCAGCAAACTGACATCAAGGAGAGGCAGGTCCATGATTTTGAAGAGCCTGCTCGTAGTCTGGGAGGTGATGATGAGGTCAAGAGGTTGCAGTCCTTAGGTGTTCCACATCAGCCCAGTCACTTCATAATGGGCCCACTCCCATGCATTCAATCACCCCTTAACACTCATGCTGATGTGCAGCCTGCATGCAACTCAGTCGATGACGTCATCTTCTCACGCAACAAGACGTGGCGCCCTTCTTCACATGCCCATTCGTCAGGGGACCATGATCACAGTGGTTACGGAGCAGGCAGTCCACTTGTGGGTCGGCTACCCATAATTGAGGCCCCAGTTGCATGTCAGCAGCCTAGCAGCCAGGAAGCTGAGATGAAGGTGATGGTTGCACACGAGGCGGGAGTAGAGGGTATTGTCCAGGATCAAGCTGCTGCTGCCTCTGAGGCTGCTGCTGTTGCTGCTGCTGCTGCTACAGCTGAAGCTGACAATGATCATGATGCCACTCCTTTGTATCACCAGACCCAGGTCAGCTGGAGGGATAGTCTGCTATTGAAGGCTAGGACTTGTAAAGAGAGGGTTCAAGGGTTTATAAAGCTGGCTGAGGCAGGGCAGGTGCTACCTCCAGAGCACCTGCAGGAGATTCTGGATGTGTTGTCGTCTGTGGAGGAAGGCAGAGTCAGGGAGAGAAAGAGGAGGAGATTACAGATGAAGAACACTATATATGTAGGGGAAAGGGATCAAGGGGTAGCTGCTGATGGGGAGTGTGAGGAGACATTTGGAAGGAACAGGCCTCAGCTAATTGATCATATGACTTGTCTTCGCAACTCATCAGCTGATGATGCCGTTGCACCTCCAGCTCCTTCACCTCAAGAGCAGATGGGAAAGACGGCTGCATGTTGTGGCTCTCAAGCCAAGCTATTAAGCGCCCACCCTCCTTTCCCCCCTCCGTGTAGTGGCTCTCAAGCCCTAAACCCTCCTTTTCCCCCTCCATGTAGTTGCGGCACACCACTGCTGTTGAAATATACCGTCAGAATCTCCAACATGATGACTCATCAAGAGTTGAGACCTCAGGTACCAATGGCTCAACCTGCCACACAGCTGGGTCAGCAAGCAGGTGTTGCTGGTGGTATAAATAATGATGCATGTGGGGAAGGGCAACAGAATGGTGAGAGGTCACAGGTACAGCAGCAGCAATATGATGATGATGATAAGGCAGTGCAAGATACACAGCTTAAGCTTCACGAGATGAGGAAGCCACAGCCTTGTGTTGTTCAAGGGGAAATACCTACACATGGCGGTCACTTACAGCTCCTCATGAGTGATCGCTACATAGCCAATGCTCAGCAAAGGACAAAGGCCACTGAGCCCTTCAACAAGCGTAAGGGGCTGCACTCTTGCTCCATGGTAAGATTTATTGGGTAGCCACATGACAGTGCTAGGGAGTAATTATGTGGCCTCTGACTTGAGCTGTGCATCATGCAGCACATGACTATGACACATGTGTTTCATTAACTGACTATGTCATATATATTATGCTTCATGTGTATGGCAATGACAGGAACTAGGGGAAGAGGAAACAGACTCAGAGAGCTCCTTCATATGCGAGTAATGTAGGATCACTGATTGATTCACATCAGATATGCCAACTCTTGGTAAGCATGAGCATGCGTTGGTCTTCTGCTGAAAAAAATCACTAACCTTTTTCATTCCCTAACTGAACTCATATTCAAGCTGCTGTAGTTGTTTTATCTCTGCACAAAGGTTGGAAATGATGGTGTGACATGTGATTTTTAAGTTTTTTAGGAATTTCATGAATTGAAGTAATAAGATTGTACCTAGTTAGGTACAAATTACAATGCAGAGTGGCAGTCATCAGCTACACAGACAGTCGAGTTGAATTAAAAGCTTTTGAATACCTGTTGTTTGCTTCATCAAACGTTTGTAAAGCGCGCAGAAAAATGATTTCCAATTCCGAAACCACAAGGACCAGTAAGCACAACAAGTGAGGGGTCGATCATTCTTAAAGCATGTCAGAAACAGCGTCTCAACCAAGAGTAAAAGCAGCTTCGACTGATTGCAAAGCATGTCGAGGGGTTACGGATATGCTCAGTGCCTTTGCACGAGGGGGCTTCTCGAAGCCTAAAATGAATCCTGAAGAAGATGGAATTGTTTCAAGGGATACATCATCACTGAGTGTCTCTGTGAAGGACCAAACAACCTCAGGTGACACAGCTCATAAAAGTACAACCACAACACCTCCCTCAATAAGTGATGCAGAATCAGCAGCATATCCATGTCCTCCCAACTCTCCTGAGATAGGCAGAGCTACTTGGACGTTCCTCCATACCACTGCTGCATACTACCCTGACTCACCCTCCACCCATCAACAATCACTGATGAGGAGCATGATGGAGGGCCTTGCAGAGTTCTATCCATGTCATCACTGTGCTGCTCACTTTAGGGAACAGATTAAGGAGAGCCCTCCTCAAGTGGACTCAGCAATGGCACTCAGCCAGTGGCTCTGCAGGATGCATAACGAGGTACGTCAAAATAGAGGGCTTTGGTTTGTAAAGTTACTGCGCACAGGATTGTACATCTTTAACAGCAAGTTGCTAGTGAGAGCTTGTGATGCTACTCATGTTTATGGTGTGGAATGCTGAAACATAAATTTCATTTATGACGGAGGGGCAGTATAGACCCACTGCCTTTGGTCTAAAACAGCTGCATAGTGTGAGTTATTTCTTTTATGTAATCACAGGTGAATGATTTGCTGGGTAAACCCTTGTTTGACTGCTCAAGGGTTATGGAGCGATGGAAGGATGGTCCAGCAGATGGCACATGTGATTAATGTCCTAGACCGTATAAGTTTACATGAAATTTTTTGTTTTGTATCTCTTGAGTGAGTCTCAACCCCATGATGTGTGTGAAGGGTCACACCTGCTACGCAGTTTCCACATCACGAGTAATGTATGATTTGTGAAATGGGCACCAAGTATTGTAAGAGATTTTGTGAAACTCTTCCTTTGGATTAGGGGAACTCTTGTTTGTCTGCATTGTGTCGAAGCATTTGAGCTTTGCCCGCAAACCCTCACATTTTCACTGTAAGAGCTCAAGCAGCATGTTACATGCAACAGGTTATAACAAGGCGCTGTCTAGCCACAGTACCACATCCAGGAATTTTATTGTCCATACATCATCTGTTGAATCCTCAGTGTCCACCTCATCAAGGCGTGTCAGTCGAGATGGGAACGTGTCAGGGCAGTTCTGGGTCGACAGCACATGCATTGATTGTGACTTATGTCGTCGCATGTCACCCTCCTTCACTCGGGCTGGAGATGGTAGTGTTGTCTCGAAACAACCCAGTTCGAAAGAGCAACGTATTGACGCTCTCCAAGCGCTCCTTTCTTGTCCAACGTTAGTACGATTCAGTTCGTTATGAAACCTTTTGTCCTCTGATTGCACATTCAAGGAGATCTGTAACTTTCTAGGTATCTCTTATTACTGAGAACATTTTGTGAGCTTGTAAGTTTAATAGTGGTGTTCCTACAAGCAAATGAATAAGATATGCAACTTGCACTTGAGCGCTACCTTGTTATATTGCAGGTCTTCAATTCATGCCGAGAAAGCAGACAAAGCTGAGCTGAAGTTTGCTCAGCGAGGACTGCCTAAGCTTGTACCAGGCTGCAGCCACATTTACCATTGTGGATGACACTCTGTGAAGTCCTTCTCCTCCTCCTCATACCTGATAGCGAGACCTCAGGGTAACATCCTTGTGGACTCACCAAGGTGTGGTCGTTTTGTGACTCTGGTGTGAAGCCATCTTACATATACTTTCATTTGAAATCTGAGAGTCCTAGGCGGGAAGGATGTTGAGATGCGCCTCATCCAGCAGATGGCAGTTGAAAGGCAACATCACATTACTACACTGTTACCTTGTTAAGTAGGAATGCATCATTATTCCTTTCCTCTCTGCTAAGATTCAGGGTATTACCATGATACCCTGCCTTCACATTTTTCACATTACACTGTTATATGATAGATAGGCATTGTTATGTGCAGATACAATCCAGTGCTGGCTAAACAGATTGAAGCTCTGGGAGGAGTCAGCACTATATTCCTGACTCACAAGTAAAGCATTTCGTCAAAGCCCTGCTAGTCCCTTGTATCAGCATGGTCTGGACAAATCAGGCTTTTAGTTTGTAGGCTTATTTTAAAATCATATTTAAATGACTTTATTGTGAAGAGGATGATAAAGAGATAATAGTTTGTGTTTGTTGCCAATGTTACTCACGGGACATTGCGCATCACGACAGGGATGATGTCGCTGATCATCAGGAATGGGCTCGTCATTTTGGGTGTCCACGCATTCTGCATGCCCTTGAGATGGACAGTCGGACCAGAGATGTGGAGGTGCAGTTACAAGGAGAGGGACCTTGGATCCTGGACAGTAATAATCGGGTGGTAGATCTTAGGTATGATGAGGAGGCAGCAGCAGCAGGGTTAAGTCAGCAGCAGCAGCAGCAGGGCCATGATGCTATCACACTTATCTTCACACCTGGTCACACCCAAGGACATGTCTGCTTGTTTGATCCTTCAGACCAAGCTTTGCTAAGCGGTAAGCAGGTTGGCAGAGAGCCTTCTTAATATTGATTATGTTTCTGGTCGATGTGCTTCAACTGGGTTTAAAAACAAGGCATGCTACTGAGAGTTTCTATTGACTAGTAGGCATAACCTTGTAGTTAGGTAGTACAGTAGTGGTACCCTGGGAACAGTATGAGAAATACTTTGCCGCTCATACTTTGGTTCTATAAAATATGAATTCCTCTTTCATTCAAAGCAAGCCTACTACGACTGCCAGGTTGACTCATCAGCTTCATGCTGTTCTATTGTCATCAGGGGATCATTTGAGCCAAGTGGACAGCGCACCAGATGGGACTCTTGGAGCTCCTCTCCATGTTTATACAGGTGACAACTGTTACGAAGCGCTGAGTGTAGGGCTGTGACAACAAAGCATGTAGTAAATAATGATAAGCGCTGAGCACATTAAATGAGTGAACACTTGGGGTCGAAAAGGTGGTAAGGCATTATGTAGCAGCAGGGTTTAGTGGTGGGAAACCTTATTTTGATTCTGTTTGAATTTTGATGGTCATAACTCATCATAAAAGATGAAAACCCTTCTTTTGAACATGTCACGTCGTGTTGTAGCTCCTTGCTGAGGCATGAAATGCACTGCAGGGATCATGTCGTGTTGTAGCTCCTTGCTGAGGCATGAAATGCACTGCAGGGGTCATGTGATGCCTTCCTGAGACATTATGAGTAGGGTCATATTTATAGGATTCAATAATGTACTGTTCATGAGATGCCCTTCTAAGACATGAGTAGGCTGACTGCAATGTGTTTCCTTGTACTTCCAACTGTACGATGCAGCGGTACTGCTACTACTTCTCTGTGAGGCCATGAAGCTGCTTTCTATCTGTCTTATTCCTCTGCTGCAGATTTCAACTGGTACAGCATGCCCAAGCAGCTGAGCAGCATTGACAAGTTGAAGCAGTATCATTTCCGCACCATATTGCCAGGACATGGTCGCATTGCTCATTTCAATGAGGTGTCACAGAAGGACAGAGCCATTGAGGCCTTGCTCTTACAATTCTAAGAGCATTATCCTGTATATATATATATCATTCTGTATAATCCTGTATCCTAGGAAATGCAGCAGGCATCCTCCAATTTTGATTAACTATGACTTTAGACCACACATGCCGCTCACCATTCTGAATGTGCATCTCTTGTAAAGCCTTCTTGCTGATTAAGAGCAAGGAATTCATTTAGTTGCTTCGTTGTTGAGTCCATAAGAAGTTGGCAGCATTTGAAATTGACAGTTGCCATGCAGCCTATTAATTGAGTTGGTGGTGTTGACTGATCTTGCTTACTTTAATCTTTATACTCTTTATGAGTTGCTGATGATCTTTCATCAACCCTTTCTCTGTCGTAGCTGTCCAGATAGTCAAGAGAAAGTCTGTTCAATTTTTAAAAGCAGTTGGCATTGAATTTTCCTTTGTTTCAAATCTGACTGTCCTGAATTGAAATGCAGTGAAAATCCTGAAAGAAATAATCATTGTTACCACCAGCATCTCCATCACTACCATTATCACCACGTAGTGGTTCCAAGCAGCCAACACGCAAGTGATCCAAGTTGGACATGGACAGCAGCTCAAAGATGATGTCAGACTCACACCTCACCTTGCTGTGATGAAGGAGATTAATCTCCATGAGCTGGTTGCATGCAAGGACTGTCCTCAATGTCTGGATGCAGAAAACTGGCATCAGTGCACTGCGATGGCCCTGCTGGCAGTGTGAACGTGTTGTGGCCGCCAATAGCGTTAGCGATGTCAAGCTCGACAGAACCCTTAATGCGCTGAGCTGGGTAGCATCCTTGAACGTGTCTTCTTGTTGGGCCCAAATACGTAAAGTACTTAGATGATTCAGATCCAGGAGCATGGCGGGCAGGTTCTGAAGCCCTTCACTTATAGACAGTGACAGGCTGGCCAGACTGCTGATTCTTCCCATGTAGGAGCGATCAGGCGACATAAGGTTATTAAAAGGCGCCAGCTGGCCTTCTCCCCCAATTACCAAGTGCTATAAATAGAAAAAATTCAGCAGCACAGGCAAAAAATCACAGAAATTTGGGATGTGTTTAGATGCTGCTGCTGCCTCATCAGGTGCTGCTGCTGCTGTTGCTGCCTCATCAGGTTGATGGTCATCCTCATCCCTTATTGTGACCATGTTTTGAGAAACAGAGCTCCAAGCTCCGCAGGCCGGTGAACATTATGTGGCAGACTGTGTGCAAGCAGTGCAGCAAGTTAGACCGGCCTGCTGAGTAGATACGATCAGCTACCTGCAATGAAGAAGGAAGAGAACATAGTTATGGCAACTATAGTTGCCTTAAAACTTGTCAACCTGTCAACCTCATCATCTGGGATCCTTTTCAATAAGCTGTTTATCTAGTTAATCATTTAATTAAACAGAAAGAATTTTTAGCCCTATTGTATCATCCGTTTATATAGTTGTACAGACTCACGGACAGTTGGCATGAAGGTGAAGAATCGTTCAATGCTCAAACATTATAACTCTTCAAATAATGGGGAAGTGAACGATATGTGGAGGGCTTCCACTAGAGGAAAGGGTCCCTTTGCTGGTACTGCTGTACAGCTCCCACATTTCATGCGCAGGATGTCAAGAATCACATGTAAACAGTAAGGCCTGCATGCCCTGTCCTGAAGGACTATTGAAAGGTCCTTAGCTGTAGATAACGCGCTTTTAGCCGAAGTATTCATCATGGACTGCCTGTCTAGAATTATACTAATGGTGCCATTATTATCAGAGCTCCGCAGAGCGTAGGGCTGACTCTTCAGGTGTTGGTCCTCAGCTTCTGACAATGATGCGTCAACAATTAGCAGGTCATTTGTGTCTATGCTGATGAGGATGGGCATGGTGTAATTCTCGTAGTGTAGCGAAACAGAGAATGACGGGGTCTAACTTAAGCAGGAGCGTATACAATAGTATATCAAGTAGTATACTTTGGTGTCAAGGCAACCTTTAGGTAAGGTGACTCAGTCCCGCCTGCACGTAGTTATGATAATACCAGATTCAAAGATACCCCGCACTGTAATTGGCAAAGTTGTTCGACATCTTATTGCATTTGAAAGATAAGGGTCATATTATTACAAGATTGTATGGGGAAAAATCCGACAATTTGACCAAGCAGTACGAGGCAAAGAAAACCGTTTATTCAAACCCCATACGATTTTCAATCAATACTCAGTCGAAACCAGCCGTAAAAGAATGTATTTAACGATCCTATGTTGAGAGGGGTAATGAGCAACGCTGCTTAAGTAGCATAATCTGTAGTAGCGTTATTTGTGAACCTCCTGTTCAAACTGGAAAGCAAATTACTGAGCGAGCCTGGTCATGGTGAGTGCATGTTGATAAATGAAGTTACAATTAAGGTATTAAGATCATCTGATTGCTAATACCAGCGTACTGTCATTCAAACTAGCAGGCTCTACTGATGAAAATCCAGGCTTCTGCTACTAAATAAGCAACACAGTTCAAAATCCTTCTACATGTAGCACTCCATACAAGATTGTTGAACATAATTGAGCACATCCCAGCAAAATAAACTCATCACAGTAAACATTGTGCAATAAATACAAATATGAGTATGACAGTAATAACATCAGTTGAATGTAGCCACATGAGGACCATCGGCACCTAAATAAAAAACTTGTACTGTACAGTACAGTATGTACAGTACAGCAGTAGGGCATCAAAGTGTAACAACAACATGCTCATACCCACAGCATGTGATCAAATTTACATGTAGACATACATTATTTGTTTTTTGGAAATATGACAGAAAATCTGAAGTCATTTCATCTAATGACACTATGCTGATCAGCAGCTTCCTCATATCCCCATATAGGACTTCATACACACTCTGGACTGCCTGGAAGAATTTAGAGAGTGAAGCGTTGATGCATTGCTATGGGGAGAAGTCCAAGGCCTGCTTGATTTATGGGCAGTGAAGATCTATTCCTTAAATAAATAAATAATGAGGACAGAGGTCTGTAGACTGAGGTAGTAGACTGCTCACAACGACAAAACAGGACCCTTTCTATCATCATCATCATCATCATCATCACTCTTGCCTAGTGAGCCATCTGCTGTGTCGTAGCTCCAGAGCCCACTACCTCGTCCTAATTGCTTCCTTGAGCTGCAGTCGATGCATCACGATTATTATTTCCTCTGACTCCAAAGAAGCCTCCAAACATACCCTGCCGCCTTTTGGCTTCTTCTTGCTCAGACCTGCTAGACCTGACAGCTGCTTCAATCTGCATCTGCAGGGATGTCTCTAAGGTGTCAACCCTCTCCATCAGATGTTTGATCAGCTTATTCTGATCCTCACTCTCTTTGGCCAACCTCTACACAACAACAGGCGCCAGTTGGCCACACTGCTCAATGATAACAATCTAAGATGATGATGGAAGATTAAAATAGTTTATCAAGATCATCAGTTAGATGTACAAACTTAGCCCTTGACCTAACCTCATTCTTTAAGTCAGCAGGAAGCTGAACATCTCCTGATGTCCTAGCAGCTGGCCAATACTCCTCACCTTTAGGACAGGTTGCCATCACTATTCAGTGGTATGAGTGCTGGAAGGTCTAGGAACCTAGAGGGCAGCAGACCTGAAATCAGCAATCTCAAACAAGATCTCACCTCCCTCTCCAGCCGGGCTCTCTCCATAATCTGCATCTTCTCGTCAGCTTCCTGTCGCTTCTTATCTATCTCTTTCACCCTCTGCCTTTCATATTCAAACGCAACGATGGCAATACCAACCTGCATTTGTGATCTGTTTACGACTGAGAATAGGAACAGATACAACATACTCCTTGATGCTGTTAATGTTGATGCTGGTTTTATTGCAACATTGCAACCATCTGCATAACTTGTTTCAGGGAGCAATGTTATACATTTCTTGGAGCAAGCTACGACAATGCCATTTTATGAGGTTTTGTGACATGGCTATAAATTTCAAATGTTTCCAACTCACTGTAAACACAAAACCCTCGCTGGCCAACTTGGATGCCATCTCGATGGATTTTTCCTCAGTCATGGAGCCAACAAATGCCCTTCCAGTCTTCCCATCAGCTGACCTTGTTATCAAAACCTCCAACTTATGCATGGCCTGAGCAGCAAAATTTTTGTGTGTCATTGCACCTCTCTGTTTAAAGCATATATTGTTCTTTTATTCATGTTAGAAACTTTGAGTAGGTAATTGGTAGCTCAGCAGCATGTGTTTGCGCATATTGCGTTCATTTGGGCACCTGAGCCGCTGTAATAGCGTACTGTCTGGCCTCTGGATGTCCCATCACGTACGCAGTGAAGTAGTTCGACAAAGGCTTTGCCAGAGTTTTTAGGGCTAGTGACCCGACTTTGACCAAAATAGCGGCCATCCTTATGTGATCTCGACACTGTTTTGCTTTTAACTGGATCTGATTGGAAACTGGTCAATCAAGCCGTACGTGCCTGCAGTTCGTCAACGTTGTGTCATTCGCCATAAGAATTGTGCGCAACTTTTTTGAATTTTAATTTTGATAGTGGCTGCTATTTTGCCTATTAAAAGCGTTCTTAGGATATGATGCAATCGTCTCACCTCAGCAGCCCTTGTAAATATCATGCTTCGACCTATCACTTGCCGAAGATATTCTCGTTGCCAATATTTCAATCAGGAAGTCTGACTAAGTTTACTAGCATCCAAAACGTCAAGAAATCTTGCGTTGCTTTCAGTCCCAAAGGGTGAGATAAGTTGGGATTTCTTCGATTTTGATTTTTCTAACTTAAGTAAATGAAAGTATCTGGGACAGTCATGCAGCCGGAGATCTGTGGAGAGGTGTCAGAGGTCACATCTGTGCGGCCACCTCATCAGGTGTCCTACAATCTCAGGAGATGAAAGCTGCAAATCCGTTCCTGAATGTTGTGCTTCCTACTGCTATCACTCTTTTGTTGTGTAACATGGATCGCATATGCTTGAGCGTTGCTATCCTCCCCATCTCTAAAGAGTTTGCTTGGCCTGCAAGCTTGCAGGTTAGGGATCTTCAATTTCATACCATTCATACATCACTATTTCTTCACACCTCTTCTGCACTAACCCATCTGTGTATCTAGCATCTTAGCGTTAAATTCTGCACTTGTAACTTAGCATTTTGCAAGATGATTCTACATTCCCGACGACAAATCTCCACTACACGACAGGGTGTTATCCAGAGTGCATTCCTGTGGGGCTACATGGCCACTCAGTTTATTGGGGGTTCATTGGCTGACAAGTGAGTCCTGTTATAGTACTTGCATGCATCTGTGGTGGTTCTGTTCAGAAAAATTTCATTCATAAAATTTAGAATAGGCGCTTCAGCATGTATCGTCAATGTGGAGTTGGAAGTGGAATGTTTCACTGTGACAGGGTTGCACCTCTACCATCATATCATATACTTTTGTCCATGTTCTGTCTGACTACATATGGAAAGAGAGTTGGTACATTGCAAACGACCCCCTGTAGTTATCTTATTAAACCCTCCTTCATCTTATTACTCAATACCAGACTGACGCTGTTGTGTCATATCCTCTCAACTAGATATGGAGGTAAGCTGGTAATGGCGGGTGGCATAGCCTGGTTCTCATTGGCCTCACTGCTGATGCCTCTGGCATTATCAGAACCTGTGGTGGCTGCTGGATACACCATACCTGCAGTACTGTTTGCTAGATGCATGGTGGTGAGTGAGTGCAACAAAAGATAGCACATTAGCATGTGCATGCTGGTGCAGAGCAGTTCAACGGCCAAGAAAGCGCATGAGTATGTGCATGGTACTAGAAACTTATACCAGCAGTGCCGTCTGCTAAATGTATGGTGATGACTAGGTAGTCCACCAAGATAGCACATGAGATTGTGCATGGTGGTCAGTAGGTAGTAGACCAAGATAGCACATGATGAGTATATGCATGGTGGTCAGTAGGTAGTAGATCAAGATAGCACATGATGAGTATGTGCATGGTGATGGCTAGGTAGTAGATCAAGATAGCACATGATGAGTATGTGCATGGTGGTGTGTAGGTGGTGGAACATACATATAACACTCCGTACAGTTCCAAAATGAGTTACAATTCTTCATTTTCCTGAAAATCGGACGCAGGGACAGGTGTATACGTAATCTCTCAAGCTAAGTGTACACAAGACAATTGCCTTGATATCTTAAACTCAATAAATATGCACTCTTTGTAGGGCCTGGGTGAGGGTGTGGCTCTGCCTACCATGAACAACTTGATGGCCACTCACATCCCAAAGGCAGCTCGGTCAAGGGCCTTGGGCCTGTCCTTTTCCGGGTTCCACTGTGGTGAGCCCTAAACCTTGCACTGTGGTCACCAGATAACCCTACCCTAGGTGAAATTAATATCAGTTTTGAATTCAACGAGATGATCTATTCCTCTTTTAATATGTAAGTGCTGTTGACAAAATATGATGCCATCATGATTTGTATATCTGCCTGTGTCTCCATATTGCAGGCAACTTGTTGGGCCTCATCTTATCACCCATCCTGCTGCTTCAATTTGGGTGGCGCTCCTTGTTCCTCATCTTTGGTTTCCTTGGTGCACCTCTCCTGGCACTGTGGATGGCAACAGTGCCAGCAACAGCACCCATTGGAGGTCCTGACAAAGCTGCTGCACCCTCTTCAGTGATTGCTGGGGCAACAGAGTCTACTGTGGCTGAGGTCCCAGCGGCATCAACCTCTTCCTCTGGTCAGGGTTATATCTCATTTAGATGGTCAACAACGAAGGGGAGCGGAAGCGGAGAAGCAGGATTCAGAAGTGTCTTCGCCACCACCGCCACCGCTGCTGCAGAAGCTGCTGTAGATGGATTTAAGCCTTCATCATCATCCTCTTTTTCTTCTCCTTTAGCAGCAGCAGCATCTGTAGCACTGCCTGAAGTGGGTGTGAAGGAGCTCCTCTCCAGCACTGCTACCTGGGCCATCATTATTGTTAACATAGTCAACCATTGGGGATACTTCATCTACTTGAACTGGATGCCAACTTACTTCAATGCTGTGAGTTCATGACATGTTGAACATTGGACAATCAACCAGAGGTCCGCGTTTCGTTTGTTACTCAAAGAAACCTTGTTAGAATGACAGCAAACAATCATATACACCGCCAACACTAGTAAAGTTATGGTACATGAAGTTCTGATGTTGTTGACGTGTCATTGATGTATTTTGTCATCAGTGATATCTCACTACTATCACTGACTTCCAAATCATCACGCTGATCACTCTTTCCTCATCACACTGATCACTATTTCCTCATCACTCTTTCCTCAACACGCCTCCAAAACACTATGAATTAGCTTGCTTGTGATGACAACCTTTGCCCAATAACCACAAACACTTCCATGCAGGCCATGGGTTTCGATTTGCGATCCTCCAGCTTCCTATCTTTCCTGCCCTGGCTGGTCATGGCAGCGGGCAGCAGTGCTGCTGGGCTGCTGGCGGACACCCTCATCTCAAAGGGTCACAGCGTCACCACTGTGCGCAAGTCTCTCCAGACAGTTGCTTTCTTGATCCCTGCTGTTGCCCTGCTGGTGCTTGCACAACCTGGCTTGTCACCTGGTGTAGCAGTGGCAGCCATGACAGTGGCTCTGGGAACAACATCCCTAGGGCAGGCTGGCTTTGTGGCTAACATGTCTGACATTGCACCCAGGCATGCAGGTGAGCAGATGAGATTGCTGTGCATGCAGTAAGTAAAACATAAGATTGGAGGAGGCCTGTTGCTAGTTGTCTATTGTCAGGTTAAAGGTTCCAAGGTTATGCATGGATACATGTAACTTAGTTGTCCTTTGAGCTGTCCGTATTATGGCTTGTAGGTAAGATGTTTGGGCTTTGCAACACATTTGGTTCCCTGTCTGGGATTATTGGAGTTACAGCAGTGGGTTTCATTGTGGAGGCCACTAAATCCTTTAGCACAGTGTTTTTAATGACAGCTGGAATGTACATCGCTGCCACTATTGCATGGAACTTGATGTGCACAGGAGAGAAAGTCTTTGTATGACAGGAATGATTCCTTGATGTCTTCTTTTTCATAACTGCAGCTGCACATTGCAATGATGCTCCTAAATGACTGAATTGGAGGTATTAGCAATTCTATTTTCATAACTTGTTCCTTCGCTGCAGTGATTAGAGGTTTATTTTGTTCCTGTAGAGTTTCCTCTCTATTTGATGACTTCCAAGTCATGTTATTGTCTTGATATAAAACAAAATAATATTAGCACAGTGTTGTGTCTCTATCATACGACTTGATGAGAGGATAGGTACCACGCTGGACAATTGCACCACGTGAAATGTGAATACCTAGAGTATGTGATTACATGAAGTTGAATGATAATATTACTCCTGTGTATTTTACATGGATACTGCAAGAAAGTAAATACGAGTTACCTCAAAAGATTAGGTAGGTAGGTAATGGAAGCGACGAAATTGATAAAAAAAAACTAGAATTAAATTTACAAGCATTGTTTATATAAATATATCCTAAAACAATATGTTGCCAAACAACATGCAATGATAGCGCTCTTATTACAGCTTCATCCTTTCATGCCACCTGCAAAGGCGCGATCTGATGACAGCCTTTTCACATTTCCATAACTCGTCTTGTGGTACTTTTCATTCAGCAAGCTTTGAATGCTTCAGTGTCGACATGTACCAACGATATTCCAGTCTGCTACCTCGCTCATCACGATGCAACAAGCATCACAGTGTGCATCACATGAGGTCATATTCAAACTATTGCTGCCATATGAAAAAGAGGGCATGGGTGCTACCTCAGGCCGCAATGCTAGCACCAATTAGCCCATCATACAATGCCTTCAAATCCGTTGTTCTCCCCACTGCTGTTACCCTTATGCTGTGCAATATGGACCGTATTTGTATGAGTGTTGCCATTATGCCCATCGCTGCAGAGTTTGCATGGCCAGCTAGCATGCAGGTAAGATGAAGCACACTCATCTCCATGCCCTTTGCAAGAGCACAGGAAGCCTTCAACAGCTCAAGTCCCAATATAATGTCAATTCAGGCTTAGCACTGCAAGCGCATCATTGTAGAATGATAAAGGATAGCATTCAGTGCACCTTCAGTCACTTCCTAGCGACAGATAATGAGTGTTTTTACTAATCATATTATCCTGTGTTTTTAAAATTAGGGTATCATCCAGAGCGCATTCTTATGGGGATATACTGCTACACAGTTCCTAGGGGGCTACCTTGCAGACAAGTGAGACATCTTAAAACAGTATTAGCTGCTCTTGATGGATGTGGTCACCTTACCTTGAAGGTGTATTGCAGTCATGTCAGTCAGCTGCACTAAGCCTTGGTTCGCAACCCAGCTTCTATGAAGCTAGAAATATATAAAGGATCATCCTTTTGACTGTGCTGTGTTAGGTTTGGTGGGAAGACGGTCATGGCCTGTGGAGTAGTTTGGTTTTCTGTTGCTTCTCTCCTCCTACCTGTTGCTCTCTCTCACCCAGTAGCAGATGCAGGCCTTACCATCCAATCAGTGTTTGTAGCCAGGTGTTTGGTGGTGAGCACACATCATCTACTTCATCATTATTACATCTCATCTGAATCTCATCATCATTCATATCTGAATAAATAAGCCATGTCACAAGGTGCAACGCCGCACCTGCTGATCTTTTATTTGCGGAGAGCTCCTGATGTCTCCTGGCAGTAACATGAGAGTGCTCATCACCTCTTTTGAGTCCAGGGGTTAGGAGAAGGTGTTGCCATGCCAAGCATGAATAATCTGGTGGCCGCCCATATTCCTCTTAAATCAAGAGCAAGTGCCTTGGGCCTCACCTACTCTGGCTTCCACTGCGGTGAGTTGTGAACACTACGGACTGTCTGTTGAATTCAATCTTATGTCAATAGGGGAGCGGTGTCATAGTGTCATGGATCATGGTGGCAGCACCAGAAGGGATCTTAAGCACCTAGCCTGACAGCTAGGCAATCTTTATAAATTATGGATGCAACTCACTCAACCACCGGAGGTTACTCTTTCTTGCAGTTAAATCATTTAAGCACCATGCCTTTGTAGGAGTGGTCTCACTAGGGTTTTAATACCATGCCTTTGTAGGAGTGGTCTCACTAGGGTTTTAATACCATGACCAAGAGAGTTACCTCAGTGTTAGCATGATGAGTCATTCATATCTGCAAATACGCGTCATCGCAGTCCATGGATCAAGATTCATGTTACCTTTTCAGGCAACTTGTTGGGCCTCCTCTTATCACCCATCCTGCTGCTTCAATTCGGCTGGCGCTCCTTGTTCCTCATCTTTGGTCTCTTGGGTGTACCTCTCCTGGTGATGTGGATGTCTACAGTGCCCGCTTCAGCGCCCAATGTTGGTACTGACAGAGCTGCAGCACCCTCTGCATCCCTAACCAGCTCCATGCCTCTCTCTTCTGTTACAGCTCATGCTGCAGGGTTATCACCACCATCATTGTCCATGCCGCATAAAGCACCTGATACAGCTCCACAAGTAGTACTACACGATGCCATCAAAGAGCTTGAGGCTCAGGAAGCTGATGTACAAGTCAGCTGGGATGAAGTGTACAGTCTGGAGTTGAGTAGTAACGGCCCACCTGATACCTCTCATACTGCTACCTCCACTGCTGGAAGGGAATTAGTCAGGACCCAGTCACAGATTGATAGTGAGAGGAGTGACCTCAGTGATGAGCCGTGGTTTATAACTGCTGTAAATAATGCTGTACATCAGACATCATCGCCGCCTCACTCAGGAGATGCAGAGCAATGGAAGCCTAGTGGGGTTGATGAGGCATTGAGTGTTAGCAGCTCTCCTTCGTCAGTTTCATTGTCACAACTTCTGTCCAGCAGCGCAACTTGGGCCATTGTGATTGTCAACATGGTTCAGAACTGGGGCTACTTTATATTCATGAACTGGATGCCCACTTACTTCAACACAGTGAGCAGCAGTCCTTGAAATATGTTGTTACCTGTGGTGTGTTACCTCTGCTGATATTGACAGGACAGGTTGGATCATAGGAATCCCAATTAGAAGTTAGGAAGTAGAATACTCCTCCCAATGACTAAATCAGTTATCAGTTAGGAAGTATAACATTAGTGATAGCTTCATCAGTTAGCAATTAGGAAGTAGAACAGTGTTGATGACTAAATCAGTTAGCAGTTAGGAAGTAGAACAGTGTTGATGACTAAATCAGTTAGCGGTTAGGAAGTAGAACAGTGTTGATGACTAAATCATCTCCTTTACAAACGCTGCCATGCAGGTGTTGGGCTTTGACATTCATTCATCAAGCTTCCTTTCCTTTCTACCCTTTCTTGTTGTGGCTTGTGTGGGAAATGTCGCTGGCATCCTTGCAGACTACTGCCTGCTTAAAGGCGTCTCAGTGTTGGTAATAAGGAAAAGCATGCAAACAGTTGCTTTCTTGATCCCTGCTGTTGCCCTGCTGGTGCTTGCACAACCTGGCTTGTCACCTGGTGTAGCAGTGGCAGCCATGACAGTGGCTCTGGGAACAACATCCCTAGGGCAGGCTGGCTTTGTGGCTAACATGTCTGACATTGCACCCAGGCATGCAGGTGAACAGATTATGAGATTGCTGTGCATGCAGTAAGTAGAACATAAGATTGGAGGAGGCGTGTTGCTAGCTGTCTATTGTCAGGTTAAAGGTTCCAAGGCTATGCATGGATATATGTAACTTAGTTGTCCTTTGAGCCGTTCGTATTATGGCTTGTAGGTAAGATGTTTGGGCTTTGCAACACATTTGGTTCCCTGTCTGGAATTATTGGAGTCACAGCAGTGGGTTTCATTGTGGAGGCCACTAAATCCTTTAGCACAGTGTTTTTAATGACAGCTGGAATGTACATCGCTGCCACTATTGCATGGAACTTACTTTGCAGAGCAGAGGTAGTTTTCCATTGATGACATGGTCGTAATAACGCCCACAAAATATCATGTATGGGATCAAAACTGATATTTTATATGAGCTTCCTTCGTTTTGTTGCCTTCTGAACCTCTGAGGTTAACAGTACATAACGTACCTAGCAATGTCATCAACAGCAACTAGAATAAAGGAGCAGTCAGACTTAAGTTGTGTTAAGAAGCCTTTCAATTTCTGTCCATTTCTCGCGGCCATAGTTAGAATCGGGCAGTCATTGTAAAGCGTAGTATTAGCTGCTTTCCTACACTACATGATGAGAGGTTCTCATCTGACATCATCATGGACATTAGCAAATAATAATAATGGGCTCAGAGAATGATGCAGTAGTAGTGCTGATTTCACTCTTGATTATTCCCTCTTGATGGGAGGTATCTTATTCCTCTTCCTCTCTTCTGCTGTGGTCCCCATCCCTGATCCCAGATACATGATTAGTGCTCCGACCAGACTAACATTCTGCATCAGGGACCGGAAATCAGCCTTACTGAGATTGTGATCATTACTCTAGAGTTTGATGGATGACAAAAAGAGCGCTACAGGAGTGATCCAACGTTATCATTATTGACAATTCCTGCTAACAATGGATAATGCATCATGCGGCCATCAGGTGTAGAATGTTAGTCTAAACAGTGTACGCTTTGTGGAGAGGAATGATGTTTGTGGAATATAATTAGCAAGGACAACAGTGAAGAGCACCAAGTGGGCCACAGGACACACCTTCATGAAGTGCATCATCTCCACCTGAGCCACCTGGGACAAATGCGGACTAAAGAGTTTATTAGGTTATTATTGAACTGGAGAGGAGGCTATCCTACAGGTTGCTGGAGGCTTTGTTGATGAATCTGACCTGTGGTGTCGGAGCTTCCCAAAAATTGTGCATGATAACGCTTGTTGGAATGATGAATATGATCAGCACTACAGCTCCGAAAGCAATGTCCATGCCAAAGAGTATGGCACCAAAGGCCTCACAGACGGCAGCAGTAAGCAAGATCTGAGGATAAGAGGACTGCAAGAAGAGGTACAAGCAGAAGGACATTTTAACACTGCGGCCACCTTAGTCTAACAGCTTGAACTCAGGTTCTTCAAGTTGAAAGGATGATATGCCCTCTTATGCCTTCTTTACAGGCATAAGGATGTATCTCCTTCACCTTTTAAGTCAGACTGGGCGCAGCTCTCACCTTTGGAATGGGAATATCGAAGCCAGTGAGCTCATGAACTTTGCTGATGAAAGCATCCAGCTTAGGAGCCATCAGACTGTATGGATGCATTCATAATGAAGGACACATGATGCAATATGTGGGCTTGGCTTATATGTAGTACAACCCTTGCATATCTTCCTTGCTCGCAAAGCATTTTATTCCTAGTTTAATACCCAATAAGGTTTGAGTCTGAACCCATAATGTAGACCATTAAATCAAGTACTCACGATGTCAATGGCCCACCAGTCACTTTGTCAAAATTTGTTATCTGGAAAGAAATGCACAAGATTGGATGAGAGGAAGCCCTGGTAGGGAACAGCTGTGGCTTGTTATATTATTTAAATAAGGTACATACCTTCTCAAATGCTGATCCTGCAAACACAGCAATGAATAGCTGCAAAAAAGATGACAATGTCTGACTTGAGTTAGGGGCAATGAAGGATTATTTGAGTACTTAGCACGTACCGCTCTTCCAAAAGTTGTAACTAAATTGCTCTTAACCATGTTGATTGAACTGTACCAACGGAGACGGGCACGGAGAGTAGGTGACAAGTACGGCAGTCAGAGCTCACATCATTTTGTTCATGCCAAAGGCTACAGTTTTTGACAAAACCTTTTTACTTTTTCTAATTCTTAAATTGCGCACTGTGTAGCTCTTTACTGTTTTTCTTGATCTCGAACTTGTTCTAAGAATGGACGATGGAGAGAATAAAGAGACTGAGTATAAAATGCAAAATGAGCATACTTACAAGATAATCACTAGCTATATGCCAGAAAATTTTGAGGTGAGACTTTGCATCTCAAACGCGTTCTGTGCCTGAACTCATGTTCTTTTTGTCCATTGCTGCACAGCAAGATGCAATAAATATTTGCATTGTTGCCGTTGACAAGTATAAGAACCTGAAAGATGTTGCTTTCTACATCAAGCACCAATACGACAAAAAATACCCTGGGAGTGGAAAAGCAGCTGAGGGTGTGTACCATTGTGCTGTAGGGAAAAGCTTCGCAAGTGAGTTACAGTAAGGACTCTCATGCTGTTGAACGAATACAGCCGCAACCAAACATGCAAGCTACACTAACTTACAAACTGTTTTGCATGGTATGAGTAATGCTGTTTGCCTCGTCACATCTGCAGGTGCAGTCAGCCATGAAACTAGACAGATGATTCATTTGAAAATAGACACCCTCCACGTCATTTTGTGGAAGAGTAAAGAGGCTCCATTCCAAATAACAGACTAAATTTAGTCTGCTATCAACATCGACTTGTAGGCTCTTCACATTTTGTATACCTAATAACTTACATTTTTTTAAATGACCTGTTATGCTGTCACTTTCTCATGGCTAGTTTTGTACATAGCTTAGGGACACAGATTTGAATACATATCAAATTAAATGAGCATCAGAACGACTTTGTTGGAAGGAAGATGAAGAATTTGACATAAGGCACAAAAGCAGCTCGCTCAGAAACCTGGGGGTAAAAACACGATCCTTATCACAAATATATTCCTAGAAATTGCAATACAAATATGATCATTTGAAATTCTTTACTTGCTGAGCTTCTAAAAAAAATCCCATGGACCAATTATTTAAACTAAACACTGTGAAATACAAAGGGAACTGAGTGTTTCATGTTCAGTTATAAACTCAATCTTTTTCATCGTAGTAGTGAGCATCTAGAAATGCAGTTCAAACCAGGACGACTAGGTAGCCTGACAGCACTAGCTGGTCTTCGCATCCTGCTTGTCAAGTGCACGGCTGTAGTTGATGAAGCATGATGCGGACGAAGCATGTTCTGACCTACATTACTAGCAGTACTGCTGCTACCTCTTGATGCCCCTTCTGCTGCTGCATGAGCAGAGGGTCGCTCGCCCGACTTCAGCATTCGCACCTTCTCAGGAAGTTCTCTTAGAGAGAAGTCGTAGGGTATGGAGATGAACCCCGAGTCCCACACTTCATAGCAGTCATCTAGTGCTAAGCAGCAGCCTTTGAGATCCACCACTTGCCGGATCTCATCTGCATGGTCTAGCAGCCGACGGGCCCCTTCCACCACTTTGTCGTTCATGCAGATCTTGATCACACATTTCGCCTCCAGTGCCTGTCGCACCTGTTGACACATCATGCGAGGTGAGGGAGATAAAATGGTCAAAATGACCAGGGTGACAAGGAGGGATATCTTAATCACAAACATACCCTTATGATTCATAGCAGAAGCCCTAGTACCTTCCAATGTACTGCACCATATTCAAAGATGAAAGAATTCCATCACCCTCCTCACTCTACTGCACTGTTCTTCTCTAATGTAAGCACAGGATGTCAAGCCAACATGACTCACCTGATCCAGTAGCGCATCTTCCCGATCCCTAGACAATTGCGCACTGCCAGCTGCCTCACTGGCCTCTACACCAGCCTCCGAAACCAAGAAGCTGACAAGGTGATCAGGTGGGCAGTCTGCGCTGACATTGAGGATTGGGCTGGAAGGATGGAAGGAGATGAGGGGGGCTTCCTCATCAGTGTGAACGATCAGGGAGAAGGAGAAGCGCATGCCTGACAGCTGTTTTGAGTATGTCTCCCTGCATGGAGTGTGAATAAGAGGATAAGTTGATTAATGAACCCTAAGTGTTACACACCAGAAACACATTCTACTCTCACCTGTTCTCTAATAGATACCCGGCCCACAGCACAAACTTTTGGCTCATGATTGCAGTCTTGGTCTCGCACCAAACGCTCTTCACTCCTAGCAGTGAGGTCACCGGATCCCTCAGCTCAAGCACTCGTCGCAGCCAAATTTGTGAAGCCTGCCAGTCAACAAAAGTAATGAAAAAAGACAACAAAACTTGTTGCAGCTGATGCCTCTGAGAGCTTCAATCCTTGCTTCATGTACAGTGGTGTGCTTTGAAGGATCTGTTAATTTTCAGAGCATTGTGTATCACATGCTCACATGAGCAGGATGCATGTATCACATGCTCCAGGTGAAATACTTCAATAGCAAAGGATGAAAGCAACCATCTGGGGATATCCAAGAGAAGGGTCCATTTTTTTCTAACATTATGCCCCAAACTTCTCAGTCTAGAAAGCAAACACACGAGGATATTGTGTTCGCGTTACCCTTAGTTTCCCAATGACCTCCTCCTTTGATATGATGATGCAAGAAGCAAGGACATGCCTCACCTGTGTCAGTGTCCTGGCTTGATCTAGATCCAGTATCAACAGCTCTTTGCTCAATGTCTCCTTGGCAGCAGCAATGTGTATCCTGCCATCATCTCCAACATAACCTCTCATGTGACGAGTCGTCATGTGAAACATACCTCTGGCATCAAAAGAGGTCACAGACTCCTTGGGACACATCTGCATGGGAGAGCACATGGTTAGATTGGAGCAATAAGCTGCATGGGAGAGTGCATGGTTAGATTGGAGCAGTAAGCTGCATAAAACATCATTGCATCAGTTACAATGTCTTCACTCAGCTACATAGCATTGTACATGTACTCAAGATTTAGCCCAACAACATAAATAATCTCAGGATGGAATGGGCCATGCAGCATTGGATGCCCACTTCATAACGATCTCAGGGCACAAACGCCACCAGCGCACACCTCTGGATGGTATAGTTGAATACTGATACCCTCAAGACTCAACCCCGATGCACAAGACTCCTCCAGACATGACTCCAGTACATGCAGGGCATCTAAATGGCGTTCCTGCTCACCAATGCTGACAGCATACACAGCACCCACCTGTAAAGGTTGAAGAAATATCCCAGTTGCACATTGGGCAAAAAGGTAATGGCCCATAGATCTCCACATCATTGGGTGAGGAAGTACTGACTCGTGGGCTTACATATCACAAATTCTACTAGGTACAAGTTAGTCTGTGTCGGAGTCATTAAACATTCTTCCAACATGTTTTAGGCATTTCAGGTAATTATTGTATTTCTGGTACCTTCTATCATTCAGTGAATTAGTGTTTGATCAGCTACTCACTTGCAATCCAGCTAAGGAATGCCTCTCTACCACGTTCTCAATCAGCTTGCGAATCTTCCACTTCAGAGCATCATGTTGCTCAGCAGTCTTGACAGCATCCTGAACTTGACCTCGCAACCAGCCTAAGAAGTTGGTATCAGGGACGTCCCTGTCACTCAGCGTCATCTCCACATGGAGACGATCTTGGCTGATGAGCCCAAAAGCATAGAACAAGGGTGCCAGGTTTCCATTGGCTGCAATACAGGCATGTAAAAACAACTATTCTTAGTATCTGTGATGTCTAACACTCCCTCTTGACAAAGGCTTGTCTGCTTGCGGAGTCCAATACCGAATCCCTTACATGTCTCATCGACAAACTACTACACAAACCGACATTTTTCTCGCCGTGCAGCTTTAGTTCTATAAAAATGTGAGTATACCTGATAACTGAGCATTTATCTTTTTTAAAGCGCCCATCTCTTTCACGTGGAATTCAAGTTTGGTAGGCTTTGGTGAACTTCCAGAACCCAGCTGGTCCACATATATGTTCAGAAGTTTCAATGACTCTGCATTTACTTGACGCTCATAATGGTTTGATGGGAACAAGTCAGGATGAACCCTTTTAATGACGGATCGAATAAGCTGACGTGTGTCCATTGTTTTCGCCATTTTTGGTGATGCCAGCAAGTCAGCACATAACCTACGGAACGAGCGTTTTCGCCAGAGTGTCTCTGTAGCTGAACGAGAGTGTAGCAGAGAAATTGCATTCAAAGAAGTCTCACAGCATTCTCGATTCAAATTATCGGCGTGTAACATTTGTTTCTACGAGAATAAAACTCAAAACGCTGTTGTGTGTTGAACGTACTTCCACTCATGTGATACTGTTTTTATGATAAGTGCGCCTTGTAAAATTGTAGACAAATGTTTTCGGGATTTGATTTATCTGCAATCGGAAACGTTGTCGGAGAAGCTCTAAAAAATGCATCGAACGATCTTGAGTCAGGTGTCAGCAGCGCTTTGGGGATAGACCCCAACAAAGCATCAGAGGAACCATTGGCATCAGGTATTCATGCATGTGCATATGCATTTGATTGAGGTTGTCTAACATTATGACCATGTTAATCAGCAACAGGACCGGCCCTTCATGAGCAAACAGGAGGGATGAAACAGGTGTGCAACTTGATTCTCAGCATGTTATTGGATTGACACAAGCTCAGAATCAGTGTAGCTTAAACTTGTAGTCATGGTTGTACGACAGCTGAAGTCTCACAAGGAAGATCTCTCTCATGATCGCCTCCTCTATTTTTGGAGGTTCTACGGTTACAAATCTGACCCACGCCTGTACTGCACATACACTCCAGGAGGAACAGCGTCCTAAAAAGATTGTCAAGAAGATCATCAAGAAAGCTCCAGCTCCTGTAGCACCTGATAATGCAGATGATGCCAGAACAGATGCAGCAGCTGCTGCCTCACCGTTGGCTCCTGTCACCACCTCCTCACACGAGGCACACAGCCTCCCTGACACTTCATCTCCTGGTCCAGCCACTGCTACCAAGAAGAAGGTGGTGCGAGTTGTCAAAGTGAAGCCAGTCACCCCAGCCAGCTGTCAGGCAGCAACCAGCCTCCCTAGTGGTGATAATGTGGGTGCTGGTGTTGGTCCCTCTGATGCTCTTTCAGATCCTCAGTCTACCCACCTACCCTCCTCACCACCTCAAACGCTTGTGGTATCTTCTGTTGAGCCCTCAGCACATGCTACCAGCGGCTCTGCAGCAGTTGCTGTGAAGCAGGCTGATGTTGGCCATGATGGACACATCTATGCTGCAAGTGTGAACTGTACATCATCAGCTACATCAGCTTCAGCTACTAGCATAGCATCCTGTCAGCTCCCTCACCCCTCACCCCCTAAAGACTCAGTAGCTCAACCTTCTGCTCACATAGATGAGAATGGTAATCACTACCAGAGTCCCACATCCAGCACTGCCCAGAGAATGGATGTCTCCTCATCAAACAAGTCTCCCAGTCTGAGTCCTGGTCATGATCACAGCATACTTAACGGTAGCAGCACCATGTCACAATCATCCTGGAATCAGCATACAGGCACTGTGTTCACAGACAGCTTGGAAGCAGCAAGAGAACGTCATCACAGTAGCGCCACAGCTTCCAAAGCTTCCACAGGGCCTGCTGCTGCTGCTGTGAAGGACGAAATCCTGAGCTCTGACTTGTCTCTTTCTGCCACAACGCTGAGTATGGAAGTAGGTTCCTCTGATGCAAAAGAGACCGACTCATTATCAAATGGAGATCAAGGCCTTCAAAATACTGCATCAAGGCCCATATTAGACCCTAGGGTTTCACCATTAGCTTCCTGTAAGGGCACTCAGCAACTTCATTCCCCAATCCTAGCTGAAGAGCTTAAGAGTGTAAACCTAGCTGCATTGCAAGGAGCATCCTTGGAAGAGTTTGAGGATGCAACCTTAACTGCATTGCCACGTGTAGCCCTGGAGGCATTGGCTGTACAATTGCAGCGGTCAGTGATGTCAGAGCGGGAGCAAGTGCTGAGGGATGCAGAGCAGATGACTGCATTGAATCAGGTGTGTTTGAATGCAGGGGAGAGTTGAGCTCAGTGAACTCATCTTGACATGTAGAAGGATTCAGCTGATTTACATCCACTACAATGTCATTAATCATTATTGATGTCTACATTTCTGGTGATCATGGCACATCAGCGCATACATGAAGTGTGAACCCAGCAGTAGATGGAGCATCTGTCGTTTTGCATGCAGCTGGTGGCAAAGTTGCAAGAGAAGAATGAAGAGCTTGCTCTGAGGTCCTCTCGGGTCAGTGAGCAAGATCTGGAAGAGATGAGGAGCGAATTTGAGCAGAGGCTGGCAGCCGCAGATCGAAAGGTGGCGACATTGTATTGTGTTCAGTCATCATGATATTGCCTTCAAATATGCATCACTGCTTTGTGCACTCGCATCAGACATTCTTGTGCAGGCATTGTAAACATTTCATTTTGTCCTCTTAATAAGCTGGGTATGCATTTTGTACGCAGTAGTGTGGCCGTAAGCTTTTAAGTTGATTGCAAGTTGCTCCTCGATGCCGTCAGGTATATGCACTGACTAAGGAACGGGATGCCTTGAAGAAGGGGTCTGAGAAGTTGACAGAATACTCTTCCCTCATGAAGGAGAAGGATGCCATTATAAAGCAGGTAAGCTGTCAGTCTAAGATCATGTATATGTTGACCTGTTGTCATGACATTGAGAGTCGTTCATGATTATATCACACAGGTGTTGGAGGAGGGGGAGGCCCTAGCCAGTAAGCAGGCTGAGCTGGAGCTGAACATCAAGAAACTGAAGCAGCAAGTATGTTGATAACTCTGGCAGCACAAAAGTGGTGTAAGAGAGTCTGAGTTATGAACTGAGGCGGACCTTGTCATCTCGGCCAGAAATGCACATTACTGTCCTCTGCACTGTGCTCCACATGTAATGTAGAATCCAAGCACTGTCCTCTGCACTGTGCTCCTCATGTAATGTTGAATCCAAGCACTGTCCTCTGCACTGTGCTCCTCATGTAATGTAGAATCCAAGCACTGTCCTCTGCACTGTGCTCCTCATGTAATGTAGAATCCAAGCACTGTCCTCTGCACTGTGCTCCACATGTAATGTAGAATCCAAGCACTGTCCTCTGCACTGTGCTCCTCATGTAATGTAGAATCCAAGCACTGTCCTCTGCACTGTGCTCTTCATGTAATGTAGAATCCAAGCACTGTCCTCTGCACTGTGCTCTTCATGTAATGTAGAATCCAAGCACTGTCCTCTGCACTGTGCTCCTCATGTAATGTAGAATCCAAGCACTGTCATCTGCACTGTGCTCCTCATGTAATGTAGAATCCAAGCAGCCCAACTTTTGCACCACCCATTTTAAAGTCTCCCTGCTGTGCTGCTGCTTCAACAGTTGCGAAGTGTGGAGAGTGACCGAGACCGCCTACAAGCCAAGCTGGAAGCGGAGCAGATGGAAGCAGAGACTCAGCGGAAAGGACGGGCCAAGGCAGAACGGGAATTGGTTGCTTCTCATGAGCAAAGCAAAGCAGAGCTTGAAATACAGAGAGCACAGTATGAAGGACTGCTTGAAAAGAGCAGAGCTGAGCAAGTGAGTATGTTTGATTGCATGTATAACTCTGAAATCAAACCCTACCCCATAAACCCTTGCCTACAAACAAAGCTACGGATTGTGTGCAGTTAGGTAATGAGCTCAGGACAGTCAAAGCCTGTTGATAAAATGGGGATTGTGTAAGGGACTGCTTTCTGTTGTATTGTAGACTGTTTCAATTCATTTAGAAAAGCTTTCTTTACTAACAGCTTTATGCCTCCACCTAATCTCAAATAGCCTGCACACTTTCAATGCATACCGGCCTTGCAAGCAGCTCTCTAACAGCTTTATGCCTCCACCTAATCTCAAATAGCCTGCACACTTTCAATGCATACCGGCCTTGCAAGCACCTCTCTAACAGCTTCCTTAGCTCTCCTCTACTCTTACCTGAGGGACTTCTTTCATTCCTTCCCCAGGCTGATGCTGAGGAGCATGCTCGTTGTACTGCCAATGCTGAGCTGACCAAGAGGGTGAAGGATGCAGACAGCAGGGCAGAGGCTTTAGCTGAGTCTGTGGGGGAATTGAGGGAGGCACTGGAGAGGCAACGGCAAGCGGCCAATCTGAGAGAGGAGATGTTGAGACAGGTGAGAAAGAGAGATGTTGAGGTGGAGTGAGGTGTTGAGAAAGAGGGGAGAGAGTAGAAAGTACATACAGGAGAGGGGGAGGAGCTTTGTATGGAGAGGTGCTTACATTGTGGAGGGTGAAGTATCACAGTTCACACTCTCAAAACTTTAAGATGTTGTCTCTGACTCAAGAGATACTACTTCCTAGCTAGTGCTGCCCCATTGCCTTCCTAGCTAGTGCTGTCCCATTGCCTTTCTAGCTAGTGCTGCCCCATTGCCTTTCTAGCTAGTGCTGCCCCATTGCCTTCCTAGCTAGTGCTGCCCCATTGCTTACCACTCCTAGGACATGGTTGACTTGGAGAGGCGCTCACAGGCAGCTGAGCTGAGGCATCAGGAGTTGTCAGCTAAGCTTCCAGAGGCAGCTCGTCCATTATTGAGGCAAATAGAGGCCATGCAGGTGTGATGTGAAGTTTGTGAGAATCACAACTTGAGGTCCATTGCCTATCTGATTATTATTATTACTCATCCTCATGAAGAAGGGCCTTATATTGAATACTTGGTATTTGCCTCCCAACCAGGCTGCTGCCAATGCCCAAGCAGACACATGGGCAGCTGCTGAGCAGCTGCTGCAGCAGCGTATTGCTGACTCTGAGGCCAGGGCGGCCGCTGCAGCAGAACGTGAGCGCCTGGCTTCAGAGCGAGCTGGCAGCCTTGCGGCTCGGGTTGCAGGGTTTGAGGCAGGAGCTCAGGCAGGCAGAGAGGAGCAGCGTGTACTGCAGGAGCAGCTGGATGCTGCCAGGCACCAGGTGGAGTTGATGCAGGAGAGGTGCCGGGTTGCTCAGCAGCAGGTGGAGTTGTTGCAGGAGAGGCTTCAACTTATGGATCATGAATCCACTGAGGTGACTGACTGCCTCATCTCCCAAAGGGTTTTCGGCAGGCAGTGAGGATTGAGGATTGAGGATTCAGAGGTGTTTTATTGTGGATCACTTTAGCTGCCACTCATTGCACCTGACTGATCATTGAAGCGGGGGAGTTTTTGTGTGGATATAAAACATAACATGGAAGCTGTATGTCATGCATGCCGTCAAGGAGGGTCCTGATGAATGTAATGTAAATATGATGTGATGCACAATTAAAAAGGGGATGATCTTTCCACGTCACACACAAAGGCCTGTCTCTCCTGTGTGAACAGGCAGCTCGTATAGCTTCTGAAGCTGTCCAGGCAGAGCGGCAGGCCCGCCAGGTTGCCTTGACTGATTCTGCTGCTGTGTCTCGAGAGTTAGAGCGCCGGGTTGCAGAGCTGGAGTCCCAGCTGGCACAGGCACGTGCACAGAACAGGATGAGCACTACAGGTGGGGGAGGCGACAGTACAGGTGCCATCAGCAGTGTTAGCAGTAATGGAGCTGAAGCACAGCAGCAGCAGCAGCAGCCTACCATGGCAGCTCCTGGGTACCGCTGGGTTCTGCTGAAAGAAGGAGACACTGGGTTGACAGGGATCAGGAGGAGGGAGGCCTCACCTACTCCTTCCACTACTAGTCCTGTGCTGACAGCAGGGTCAGGGGTTAGAGCAATAGAGCCTCCAGCTGCTGCCTCCCAGGATGCCACCTCCCATCTCAGTTCCACCCATCAGGCGGGTTCTCACCCAAGTACAGCTATGACTGCTTCAACAACTCCCTTCAATTCAGATCATTACACATTGCAGAGCCTGTTGCTGAAGATATCCAATGAACATCAGCATGCAATCGGTGCACATCATCATCATGACCCCACATCAGGTACAGATGAAGCATCTCCTGCTCTTCAGCAACAGCATGGTACCTCTTCTGTTTCCTCACTGGGAGGCCCTGGCCCTAGCCTCACTATGCCTCTTGGAGGACCTCTGATGACAGCGGGAGCTGAGGCCCTGAGGATGGAGCTGAGGATGAAGATGACTGAGATTTCAGCCTTGGAGGCGAGAGTGAAGGAACTCACTTTGACAAGAGATCAGTGAGTACTGATGTGGAGGATGTGATGATGCAGTACATTGCACATGTATTTAACCCTGCTCCTAAGAACATAATCATGCAGTACATTGCACATGTATTTAACCCTGCTCCTAAGAACATGATGATGCAGTACATTGCACATGTATTTAACCCTGCTCCTTCATCTCAGCACAAGTATGATTCATTATTCATACTTATTCATCCTTACTAGACTGGCAGAGGAGTTAGTGTCATCCACTAAGCGCTCAGAGCAGGCATCAGATGCACTGGCAACTGCAGCATCATTAAGGAAGGAGGTGGAGATGTCAAAACAGAGGTGATAGTTAAGACTCTAACCGTTATGGCTTGTATGTAGCTTTTTATTGTGCTTCAAGGTGTGACAAGTGGGCTCCCAGGGTGGGTATGGACCTGAGGGGTCAGTCATGAGTGTGATGAGACATGGATGTGTTGCTTGCTGCAGGTATGTAGCTGCAGTAGAGTTGCTAGGTGAGAGAGATGAGGCATTGGAGGAACTCCGGGCAGACCTTCAAGATGTAAAGAATCTTTACAGGTATGGGAATGTTGACATGTACTGTTTACGAATTCTGACGACAAGGGCATTGGTTGAACTTCAATCAGACAAAATTCATGAGCACTGCAACTCATTAATTCTTTATCCAGGGATCAAATCGAATACTTGGTCAAGAAGCTGACAGAAGTGAACAGCGAGCTGAAGTCACAAGTAGAGTAAAGTCTTAATTTCAGTAACCAGCGCACATTCTTATTTGATTGTTAATTATGTTTTAGGTTGTATGGTTTAAGATCATCAGGATTGATTTTAAAAATACACTCATCAAACGAAACATGGCTCTCTCAATCATTCAGCTCAAAGAAAAGAACGCAGTCACTTGAAAATACTTGCTACCCTAAATCATAAATATAATAACTGAAATGGTAGTGCTATATACTGCACAATGCTCACATGAATATGGTCTCTAACTTAAAAATAATTAAATGTGCCAATTACACTAAAACTCAAGGGGGGGGGGGGGTATACTTCTCTAAACTTTCACGTTATGTTAGCTAAGCTGCGGCAGATTTACTCAGCCATGTCGCTGAAACAGCGAGAGGCAACGTCTCTGGCAGCAGCTCAACCAACTCCTGAGCCTCTGATTCCAAAAGCTGAGCACCATGGCGTGCAATGACCTGAGCAGCAGTACTACTTGCAAAAGCTCCTGCAGAAGCACAGTCATGGCCTGTCATGATGGCATAACAGAAGCCAGCAGCATACGCATCCCCTGCACCACAGGTATCCACCACGCCAGTGGGCACCTCTGCAGCGGGTATGGTGTGAACCTGGCCCATGCAAGACACAAAGGACCCACGACTCCCATCAGTCACTACAGCAACACCACACAAGCTGCCAAGGCCGAGGATGGCAGTGTTGGCACCACAGACTCGGCCCTTCCCCAACAACTCACAAGCCTCCTCTTGATTGGAAAAGAACAGGATGTCTCTCCCACCCAAATTCAGAACCTGCATTCATTGAGATGAGTTATAACGTCACAGAAACACCTCCCCTCATGCATCATACAGATGATGAAAAGTCAAACAAGTTAAATGGGACTTGCAGTCTGAATTATAACAACATTCCTGAAGCACATCAGAGGGCACATCTACCACTGAGTTATTAACATTCGTCACTTAGATATGCACCAGGCAATAGAGTGATGCACTCACTTGCAGTATCTTGTCCCTGTTCCTTGCCACTACTCCTGGGTCCCCTGCTGTCATTGCCACCTGTACCCCATGAGCCTTGGCAATGGCCACCACCTCTGTTATTGCTTCCGCAGCACCTGGCATCTCCCACATGTACCCTTCTACCACCACTAGGCGGCACTGACTCACCGCCACTCGGAGTGAAGTGGACACTTTCATGTGTTCTGACTGGAAGTAGGAGAGGAAGCTGCGCTGGCCGTCAGGAGAAGCCAGCACAAACACTGTGCCTGTATGCCCCACATCCTCACTAGGGAGGACAGCAACTCCCGCGTTGTTAAGTGAGGCTGCAATGATCCAAAAGTTATGGGTTTAAGTTTGGGAATACATTATGGATGCATTACTTAACAAACAGATGTGCAATCTTTTACATTCACACTGGTAAAAATAATAGAATGTGCCTACCTGAGAAATATTGTCCAATAGCATCAGTGCTGCAGCTAGAGCTCAAGGCCACATGAATTTTCTTTCTTCTAGATGCTTTGCTCAGACGAGATATCCCAACCAATGTGTTAGCAACAGACCCACCCGCGGTAATCTGATAAACAAGAAATAAATTACAGCAAGGCGATAGTAATCGATTGGATCATGTCAGGGTGAAGTCGCTGTAGTCTTGAATGGTTACGTTGCCCTAGCCAAGGTGCCATCATTTACCTTGGTGCTACAATCTGAATCTTGAAGAATCGTCAAGGCCTTGCTGCGCTCGTCTAGAGAACCAAGCACACTGCAGGCGATGAAGGATAATTTGAAGTTCAGAGTCAGGACTAAATGGCGGAGTGTCTAAAGAAAATAGGTATGCTACCGGCTGATAAAAATATTGCTTCTCACCGTCTGCCACCCTTCTCAACCCGTAATTGCTTCAAAATGTCTCCGGATACAGCCGAGTCTGAAGTAATATCCACCATGGATTGAGCAATACCGACTACATCATTGAATACAGGGCAGCTATCTGCTTCAAGCAAAAGGTTGGACTGAAGAAAAGGACCGCGACGCCATGATGAGGGAGCAGGGATCATACAAGCTGAGACTGCAGCTAATGCTGAAATTGGCCGATTTTCGGCATGAGGACACAAACTGGTTCTGCCTCTTGTTTTTTTGCCGTTCACATATGAAAAACGGCGTATGGAGTGTTCACACCGTTGGGAAACAGAGGCAAATTCAGAAGAGTACATACGCAAAAAAGACATGCTGAAGCAGGTGAATGTGCTATGCACTGAACTAAGTACACACATTTCAAGGCTTGTGGTGCGCGAATTATCGGGTAGGCTGACCCCAAACCCTGCTACAGTGATATCCTACTGCAGTTGACGATATATAGATCGACACTATTAATCAATTATTTGTAAATTGCATTTTCCTCTCTTTCAACATCAAGTTAAATGTGAACTTGGCTTGTGAAAGCGCTCTGCTTTATGTTGGTTTTTCGGCATGATAAGTTTATCTTTACGTATATTTATGCACGAGTTGCCATATGAGTGGCACAAATGAGTTCAATAGCAGCGCAGAGATTAAGAGTGGAAGTGTAAGGTAGAGCTCTTAGTCATATCAAAGACTAGCAACAAAAGACTGAAAGACCCGGTGTAGTTGAAGTCTTCAGAACTAAAACCAAAACAGTACAGACAATCATAGAGTGGAACATAAATTCTACTGAGCAGTATACCAGACTTCATGGAGGAAAGAGAAGGGAAAACAATCAAGATATCATGTATAGGACATTGATGGGAAACAACATAAGAGAAGGCTTAACAGATCTATCACAATATAGATCAGAATAGTCGCTGAACATTTGAATTCAGTCAACATCCCGACATAATCAACATGTTCTGAGCCGAGGGAATGGACAATGCTGCATGTCAGCTTAACTAGGTAAACCATTGCATTCTGTAATTTAATTGCGCTGTCAACCCTCAGCCTTCAAATAATGCTTGAAACCTTAATCCCTCCAGACAGAATATTTATCAACTAAGCTCAACAATTGCAGAAAAACATTGCAATAATGCTCTATGAACAAACTATCCATGAGCCCTGGGAATCAACATCAAGTGCTGGACATGTACCTTCATTTGCGTTACTACTCCTGCTGGAGAGCAACCTTGTTTTTCTTCTTTTTCTTCTTCTTTGATGGTTCATCCGTCTCAACAGCCTTCCTCTTTCCTTCCTCAACAGCAGCAACAGCAGCAGAACGAGGAACAGCTGCACTCTTTTTCTTCTTCTTTGATGGTTCATCCGTCTCAACAGCCTTCCTCTTTCCTTCCTCAACAGCAGGAACAGCAGCAGAACAAGAAACAACAGCACTCTTTTTCTTCTTCTTTGATGGTTCATCCGTTTCAACAGCCTTCCTCTTTCCTTCCTCAACAGCAGCAACAGCAGCAGGAGGAATAGCAAAACCACCTGATGTCATCTTCTTGGCCGCATCAGCCAACTTTTGATTTTTTGCGGCCTTGGCCTACAAGGTCACCATTTTAATCAACGTATCAGTGTTTACTTGTTTACAGCGTCATTCACAGCTTTGAAGTTTTGTGAACAAACAAGTTTTGTACATGCATAAAATGAAGAGTGAAGCAACATCAGAGGTAATTCGTAGCATGGCATACCTCTGCAAGTATAATTCTCTCCTTTTCTTCCTTCTTTTTCCTTTCTTCTGCCTGTTTGGCCAACCTCTTCCTCTCCACAGCCTCCCTAGCCAATCTTTGTTCCTTGGCAGCGTTCACACCATCATCCTCTTCATCATCATCATCACCGTCGTCATCATCCCCTTCCTCCTCCTCCTCCTCTTTGTCTTCCTTGAGGGCACCAGCAGGTAATGCAGTGGTCCCTGCCACCAGGCTCTCCATGTTGAAACTTACATCCAGTGGTAAGAAATCTGGGAGGACGTCCTTCAGTTTCATCCTTGTTGGAACGTCCAGAGACTGCTCGAATTCTTTCAATGTTTGAACAATATGGTCTGATTTCATTCCGGATGTCTCACGATCATCCCTTAGTTTACTGCAAATTGGCTGCAGAAGGCAAGATAAGAGTCAATTCAAAGTTTGTCGACTTGAGGTTGCTAGGTTTAACAGAAAAAGCAAAGGATAAGTACATGAGCATCCTTCTATAAAGCTTTGATATGTCTTGCCTGATAAGCCTCAGTAAAGGCTTTCTTCTGCTCCTCTGACAATGACTGCCACATTTTCCCAGCAATCTTCATTGACAAGCGAGTCGGCTTTTGTTTATCATCACCTTGCCCAGCGGTCTTGAGCAAACGAGCGTAAGATGGTTTGTGATTAAGATTATCAAGCGCTAATATGTAAAACAGATTGTAAGGCAAGTATGATCTCTGTGTTTTGGGCTTTGAATCACGGTTCCCCGTCTTGCCGCCCTCTGACTTTCTCTTGGGAGTGTTAGCAACAGGTGGAAGGAAATCATCTACATCGGTGAAGCCAATTTCTTTAGATGCAGCTCTAAATGCATCTCGAACCAGAGCAGGATTCAAGAGACGGACTAGAGTGAGAAGGAAGAGTCGAGCAACGTGAGCATTCTCTGAAAGCAACATCATTGATTTTTAATGAAGTAAGTGTATATATTAGAGGTTCTGTGCTCAGTGAGCAACGTCACTGCCATTGACATGCGACGTACTGATGTGCTGATGTGTCAAGCAGCCAAGGTGCCATAATTTACCTTGGTGCTACAATCTGAATCTTGAAGAATCGTCAAGGCCTTGCTGCGCTCGTCTAGAGAACCAAGCACACTGCAGGCGATGAAGGATAATTTGAAGTTCAGAGTCAGGACTAAATGGTGGAGTGTCTAAAGAAAATAGGTATGCTACCGGCTGATAAAAATATTGCTTCTCACCGTCTGCCACCCTTCTCAACCCGTAATTGCTTCAAAATGTCTCCGGATACAGCCGAGTCTGAAGTAATGTCTACCATGGATTGAGCAGTACCGATCACATCATTGAATACAGGGCAGCTATCTGCTTCAAGCAAAAGGCTAGACTGAAGAAAAGGACCGCGACGCCATGATGAGGGAACAGGGATCATACAAGCTGAGACTGCAGCTAATGCTGAAATTGGCAAATTTTAGGCATGGGGACACAAGCTTGTTCTGCCTCTGGCTTTTTTTCCGTACACATATGAAAAACGGCGTATACCGTTGGGAAACAGAGGCAAATTCAGAAGAGTACATACGCAAAAAAGACATGCTGAAGCAGGTGAATGTGCTATGCACTGAACTAAGTACACACATTTCAAGGCTTGTGGTGCGCGAATTATCGGGTAGGCTGTCCCCAAACCCTGCTACAGTGATATCCTTCTGCAGTTGACGATATATAGATCGACACTATTAATCAATTATTTGTAAATTGCATTTCCTCTCTTTTAACATCAAGTTAAATGTGAACTTGGCTTGTGAAAGCGCTCTCCTTCTATGTTGGTTTTTCGGCATGATATGTTTATCTTTACGTATATTTATGCACGAGTTGCCATATGAGTGGCACAAATGATTTCAATAGCAGCACAGAGATTAAGAGTGGAAGTGTAAGGTAGAGCTCTTAGTCACATCAAAGACTAGCAACAAAAGACTGAAAGACCCGGTGTAGTTGAAGTCTTCAGAACTAAAACCAAAACAGTACAGACAATCATAGAGTGGAACATAAATTCTACTGAGCAGTATACCAGACTTCATGGAGGAAAGAGAAGGGGAAACGATCAAGATATCATGTATAGGACATTGATGGGAAACAACGTAAGAGAAGGCTTAACAGATCTATCACAATATAGATCAGAATAGTCGCTGAACATTTGAATTCAGTCAACATCCCGACATAATCAACATGTTCTGAGCCGAGGGAATGGACAATGCTGCATGTCAGCTTAACTAGGTAAACCATTGCATTCTGTAATTTAATTGTGCAGTCAACCCTCAGCCTTCAAATAATGCTTGAAACCTTAATCCCTCCAGACAGAATATTTATCAACTAAGCTCAACAATCGCAGAAAAACATTGCAAAAATGCTCTATGAAAAACTATCCATGAGCCCCGGGAATCAACATCAAGTGCTGGACATGTACCTTCATTTGTGTTACTACTCCTGCTGGAGAGCAACCTTGTTTTTCTTCATTTTCTTCTTCTTTGATGGTTCATCCGTCTCAACAGCCTTCCTCTTTCTTTCCTCAACAGCAGCAACAGCAACAGAACGAGGAACAGCAGAACCACCTGATGTCATCTTCTTGGCCGCATCAGCCAACTTTTGATTTTTTGCGGCCTTGGCCTACAGAACACCATTTTAATTAACGTATCAGTGTTTACTGCGTCATTCACAGCTTTGAAGTTTTGTGAACTAGGGAGTGCATGCATAAAATGAAGAGTGAAGCGACATCAGAGGTCATTCGTAGCATGGCATACCTCTGCAAGTATAATTCTCTCCTTTTTTTCCTTCTTTTTCCTTTCTTCTGCCTGTTTGGCCAACCTTTGCCTTTCCTCAGCCTCCCTAGCCAATCTTTGTTCCTCGGCGGCCACCTTGGCAGCATTCACACCATCATCCTCTTCCTCCTCCTCCTCCTCATCATCACTGTCGTCATCATCCCCTTCCTCCTCCTCCTCATTGTCTTCCTTGAGGGCACCAGCAGGTACTGCAGTGGTCCCAGCCACCAGGCCCTCGATGTTGAAACTTACATCCAGTGGTAAGAAATCAGGGAGGACGTCCTTCAGTTTCATCCTTGTTGGAACGTCCAGAGACTGCTCGAATTCTTTCAATGTTTGAAAAATATGGTCTGATTTCATTCCGGATGTCTCACGATCATCCGTTAGTTTTTTGCAAATTGGCTGCAGGAGGCAAGATAAGAGTCGATTCAAAGTTTGTCGACTTGAGGTTGCTAGGTTTAACAGAAAAAGCAAAGTATGAGTACATGAGCATCCTTCTAAAAAGAATTGATATGTCTTGCCTGATAAGCCTCAGTAAAGGCTTTCTTCTGCTCCTCTGACAATGACTGCCACATTTTCCCAGCAATCTTCATTGACAGACCAGTCGGCTTTTGTTTATCATCACCTTGCCCAGCGGTCTTGAGCAAACGAGCGTAAGATGGGTTGTGATTAAGATGATCAAGCGCTAATATGTAAAACAGATTGTAAGCCAAGTATGGTCTCTGTGTTTTCGGCTTTGAATCACTGTTCCCCGTCTTGCCGCCCTTTGACTTTCTCTTGGGAGTGTTAGCAACAGGTGGAAGGAAGTCATCTACATCGGTGAAGCCAATTTCTTGAGCTGCAGCTCTAAATGCATCTCGAACCAGAGCAGGATTCAAGAGACGGTCGAGAGTGAGAAGGAAGAGTCGAGCAACGTGGGCATTCTCTGAGAGCAACATGACTGATTTTTAATGGAGCAAATGCAGATATTAGAGCTTCTGTCATCAGTGAGCATCGTCGCTGACTAAGACATATGCGACGTACTGATGTGCTGATGAGTCAAGAAATGTGGTCGATGTGCATGTGACTATGAATATGTGAATTTTAGAACTTATGAACAAATTGAACACTTTCAATCCTTGAGGAGGAAAATAGGAAATCGGTCACGCTGCTTGGGAACTTTGAATGATTGAGTCACAAGCGTGGCATTTAAATATTCTGCTGAATACGCTGGTAGGGGTTCAGGTGCGTCTCACCTTTGTGACTTGTACTGGTACTTAAAGGTAAAACTAGTGATTGCAGTTTAATCTTGTCACAGACCAAGGCAGGCGTAAACATATCACCATTATATAGCTGATGGCTCAAGGCTACTAACCTGGTACTTGTTTAGAGCTGAGATACCTATAATCACGGTCTGAGGCCTCACATGTCCATCATGATGATATCATAATGAGATTTTGAGAATTTGATGGAGAGAGGCACAGGAGAGTGGACAAATGTCATTAATAGCAAAATAACCTTCAAAGATGCCCAACATCTAGGTCACCCCTTCCATTCTCAAAGGCAGTTTGACTTTAGCAGCCGCCTGAGTTATCACTCATCCACATGCACAACAACATACATTCCGATACTAAACAAGACTGAGAACAGACATCAGCTTGGCACATTGTAAATAATCTTCACCCTGAAGTTCCCCATGTTACAAATGCCATCTAACCTGTCAGAGATCCGCCATTGATGCAGATTGTGAATATCTGCCTATATGTACCCTCCAAATCGCTTCCAATACTGTACGTGTCTACCCATTCTAAGCATGCGTAGCATGGCTGTCATGAATAGTGGCAGAGTTAGGCTCAAGTACAATAAGACTCATGCCCCCCATCATGAGGAACACAAAGGGAAGGCGACTCCGGATGTTCTCTTTGAAGAAATAGCCCCCCACCAGGACCGAGAATAAAATGTTGCAACGTTTAATGGCTACCTACATAGGCCATGCAGCCAAAGTCGCGGGAGATCACAGAGGGAAAATGAGATGTTAAAGAGGTGCGCGGAGAAATCGTTATCTCAGAACCCATAATGCATCCCTATAATTAACAATGTTAATATGGTGGCTCAGTGCACAAAGCCCTCATCCAGATCATGACTCACCACATAGCTCACAAAAATATGCTTGATTGCCTGTGGAGTGTTGGACACAAAAGAGTGATCAATGATTCCATTATGAAGGTTTTCAAACAAAATTGATCCAATGTCAGTATGCAACAAGTCATATACTACTTCAAAGAAAGCCACTTGATTTACCTCCAAGAACAGAATCATGGAGAGCAGCTCAAGCGTGCTGATTAGAAGCAAAGATGAGGGTTGTGATTTGAGGTAGGAGAAGGATGCAGGAGATGTAGACCTGCAGTGCATTTGAAGGAAGTTTATGGGCAAATAATAATTTATGTCATCACCTAGGTTCCTGAATCATGACGCAGAAATGAAGTGTTTGTTCTTCGTGTCGCTATGAAAACAAAACGTGCAGAAAATTGTGTATGTACCACAATCAAGTTCAAGCAGCCATCAGCTTGGAGGCATTATGATTGTGGTCACAGCTCAAGCCATTTTATTGCCAGCATGCTCCTCATCACAATAAGGAGCCATGCCATATATCACAATATGGGACCATAACACTTACAACAACATGCAACATGAAAGTGTCGCGATGCAAATCCGCTGAAATGCTATGTAAATCCAGATGGACGGAGACATAAGCACGCCCATCTGGACAGGAAGTCATGAGAGAGCAGTACGTGGTGAGTAAAGTCTAGAATTCCTCATAAGTTCATCATCTCATTCAACAAAGACCTGTAACACATGATCATGCGTGCATGCAGGCACTCCAAAGAAATGTTCATTGACTGGAGGCTGCTCATCAAGGTTGGTCATCAAGGTTCACAAAGGATCACGAACATGGATACGCAAGGTGTACTAGGCTCTAGTAAAGAAACATTTTGTCGGATACAGGAGCTGATGATTCAAAGACTTATCTTGCAGCAAGGTACCACCTGATACATCATATCACCTTATCTAGGCTGGCTGTGATGCTCCATAAAGCTGCCACTCCCACCATCATCAAGCTACCAGGCTGCTGAGCCAACATCCTAATTGGTTGATACCATGCCAAGCAAAGGGATGAAGATTGGAGGCTTGTTACACCCCCGACACTAGTTCCTCCCACAAACATTGATGAATTACTCTTCACATCACTGATGGAAGCACTTGTCAGCTGCTTATCAACAGCAGCAGCAGCAGCAGCAGCAGTAGTGACCAATGAAGATGATACAGAGGGAACCCCTCCAAAACTGCTGCGCATCTGGCTGTGCATCGTCAAAGGAACAGGTGGCATCTGACCCACTTGTTGGTGCTGCTGCTGTTGCTGCCTGATCTTCCCAGCCTGAACTGGTACCCAATCCAACCCACTTCCATTCCGTAGCATTGTATCACGCGCAGACAGATTGCCTCCACCACCTTTACCCTTCCGAGCTGTGCTGATTGATGTACATGGGTCAGGGTTGGGGGTTTGGGAAGCGTCAAAGTCATGGGGCAGGGAGTTGCTGGAGATGTTACGAGGAAATGGCTTGATCAGAGCTGCAGCTTTCACAGAATTTACACACAGCAGTGAGGTGGCTGTGTTGTCAGCATTCATGTCTGTTGCAGACCCAGAGGTGGTGTTGTGATGGATGAGGCGATTGAAAGGCCATGGTGTTGATTTCTGAGTCTTTTTAAGGTTATTGTCACCATGCTCCTCATCTCGAGGCTCAGAGCTGGATGAGTGAGGAGATATTGTGGTCTGGACACTGAGCAGGTACCCACCCAGGGTGATGATCACCACTCCAACCAGACCAGTCCCACTGGGTTGCTCACCCAGGAATATGTAAGCTATGGCTATCAAGATGGCTATTTATCACAATGGAGGGCATATGTCATTCAAGTTTACAGTTACTAACATATTGCTGTGGAAATATTGTAACACTAGTTATATGATCACCTGGGGTACATGACAGGTAAGGTACTGTCAAGCTTAGAGGAGCAAGTGATAGAGCCCTTTGATACAAGAACTTGGAGTAGAGTTGCACTGAAGAGGAGACAAGTGTTAGAGCTATAAATTGCCAGGGGCTGTGCAGGGAAGCTAGGTCTTGAGTGAGGGTGTTCAATCCACCAAAACTATATATAAGAATACATGCTAAGAAAGCCTCTATCAGAGCTGGAAGAGCTACGAGCGAGATGCTTTGTAAGTAAGTTGAAGTGTATTTTCGAACTGAGTCTATGCAACTGTTAGCGACTGCTGCGGAGAGAGCAAAGGCGATCCCCGTCCAAATCATTACAACTAATACATTTTGTGAACTATATCATGCGCAGTCTCAACATCCCTAAATTCCTAACATAGATGTACGGCAGGTTTGTGACTCAAAGTAAAGTGGAAGAATTAGCAATCAGGACTGGATGCTTACTTCTGCAACAGAGATATGTGGTTAAAAATTTACATAGACTCTCGTGGAACGGCAGGTTTGCGACTCTACGAAGCAATTAGAATACCAAGGTTGTTTATTTCTGCGTCAGAGATTATTACTTAAGCATGCAAATACATATTTTTGTAACTTTCTTGTTCTCCTAGCCAAGGTCAGGAGTAGAGGCGTACCCAAGTTTTAAATTGAGATGCAAACAACACTACCACTTCGGTAGGTGTTTGCTTTGGGGGGCTCCTTGACCACTTCCACCAGTGCCAGCCTTCAAGAACTTGGGCCTGGGTTTGCAGAAGATTTCTAGTCTAATCAGCAAGGATCACAAACCCAGTTTTGTCTATAAAATCTGTCTAAGATTTCTCATACATTGCGCAACTAAGAATACCATACATCGATCATCTTCCTATCTTAGATTTGACTTCTTGAGAAAGCATAATTCACATCTTGGAGACATGACAATCATCAATCAATTGTATTAGTTGCACTTACTTTGACACAGTGTTTGCACATGCCGGAATGTGACGCTCAGCAGCCTTGGCATTGAAGCGCCTGCTACAGTGGGGACCTAGAAAGTGGACGTGAAAAGAAAGACCTCAGCAGGTTCACACTTCTGCGATCATCAGGCAATGCACTGCATGCCATAGGTAGGGGGTTTCTCTCCTCTCAGTCAGGAGTAGTAGAAGTAGGATAGTAGGCTGATCCTTAACCCTGCTAAGAGGATGGTTTAGTGATCCGTACTCATCCTCACATTGTATGAAGCTAGGATCTGGAGCTGAGGGAACATAGGGGATGTCCCTAATGTTCTCTCCTCTTGCCATGGCAGCCTTCAGCTGACGCATATTCTGCATGGCTGTTCTCAGGGACTCACTCTGTGTAGGGTGTGGGCAACAGACAGGATGCACACATGTCAGTTGGCAGTTGAGACATTTGGTAGAGCTGGACTATGATTTGCAAACAATACATTATGCGACATCATTAAGCCATGCAATCGCAACAGACACATATTTGCAGCTGATCATGGCAGTCAGTCAACCATCATTGTATGTATATCTATATACATGCAGTGTGTGTCATAATAATCCCTTGCTCCCATGTCAACACTTAGAGATAAGCTTGCACCTGGGCTTTCCATTTTGGCACTGCATCAGCTGCCTGTTGCTGCTGGGAGGCTGCTGCTGCTCTTGGAGCAGTGCCTCCAGCTACTCCAGGCCTGCCGGGAGGTGGCGGCGCTTTCCCTCCTTTGTACAAACTGGCAGCCTCTGTGCCTGCCAGACGTGCCTTAGTGGAGTCAAACACCTTCCTCTTGGAGGCAAATACCTTGGCGCACACACGCACATGTTTCTCAAACGCATCTTCACCAAACCTCCGACCACAGGTCTGACATTGGATACGGTCATCCTGCAAATGTGTGAACATTAGATATTAGGATCCAGCCTTATTTAAGGTGCCTTAATAATTAAGATTGGAATGCACATTGAGTTGATGCTAAAAGCCTTGTTGTCAGTAAGAGGGATTAGATCATGATCATTGATTGCAGTTAGTTAAAGGTATGACCTACCTCTGAACCTTGCTGGCCGGAATTTGCAGGAGGATCAGGATATGAGTATTTCTTGGGAGGGGGGTTATCCTCTTCACCCTCCTCATACCCTGATTTCATACCCTGCCCAGCACCCCCTGATGACTTATTAGAGGAAGGACTGCTGGCACTCTCGGGCACTACAGGTCTTCTCCCCCCTGCAGCAGGCCGAGGAGCACCAGGAGGGGGGCTGGGTCCTGCAGGCGGTACATTCAATGCCGACCCTGCTGGACCACCCCTGCTGCTAGGCACTGCCTTCATTGGCTTGTCTGGAGTACATACTTTATTGTGTTTAAGAAGAGCATCAGGTCTCATTCGACGCCCACAGTTGTCACACTGATCCATCTCCATGTCACCCTCCGGCTGCTCAGAAGGGTCCCTTCCCCGGCTGCTCCCACCTCCTGCTGCTGCTGCTGCCTCTGATGCTGAGGGGCGTGTGGCAGCAGACTTCATAGGCTTCTCAGCAGTGCATGCATTCTGATGCCTCACAAGTGCATCAGGCCTGAGAAGTGATCAGCCAGGTTGTGAAAGGCAACCACAGGATCCAGGCTGTTATGACTGCTGCTATGACTGCTAAGCAGGGCATGGACCAATGTGGTTGCCATGTCTCAGGTTTTGCACTTACATGTGAAGGAATATATTCCTCTAATTTCTAATTCATATGTGTTTATACCACCCACCTCATGATTTCTCTACATTCTAGCTCATATATGTTTATACCACCCACCTCATGGTTCTGCCACAATGGGCACACTGCATAAGACTGCGTCCATTGTAGACATCCGACATGCGCTACACTCATCATTGAGATGAAAGAAAGAATGAGGGCCTTAAGATGCAATGTCAATAGTTAGAGAGTGTTGGTAACCCTATAATCATCATTTTAATGCTTAGCTTGTCCACACACAAAAACAATCCTGGGTGTTTACAGACAATCTGAATGCTTATTCTGAACTAGTTAAAACCCCTAAACCCTAAAGCCAGGACATGCTGCTACCTGATTGAAGAGATCTATGCCCTCCGGTGATGAGGGGAGAGGCTGGTCTAGTTCTGGAGGAGGAGGAGGGGGATCACGGCGCTCCTTTCGGTCCTTCTGAGCCTCCACCTTCAACCACTTTTCATAACTGCAGAGAAGACATGTAACTGTTCTCTGTGATATTGATCAATAATATGATTGCATGACTGGGTCGAGAAGACATATAATTGCTCACAGTAGTACTGTTGATTAATATAATTGTATGACTGGGTAGTTGAGAAGACATGTCAGAGGTCAGTGAAGTCATGTTCATCAATATGATTGCATGAATGGGCGGGTTGAGGAAGCACGCAAACACCCCTGGTATGAAATTGGAAGACAGAAGCCATAAGTAATAGTATATAAGCCTCAACATTGTGATTTTTGACAGAATGATGTATTTCTACAAATAAGTCGGACTCACCACTGGGGGATGTGGATGAGAAGGCTGCGGATGAGATTCCAGACATTCCATGAGGGGGGAAATAAGGAAGGAAAGATTTTTCACAAGTGCGTAGTGGTGCAATTTGAGTAGTCGCATCATAGGGGAGAGAGATGAGTACTGTGAAACAATTTAGGCATATAAGAATCCCATAATTGGGGCTCAGGACAAAATGAGTAATGCAAGCTCTTTCTTAAACACCTTTGCCCAAAGTGCTGTGTCCCACACAAGTAACACATCAGGGCTCGCGGACGTTGCGTCCTTGATACTGATCGGGTCATACCCCTTCCACCGCCTGGAGCACCACCACCACCACCTCCTGCAGGCACTGTCTTGGCAGCAGCAGCATTTTTAGGCATTCCAAGAGGTCCCCCAGGGTTGTCAAGAGTGCACACCTTGACATGCTTCTCATACGCATCAGCTCTGTGGATAAAGAGGTATCTGGATCATAATGGTTTCCTTATTTAATGTGATCCAAAATTCATAATCCTGTCAGGCATAAACATGCATCCTCACAATAAATAGAACTTTAACAGACACATAGCATTTATCTGGGTTTAACATTTAAAAGGGTTTCTAGTGGTTACTCCCTGACAAGACACCTAGAGTTTGATCATTGAACTCCCTGACAAGACACTTAGAGTCTGATCATTGAACTCCCTGACAAGACACTTAGAGTTTGATCATTGAACTCCCTGACAAGACACTTAGAGTTTGATCATTGAACTCTCTGACAAGACACCTAGAGTTTGATCATTGAACTCCCTGACAAGGCGGCTAAACTTTTATGTTCATTCTGACTGCTCAGTAGAACCCTGACCTGAAGGATCTGGTGCAGATGTTGCAGACAATCAAGCTCACTCGATCCCTAAGTTCATAAAAAGAAGAGAGATGTAAGGTAGCAGTTGTTAATCCACAGGCGTGGTGTGCTTGCCCTTTGGAAGACTTCAATGAATTCAGTGCTTACCTGAGTGATGGGTAGTATGCATGGCAGGTGTAGTGCTTACCTGATGGGTAGTATGCATGGCAGGTGTAGTGCTTACCTGATGGGTAGTATGCATGGCAGGTGTAGTGCTTACCTGAGTGATGGGTAGTATGCATGGCAGGTGTAGTGCTTACCTGATGGGTAGTATGCATGGCGGGTGTAGTGCTTACCTGATGGGTAGTATGCATGGCAGGTGTAGTGCTTACCTGATGGGTAGTATGCATGGCGGGTGTATGCATGGGTAGCATGCATGGCATACGGGAATGTTGTTGTACTCATTAGTCAGCAAATTTGGATGGATATATTATTGATGTAATAACACACCAGTAAGCATACATGGATGCATTAAAGGCGTCAATGCCCTGAGGTTCTGAAGGCAAGTCCTCTGTCAGCTCTTGAGGTGGTGCAGGGAGTGCTCTGAATTGCATTGGGGAAAATTAGTAACTTGGTACTGATTGGAAGCAAGTGGATGAATCCGTACATTTTACACCAGCATTATTTTAGGATGTGAATGCAAGTAAGAGGAAAGGAGGAGTAGAGAATATCAAAGAGGCCACACATTTTCAATAGGGAGTTGCGCAATTCAATATTTTGCAAACAATCTCAATAGACAGTCTCCTTGCAGCATGATTGAGGCATATCTGGAGTTGCATCATGCTCCTGATGATGATGGATTATGGTAAGGCAATACACTTAACTAGGCTAGCTCACCTAAGGACAATGGACGGAAAAGCAACACCCTTCACTAAGCAAGCTCACCTTCGCTCCCTAGGTGGCTTTGACTCTTCCACCATAATCCACTTCTTCTGACACTGTTACATATTATAAGAGTCGTCAATTGTCGTCACAATCCGTGTATTTGTTGATGATGGAATGATACAACTCCTCTTACACAGAGGCAAATGATTTACTTTGCATGCCAATTAAAACATCAAACACTGCTGTAGCTCTACTTCCTTTGATGAGGGCTTACCTGAGCAATGTGAATGAAGAGACTGAAGAGCAAAATACAAAGGCAGAAGAGAGGGGCGACAGTTAGTCTTTGTTGCAGCCATGAGCAAAAGAATTCTATTTGCAATTCCCTGACTCACATGCCTTTATTAGTTTTTGTAATGTTCATCAATGGTATTGGTTGCTACGCATACAGTTCATATGGTAAAAAAGACATTACATGACATAAAACAGCACAAATCACACACCTCTGGCTAAAATGCTGGGTTCCACACAAGTAGCATGTGAAGGCTCTAGGCTTAGAGTTCATGTTTGGCCCTCCACCTGTTCCATAACCATTAGACTTATTTCCACCACCTGGCCGCACTGCACCTCCACCTCCTGGCTGAGGGCGTGAGCTGGTGGGTCGTCCCCCAGGAGTGCCATTCACCCCTCCCACTTTGCTGTAAGGGCTGCTGGTTGCTGCACTAGTTGCTGCACTACCCAGCTTAGCAGCAGCAGCACTCTTGGGCATACCAAGGGGACCACCAGGGTTGTCCGGTGTGCACACAGTGACATGCTTCTCAAAGGCATCAGGCCTGAGGCAAAGTATCGGCAAACAATACATGAGATGCCAAACACAGTTCTGATCAAGACCACAGATAAATAGAAGGCTTGACAGTGGTTTAATAATAATTCTCTACTAGTCAGGGATTTGGTTTATTATTGACCTTGCCTACTTATGAACTAAGTTCCATGCAATACAGTTTATTGAGTGCTTTAAGTCTCACCTGAATGATCTTGTGCATATCTTACACACAATCAAACTGACTCTGTCCCTGTAGAAGATTTCAATACCCGTTTCAATGATAATGCCAGGACTATCAACAACAATAAGCAGTTTCGCAACTTTCACTCTGCAAAAAATGGCATAATCCCAACTAGGTGAAAGGGATTCAGTTCATGGAGTGATACATGAGTATACAGCAGTACTTACCAGTACGCATACATGGCAGCATTGAAAGCCTCTATGCTCAAAGTATCTCGTGGCAGGTCTTCTGTTAGCTCAGGTGGCGGAGGTGGCAGAGGTCTGCAGGCAGTACAGTACTGCTGAAGATGTAATGATGAGATGATGCAGAGACCAGGCACGATGTAAGAACATGACATCCATCTCTAATAACTTCAACTTTGAAGCACTGCTATTTTGACAACAGCTATGCTAACTCCTCATAACTCCTTCGTGCACGTCCTTCAACTCGTCAGGTTATACATCATGACACGGACGTCATGCGCACTACCTTCTTTCTCGTGCAGATTTAGCATCCTCCACCATCATCCATTTTTTTTGGCATGCTTGGAGATGATGAAACAAGCTGAGGAGATAATAGTAACAGGATACATTATGTATTTACATAGATGGAAAAACAACATAAAACATAATACACATTTTTTAAAATGCTTTTACGAAAGTATACATAAATGCTTTGAAAGCAGCATGTTCTTTGACGGTCTGCTTCTGTCAAAAAGTGTGCTTAATAGCGCTTATAATACACAGGATCTTATTACCTCAACCTCCTAAGATCCTATACTCCACAGGATCTTGTTACCTCTGCCCGAAATGCTGAGTGCCACAGAGGTAACAGGTGAGGGCAAGTGGTCGTGCATTCATATTAGGCCCTCCTGTACCGCCACCTCTGCCCCCACCTGGCCTGCTGCCTCTTCCAGAGCTGCTGCCTGGTCTCATGGAAGCTCCGCTGCTGGTTGTAGGACGGGCAGAGCTTGGAGGAGCAGGGCGGGCTCGGAAGGAGGCCTGTGAGTGCAGAGGCGATACGTTTATCAGCTTTCTGTACATAGCTCATCAGCTGCCGGTTGAATCATGGATCAGCATGACATTAAATATCCACTGGCAATGCTCGCTCACCATGTCAATGGATTTGTTCATGTATGCAGCTTTAGTGGCTGCAAGTTTGGAGGAGAGGGAGGGCTTCCCTGACCCATCAGATCCTATGATCCAGAAGCGCAGACAGAAGACATGCTTAGGACTTCTCTGAGACGAGCAGCTTCAAGAGCTTCAGGCTAAACTAAAAAGGTAGAAATACTGATAACAGAGGTGGGTGAACTTCAAGAGGTACATTCTGCTTTAGTAGGCAGATATTTATATTTTATGCGTTAGTGAAGGAGCATGTAATTATCATACAAAATCGTGACCGGTACGTAATCTTTACCGACGAATTGCGTCTCCATAATTACAGAATATATTGTGTCATTTTGCACATCAAAGAGTGACGAGTCGCTCTTTATTCACTTTCTATGAACATTTCTAGCAACATCGAGCAAATTGCAAGTGTATCTTCGCTCAGAGGCTCGACTTCAATCTTTTTGTTTATCAGAATGCATTAGAACATGTGTCACAGCATGAAACATTAGAATCCTCTGAAGTCTAGTGTCTCTAAGCCTGACACTTATGATGTACGGGCCAACGAATTTGGCATGTTCGGTTTAAAGGCTCCAGAACCTAAATAGCTCTTAGCGCCCTGAATGCAAGTGTCGATCCCGATGAATCCTTAAATCAGTAATGCGAAATCGGAAGCCGCTGCAAACTGAGGATGAAGGACCAGAGAGTGACTCGTCGACATTGAGGTCATATCTGCAGCATGGTTCTCCAAGACATGGTCCAAAGGCTGCAGAAAAAGAGGAATCTACGATCAAATCAGCGGCTGTTGACGATGCTGTAAATGTTTTCGAAAACCGAGTAAATACATGAACTGGAGCATTAACAAAATTCTTCTATGATGGCTGTGCAGGCAAAAAGATTCAAATCTTTCAGAGTGCGGACGCTGTCAACGATAGTTTTGATATCTGGTTACATTTTCTGTGTCTGGGCCGGCCATGTACCTCTTATGTTCTTGGTGTTTATGCTTCAGGCAGGTTAATGTTTAGGCTCCAAATTATTCAATGCTGAACAATACTCACAGTACAATGATGATCACCTCAAAAATAAAATACCATGTGAACATGCGCTTGCATTGCAAAATGAAGAACCATTACTTGTCGCATGCAGACTCTGATGATCCGAGAGGCCTTTGGGCTCGGCTCCATGGCTCATGTGAGTAAAGTGCGGTGCTTCAAATGCTTTTGATTGTCCTTTGCATGTTTTTGACTGCTGGGTCTGACATGTATCAATTGCTGAGATGTTTTTTTAACAAGTTCCTCAGGAGCAAGAGAAGCTTCCAGGGTTCAGGGCACAGCAGTGGTATTTCTTCTTTGTGTCAGTGTTCTACCTCTACACAAGGTGCATATAAGGCTGTTGTTGGAATGGCTGAATGACCACTTTAAATTCATTGATGGTGAAGCTTCAGGATTAATGAACTATCTCATCCCAACTTCAGGATTAATGAACAATCTCATCACAGAGTGCCTGAATTGCTCACCTATGTGATGGCAAATAAATGCTGATTTAAAGCTTTCACAGCCTCAATCTTCAATCTGCATGTTGCAAATATGAACAAATATTTATTTGCAGATTCATCGCAAATAACCTGTTGGTAGAAGTCACGTCCACAAAGGCACTGGCAAGGCTGTTCACACTTGCTCTGAAGAGACAGATGTTCATCTCCTTCTTTCTGTACTGTGCAGGTACTCTTGATGCAAACTTAAATATTGGATGTTTGATATTTTGATTGATTGTATGATACTTAAACATACACACTCTATCTACATGACCTGCATGCCTGAAATACAGGTTACTGAACTGCTTTTTCTTCACTACCTTGTCATCCCTAGGTTTCATCATGTTTGTCCTCAGCTTGCGACGTGGCATGTACTTGTATCAATTTACTCAGTATGCATGGACGCACATGACCATCCTCGTGGTCATCATGCCCACCTCCTTCTTTGTATCTAACATCTTCCAAGGCATCATCTGGTTCATACTGCCAGCCATGCTCATTGTAGTTAATGACATATTTGCATATTTGGCAGGTGAGGGGTTTGAAGGGAAGTGGGCATGAAAGCAGCAGCAGTATGTAATATAACCCACTTTGATGACAGCTACAAACAGAATTATTAAACCCTAGGTCTAAGTTATTTAAATCCTACTTTTTCACATTTGAGCATGTGTGCACGTTTTAGATGCATCTGGGCTTTTTGGCTAGGAAAATGATCTTGCCTTGATTGTGCGCCGCAGCTGTTGCGGAGTTTAGAGGTTCAACACTTCATCTCTTAATAATAATCGCAGGTTTTTTCTTTGGCAGGACTCCTCTTATATTGCTGAGCCCAAAGAAGACTTGGGAGGGTTTCATAGGAGGTTTCATTTCAACTGTCCTTTTTGCATTCTACTCCTCATGGCTGATGGCTCAGTTCAATTGGCTCACATGCCCCAGAAAGGTGAGAGGCTACATTTCACATTTGACAACATCAGCACTATAGCAGCACTGTCCATCCACTGATTGGCTCTACAATTCTCGTTCAGCAGGTACACACATTTCGGTTTTCACTGAGCTTCTCTTTCCCCCTGCGCCAAGGATAATATTTGTGGATGTGTTGCTGCTGGCTTGAAGTAGCCATTCTCATGCTTCGTCCTCATTCTCTTTGACTCCTTGCTATCATTCACTTCCTTCCTGTGCACTCAGGACTTGTCACTGGGCCATCTAGCTTGCACACCTAGCCCAATCTTCCAGACTCGTGTGTTCAACACTCAAGAGCTTGCAATCGAGCTCCCAGGACCCCTTGAAGAGATCATGCTGCTGCTTCATTCCATACTTCCCACACATATGTGGGAGGCACTGCAAGCTGTTACCGTCACCGCTATGCCGGTTCAGCTCCATGCCATCACCATGGCCTGCTTCGCATCTCTTATTTCCCCATTTGGTGCGACATGTGAAGTCTATTTTGCATTCCCATGTATACTCTGCTTGTTACTTTTTGAAGTTTGTAGACAAAGACAGTAACACCGGCTCGTTCTCCAGCCTAAAACCCTTGAGTTGCACCTATTTCTGGAGTCCACATAAGTTTGAATTTAAACCCTTCATAATTAGGATGTTGTGTTTTTTGTTACATTCAGGAGGATTCTTTGCCAGTGGCTTCAAGAGGGCCTTCGATTTGAAAGACTTTGGTGACACTATACCCGGGCATGGTGGTATCACAGACAGATTTGATTGTCAGGTGAGAGGTGCCCTAATGCAATGTAAAGCATGACCTGGATGAGATCTTGGCAATTTGATGTTTGTAAGATAACCAAGAACTTGCTGCAATGAGATCTTAGAAGTTTGATTTGCAGCGTGAGTGCCTTGAAAGTCCATTGGTCTTCTCTTTTTTTGTTGGAGAGTTGATTGTTATATTTTAATAGCCTGTTTGTATTAATACCATCATGTATCCATATTGAGTCGAGACTGAGACATTTATAAAATGCTTTAGAAAATGCTGTAAGCAAGAAGAAGGTCATCTTTCAGCCTGGACACTGTTATGAATTTTCTTGCAGGTATTGATGGCTGTGTTCTCGTACTTGTATTACTGGAATTACATTCATGTGGAGCAGCCCAGCATCAGCAATGTTTTGTCAGAGGCCCTGAAACTGCCCAACATGCAGCAGCTTGAGCTGTTTTTAAGGCTGGGGAACCTGCTGGTTGGGGAAGGCGTTATACCTGAAGACACGCTCAATGCTGTGCTTCCTATGGTGGATCTTTCGCACACTCCTTAACCTGCTACATGATGTGCTTGGATGTTGACATGGACCGTTGCTCAGAGGCAGATTTTAGACTTCGATGCCACATTGTGTACATATTGATGATGCAAGAGGTGCATTTATGCATTGATAAAAGATGCACTGAAGCGGGAAAACAGGGGAGTAGACATTAGTGAAACTTGTGTAGGTGTCCTTACTTTCTCTAGCAATCATAATGTCAACAAGTCAAGGAGATGTTTAATTAAGTATCACAACTCAAATGGAATGTAACGGAGTAAGATAATGCATCATTCTTTTCTTATGTGAATAGAATGCATGAATTGAATCAAAATGTAAACAGCTCTTGCTCTATCTATTTTCTACGGGCGATTACCCTTCTTGCTGCTGGCACCATCCATGTTCCATTGCATTGTGAAAGTCTTAATGGCGGCTGAACTAAAGACTGATCCCAGGAAGGACGATTCTCTCCGTCTGTAAGATCATCATCAAACCAATCTAAGACTATGTTACTTAATGGCCTTTTATCATTAGGTCTACTAGACTTGGCCATGGGTGTGGGTCCCAGTGCGCATTCATCACCTTCTGTTAGTACCTCCTCAGAACCACAGGTCGTGGGAGAGCACATGCCATCACTGTCACCCTGTCAATCACGCACAGATACGAGCCATTATGATTGACATTTGGAGGAGACAGAACATTATTAGCAACTTGCCTGCTTACGGACATCAATGCAGCAGCACAGTCTGCAGTACTACAAGCAGTACATCAGATCTCCACAGACTTAATTTAGGAAGCCCTCAAGTTAAAATATTAATATGTGGTTGAGAGGATAACGAGGTGTGGTAATTTGAATCACCTGCTGGCTCCATTTATTGCAAGTGGCACCACCCTTGTTTGGCAGTAGTAGCAGTGGCTGGTGGACAGGCATCACAGAGTTGCGACCTTCCTTTGTAGAGAACAAAGACATAATTGAATGACCCTGAATGGAAGTCTCCTTCCTATCAGACCCTCCTGCTGCTACTACACGTCGTTGCTGACATTGAAGGGTGCTTTCATCCACAGATTGCACCATAGGACGACGGCTACCGCCAGAGCTGTAGGAAACATAAGGAAGAAGCATTTGCCCTATCAGAAGTGGATATGCTGATCTTGTATATGAACTGCATCTACATTATTAAGTGAGCTTATATATGGAGCTTATCTCCCTATCCCCAAAAGAAACATGTGTCCCAGATTACTGCTTTTGCTGTGTGTCTACTAGATGTTTCACTAGCAGACTCTTTGATGGTTCAGTGTTTAAGTAGTGCTGAATGATTAAAGGTTACTACTGTGCCTCTTACAGATCTGGTCGTGAGTACTTCCTGACCACTCCTTGTGACCTGAGGCCTCTCCAACTGCTGTGATGGCTCCAGGCACCACTCCTTGAAGGGAGCAGCCCCCCTGCTTCAAGATATAAGTCAGAGGTACCGGCTGACTGCTGCTGCTGCATGACTGGACGCCATAATTTTATGGTACTCTGTGAAGGCCGAGTCTTAAGGGGTGAGTCAACATACTTGACTTTGACCCTGCATAGTGATGTATCAGTTCGTGTACTTGTGGGGGAGAATCTTTTATGCAGCCATCCAGAAGAGAGTAAATTGAAAAATCAGGCCAATAAAAGGATCGTCAGCTCCACATGATACTTCCCATGAGCAGTAATCACAGCTATTTCAATCTCCCACAACTCTGTCTCTTTGTAGAATTGAAACCTCATCCTCACACCTCCAGTTGCGCCGCCGTGTCCCCATAGCTTGTCCCTCCTCCAGCTTGAAGTAATCCTCTCCATTGACAGTGTCCATGATGGAGCTTGACACCTCCTGCTGCTGCTGTACTACACCCTGTCGTATGGAGGGTGGTGAGGATAGGTCCATTGATGATAATGCGGTGGGATGATGTGGTGGGAGACGACGACAGCTGGATACTAACAGTGCGGTGTCTCCTGGCTGGACTGACAGTTGTAGGTTGGGGGTGTAATCTGACCACACCACTCCATCAAGTTCCTTGCGTAAACGCACCATTATGAAAGGGAGCCTGTGCTCTGAAAGGCAGGCAAAAAAAAGGAAGAGGATACCGTTGAATGCAAGCTGAGCTGATTTGAGAGGCAGGAACGAATCAAGATATGATGTAGAGGACAATCAGCATGAGTGATTGTATACTTTCAGAATAAAGGAGGTTGTGAAGAAAAGAGAAATCATCATGTTAGTTGCACATCATATACTCACCAAAGTGTGGACGGCAGTAATTGTTGAAGACAAATGTGCGCCCCCCTAGGGGAGATGTCAGTAGCATCATCTCATCCAGGCACAGCCTGAAGCAGCGGCTGAAATCACAAACACAGTGCTCATCTTCTTCAGACCCAAACCCTGTTCAAAGACACAAACACAGATAATTAATCATGTTGCTACAGCTAGGCTGCACAACGGCAGAGGTGCCTCAAAATCCAGGTTTGGGTCAGGGACTTGGAAGAGCTTAAACTGTTTATACTGATAAATAGCGATTTGGTGTTAAGAGAATTAGGTGTCGAGTGGAGTTGAAAGTCACGAGCATTCAATTCTTACACATTTGCATTGGGCAAGCTATTGGCTTACCAAGGAAGTAGGCTGAGTGCATGGACAGAAATGTTAGGAATGCCAACTCAGCTAGCCTTATTTTTGGAGCATCCCAACCAGACTTTGCAGCTGTTTGATAGTTGCTGTACACATCATCACTCATGTGCTCAAACCACCTGGAAACAGTTGTAAGACATAATGTCATGTCAGACACTGAATTAGGCACTAACTAAAACTTCATGCATTCCAGTAGCTAACTCATGTCTTTCCAGTAGCTAACTCAATCTTGTCAGGCATGTGTTGAAATTATGACAGTGCAGAGCAGCAACCTGGGAGGCCAAAGGGAGGGTGGAGATTCAATGTGCAATTTTTGTGATTGACTCAATTTAGTCAATTTTGACACATCAGGATGCTGGGTTAAAAGTGGTAATGCATCGAGTAGTGATAGCAGGGTGTCATTATTACCTTTCATTCAGCAGCTCCCAAATCAGCTCCCTAGAAGCAATCACATGCCCCCTCTTCACACCATCGATGTCCACTACTTCATCACCCTGATGGTACTGCTGCTGCTGCTCCAGATGTACCAGGGCCTCAGCTGCAAGTATGCTACCTTGTATTAATGCAGGAGGCTCACTCCAACCGTCTAAGCAGGGCTTATCCAGCGGCTCACTCAACATGTCAGCAGTGTGGCATGCTTTCTGAGCTAGCACTGCAGTCACCTCCAGAGAGGATGTGCATTGAAAGGGATCATAATCTCCCCTCACTTCAAATGCTGTCCAACCTTCTGGTCTTGAATCACTCCTTGATAGTTGCTTGCCAGCAGCTGCTGAGTGTTCCCTCAAGTGGCCCTCAAGTGCCTCTCCACCTTCAACTGTTGTTGTTATGGTTGTGGGATGTCGAGCAGCCCTGACATCAGGGGTGATGAGGGAGATGATCTTACTGCAGTGATTTGGTGAAGGAAATGATGGGAGGACTGCAACATACTGCACAGGGTTTAGGGTACCAGCAACCAGTGATTGAGCCATGCAAGGCTGCATCTGCTGCTGTCTGGTAGAAGCAGCTAAAAGGTACTCCATCTTGACCTGCCTGATTGCTGCCATCAGACGCTCATTCTCCTGCCGACGCTTGCGTTCTCTCACTAGATCTTTAAGAGCACGCCTGATGATCAGGTTTGAACACCTGCCATTTGCATTTTGTGAATACTGTGTGAATGGTGGCCATAGAAGCATTACTATTGATGAAAAAATACAGCAACAACTTAATAGGGAGATTGGCTGATGGGATGTTGTGCCGACATGCACAATTGGATATCATCACAGCACACATGGACTGCTGAGAGCAGTACTTCAGATATGTAGGTATGAGGCAGCCATATAGCTATATGGCACTCCCTGCCTCACTTGAACAGCACCATCACAACTTCCTTGGCTGCCTGCTCAGCTGCTCTGAGTATGAAGCCCCAGTCTGGGTACCAAGCATTTAGCTCCTGTACGGTTGACTTAGTCAACAGAGGACTCAAGCAAGCCTTCATAGCCTGCAATACTTGTTGCTTCTGCCTGTGAAGCTCAGTAAGCAGATGAATGACTCATCCATCATATGGGATTACTGCTTCAAGAAGAAGCTACTAGGAATCTGTACTGCTAGTAGTCCCAACCCTTTCTACTTATGTTATGAGCACTACTATTTTTACATGTGTGACCAAAATTTGGTCAGCATCTTACATGCACTTACTAAAGTCCTACAGAGCAGTAGCAGGGTACTGCCCTCACCTCTCTACTTCTCTAAAGGCGTCCCAGAGGTCTTGAGGTCCTCCTCCACCACCAACCTTCTCCTCCAGAGTCCTGGGCGGTGGCGGGATGTAATTCAACATCAAGGAAGTTGTAGTGCCTGAGGTGCTCTGATGGGCACTACCACTCTGAAGAGGACATGTGCAAATGCGTGACATCCAAAGTGTGAAAGACATCAAGTGATCCTAGTCTGACAGTCCAAAGTGTGAAAGACATCAGCAAGTGATCCTAGTCTGACAGTCCAAAGTGTGAAAGACATCAAGTGATCCTAGTCTGACAGTCCAAAGTGTGAAAGACATCAGCAAGTGATCCTAGTCTGACAGTCCAAAGTGTGAAAGACATCAAGTGATCCTAGTCTGACAGTCCAAAGTGTGAAAGACATCAAGTGATCCTAGTCTGACAGTCCAAAGTGTGAAAGACATCAAGTGATCCTAGTCTGACAGTCCAAAGTGTGAAAGACATCAAGTGATCCTAGTCTGACAGTCTTTGACTCATCCTTTGGAGAGTCAGAAATGATTTTCTAATGCTTTTCATGAGCGCATGCCCATTACTAACTTGTAACAGCAAGTATCTTAATGTTTTACAAAAATTCAAGTGGAAGAACAGTGGTAAGCGTCAAGCAGATGCACCTTGGAAGAGTAGTGCTGGGTGTTCATTATTTTCCCAACCAGGGAAGGATTCAGTTTGATTGCTGCCACAAGCTGGGCACCTCTGGCAAACCTCCGTTCTGGCGCTGCCTACACAAGTTTTGTTTCATGAACCGAAATGCAAAATGTCTTCAACTCATGCACATTAGGGTGCCAACATTATGGGCGAACATGTCAACTCATATACGACTCGTTTTGGTGAGTGCAGTCTCCTCATGCGATAATTATGAAATATGACGTGGACTTATGTTATTGCAATGAATAATCTGAACAACTTCGTCCTGCTCTCACCACTGTGCTTGCCATTGAGCAGAATTGGCAAATCCCTTGCGAAAGGATATACTTTGACTATATGAGTTATTGAAATCCGCACATTTTCTCTTGCTGGTCCTCTGTGTAATTAATTAATTCTGGCATTGTCAATTGCAATCGAATTCAAATAGTAGTTAGAGATATGGTTAGACAGCCTCGTGTCAACTTTTTGCACTCAAACAAGAGCATAAGGCAATCAAACAAACTTGCGATGCAACAAGAGACAGCTTGAGACGCTCACTGTGATACATACATAGGTACCAAGATACAATTTTTTTTTTTTTGAGATCACAATTTTCTGCATCTTCCTACTTGTCACGTCAGCTATTTTGACGAGTCTTGAACATATTTCAAGGACACACCAGCACAATCTCCTTACCTAAATGATGATGTAGATAAATAAAATATTTGAAGATGTCAACTGAAGCAAGAGTAATCATTTGCGCATTTCAACAGCGAAACTTACTAGAATCAATTGCTGAACAGCCATGTGTCATTGTGGGATGTTGAGAAGGTATGACTGAAGGAAAGCACTCTCATGTCAGGAAAACATGTTTATACATTTTGGGGCAGCTCAATAGCTTCAAGAAGTGAAGCAGCCTTTATTCTTCACTCTCTTTACAGAATTTCTTTACAGAATTTCAGGAAACCAAAAGACAGATAACTTCTTTCACACAATTCACAAAAAAAATAACAACTGCAGCACCCTGAAATCCAGCAGAGCAGTCCCACTCACTCTTCAAGCCTCCCTCTATCTAGTGCTTCCTCCCACTAGATAGTTATTACAAAGCTTGTGGTCGCCTGGGTCTCCATTTGACTGTGGGGTGAACAGTGAGACCCTTTAAGGAGGACCTGCCGATTGCCTCCACCTGATTGTCTGAAGGAATGGGGACGCTGAAGAATATCTCAGCAGTTGGTGGAGCAGCAGCAGCAGCAGCAGCAGCAGCAGCATGCTGCGGGAGTTGGTGAGAATTTGAGGAAGTTTGACGAGTCAAGGACGCTGTGCTGATAATGGAGTGCTTTGCCTCCTCAGAGGCATCAATACAATCAGTGACAGGAGGACTGGAGGGTTCACCATTACTCTCACAGGCTACAATCACATCCTCCTCATCTTGCTCTTTGATGGTTGACGATAGTCCTCTGCTTCCATTAGAGCTGGGAGGCCGCCACAGGTCTACATCTGAGGGCACACTACGACAGCGGTGTGTACTAGCTGACATGGATCTTAACAAAGTACGACCCCACCTACCTCCTGGAAGTGGTGTAGAAGCTGGTGGGGGTTCTGCGATTGTCAGCTGCTCCTTAGCAGCGGGGGGCATACTTGGTGTCTGTGAGGACTGCCATGTCAAGGTTGATGAGTTGACTCTGACGCTAGTTGACCTCAACAACGCACCACCACCACCTCTAAGAGGAGGGAAGTCCATCGCTCCTAATCCTCCTAACCCCTCCATACCCCTCCATGAGGATGACTCTACAACAGCTGTCTCACTGATCACAGACAGCAAGGGCGGCCTCTGACCAGACGAGGAGTTGCCAATCTTGTTTAGTGGCCCTCCGTTCAGTGATACAGAGCGTGGTACTGCAGCTGGAGAGGAGTCCCCATTGAGATAGGCCTTGATGTCAAATGTGTCTCCCCTCCTGTAAAGCACAAGAGCTCACACCCTTGTTTACTGTTTGCAATATAACCATGAATTCTCTAATTGAGGACTTCAAAATCACAGATGATACCCTCTGGGTGAGGTGACAATGAAACACTATGGGAGATCCATGAAGAAATGGCAATGAGGCACTATGAACTAAGTCACCTGCTCACAGATCTTCTCAATGATCCAAATGCAGGTGGTCTTGAGGTGATGGGTGCTGGTGAAGAGGATGAGGAGTCATAGAGAGGATCAGCAGATGTTGAGGTTGACAACACAATTGAGATATCATCTGTGCCCAGCATCCTTCCTCCTCCTCCACTTACATCTTGACTGATGCCCCTCAGAGACTGCATCCTGGTAAGTGAGGGTGGTGCAGATGGAGAAGGAAGCTCGTCCAAGGCTGGAGGACTAGGGGTCACTCTGGAAAATACCAAACCCTTTGGATTGGTATAAGCACTCGGGGTCAAAGCAGAAGAAGTTGTCTGGAAGCTTAGTTGAGAGGCTGCCTCTATGGATGATGGTCTGTGAGGACAAACCAGGTAAGTTGTGTTGTGCAATGTAAGCTTTTAAAGCTTCTCAAGCTTCAAAGCTGAACCAATACCTCTTGCAGTTGTTAAAAAGAATTGCTTTTTATAAAGGGATCCCTGATCATTCATGGACGATCATTCACTCATGCAGAAGGATTGTACTTCATATTTTTTTGTAAGAGTTTGGTGGCAACTCAGGGCAGGCCCCTCTCACCTGGAAGCAGCAGCTGATGACGAACATGAGGGAGTGGCAGCTTCACCTAAGACGCCTAAACCTCCAGACTTTATCTCCCTCAGCCTTGCAATGACAGCCTGAGCTTCCTGTATGGCATCTTGAATACTGCGAGCACTAGGAGCTGAGGTTGGGGCTGGTGCAGGAGAGGAGGAGCCTTTGCTTGTTGGGATGGACATGGTGGATCCAGGTAAGTGCATTGAGAATTCTGAAGAGCTGTAAGGTACAAGGAGAAAGTTAACAAGAGTGGTCACATAATGTTATTTAGTGGATTAAGTGCGCTTAACATCAAGGCATGAAAAGGAGACTGAAAATCAAGGCATGAAAAGGAGACTGAAAATCAAGGCATGAGAGAGAACGAGTCACAATTATCACGTAGACTGTTGCAGCATTGCGCTGTCCATCTTGTTTCTAAGGACCAGACTTAAGCACATGAAACTAGATCTTGCATGGATGATGCCTCAGTGATGGAATCTCTTACTCCTTTATGCCACGGCCTTGGGAGACAACATTATGTGATGCTGCAGCTGATGTCGTAGGTGACGCAAGTGATTCCTGTGCAATTTTGAGACTCTGGAGCCTCTCTAGTGTGGATTTAGCCTCCAATATTCTGGCAGATAGATCGCTGCGCTCTCTCTGTATTATATCAAATGGCTGGCTGTTGAATGAGGTAGTGCTCCCTGCTGGGAAGGAGAGGGGTCTGGTTGCAGCACTGATCTTACTCCTGCTGCCAGTGTTCTCAGAGCTCTGGGTTCCAGAATAAGCAGTTGATAATACCCCGAGCCTTTGGTATTGAAACGTAGTGGGACAAGTGAGTGCATTCTTAACATGGAAGTTCTTCTTTACATGCAAAGAGACCTCTCGTTAAAATGGACAATTAAGAATAATGCATTATGTTTCAGTCTAAAATCTAGCAATAATGTAATTACATACAGTCTCAGTGTCTTACTTCACGTTCGTCGTCATGTCGACTGGCACCATCCCAAATCAGCAAATCTCGTGAAATCAGTGCAGCAGATATAGACTATTTAACAAAAAAATGCTTGTTAACCTTTCCTTATGATCGTGATTTGATACAATTGAAAATTCTGAATGGTCATCAAAGGTCGTAAGAAGCTGATGAAACAAAAGATCCTCATCTACATTTTCTCAATCCAAAATGAATGTGAATACTGGAAATGTATCACGGATGAACTAGCAGTGTGGGTGTGTGTGAATTTTACATTCTTTGATAGCCTTTTTGTGGGTTTGTTCGAGACCTTGTTGCAACCGACAACGACTGATTATTTAATACGCTAATTCATTTGTGTTGTGATCAAAACATGTTATAACGAGTAACAACAGCGATTGTGCTTACGGTAGTCTTTGGAAGGTAAGGTAGTTACGATATATTATGTGATTACTATGAAGTTTGAGAGAAAAGTAATGTGCCATTAAAAATCATGTGTAGGTACCATGGCTCATAGATAGTTTGAACTTTGTTGATGAAAAACTCCTTATCGCAGCAAAAACTCTTGCCTAATTTTATGAAAACAGTCATAGTACTAATTCAAACCCTTACATGTTTATGAAATGATCAACGACTATTTTAAATATCTCACAGGATTTTCAGGAGACGCTCAGATGACAACTTTAAGAATTTCAGACAATGGGCTGTGGGCTTGTAGAACTGGTGGGTATAGTGCAGAATTTCGAGGGAAGGCCGTTACATGATCAGCTTGTTTGCAGGTGGTAGGCCCCAAAGCAACAGTGCTCCCCTTTCTACACAATGTTCAAATGAATCAAATAATGATTTATAAAATGAGTAGGGAACACTTAAATAACTTTACTGCATTTGACCCTTGATGCAGTTTTGAAGAAAAAAGACAGACGTAGTGGGTCTGCTCATAGGAGGTCAAGGGGTACCACTGGTGAGCTGCTGTCCAGTTCTTGTAAGTAATCATTGTTTATAAGACATTCAAGTTAATATGCAATCAGAACTAGGGCCATGTTAGATGAGTTCCAAAGTTAGCATTTCATTGTTGACATGGATGTGCAGGATGTGTAACTCAAGGGAATATTTTAGTAAGCCTTGACTCTGAAAAGGTGTACTGAAAGGTTGTACTTAGACTTACAGCTCTTAGAGTCTTAGAGTCTCACCGCTTGCTGGCACCGCTTGCTTGCGTTCCTCATTATAATTTGCAATTTCTCTGCTTGAATCTTGTCTCACAGTCTTTGCAGGTGTGATGCGCCAGAAGAAGTTGGTGCCTGATTACACCCATCTGGACTTGAGCTGGTTTGTGAATGAGCAAGTAGATCAGCAGGGAGCAGTTGAAGGAGACGTCCTGCTGCAAACATGTACTGCTGAAGAAACCAAAGTAAGCCACAGACTAGCATCATCTTCTGCTACTGCTGGTTATGTGCCTAAAATGTGTACAGCTGTGTCCTCACGAGAAGGACCAGGTGGACATCTCCTGCTCTCTGATAAAGCGCAGCGCCTAATAGCATTTGCCAAGGTAGTCAAGGGTTCAGGTTCAAAATTGATATCCTCGACTCGTGAGAAAAGTGGCTCTGTGGCCACAGAGTATCTAGATACATGGTGGAATCGATGCAAGCGACATAAATGCAGCCGACGGAAGCAACGAAAGTGTGGAGCTGGTGGTGTGAATGGCACTAAAGTTAAGAAGGTCAAAGCTGTAGTTCATCACAACGTGGATGAGGGCGCACAGGTTGAAGCTAAGGAGGAGGCCACGACGTTTGTAGCATTAGAAGCACAGCAAGCTGCTGAGGCACTCCTAGTGCTAGTTGGCAGTAAGCCTCTACCACCCTCTCTTCCAGCAGCAGCAGACCCTCTTTCTCTAAATCAGATAGGGCTGGTGGTAAAACATGGTGGTATGACCTTAGCAGTCCAGCAGACACAAGATGTGGCCTTGATCATCACTGCTGGCGTCAATAATTTTGTGGCTCAAGGTGAAAGCCAAAGGGATACGACAGCAGGCATTGTGGCTCAAGGTGAAAGCCAAAGGGATACGACAGCAGGCATTGTGGCTCAAGGTGAAAGCCAAAGGGATACGACAGCAGGCATTGTGGCTCAAGGTGAAAGCCAAAGGGATACGACAGCAGGCATCGTGGCTCAAGGTGAAAGCCAAAGGGATACGACAGCAGGCATTGTGGCTCAAGGTGAAAACCAAAGGGATACGACAGCAGGCATTGTGGCTCAAGGTGAAAACCAAAGGGATACGACAGCAGGCATTGTGGCTCAAGGTGAAAGCCAAAGGGATACGACAGCAGGCATTCAGTCAACCATACTAGTACCTCAAATCATGGAATGTGAAGAGCAACAGCAGCTGCACTCATCAGTACTGCCACTCAAATGTAGTGCTGGAGGTACTGCTGGTGGAGGTGCTGCTGCTGAAGGGGCTGAAGATGAGGGGACAGTGATAGGAAGAAAGTTAGTCTCTGCGACATCCCCATCACCGCCATCATATGAGAGGATGCATCACAATGGCAGTCATACCATAATGGATTGGCCTTCTTTGTTATGTATGGCGGAGAAGGTGAAGAGTCTTAGTGAGCTTCCGTGGAGCTCCATCATGACCAGTAGCGCAGCGGAGGAGGGTGGCGATGATGATGTAGTGGATGGCTATGTTGATGATGTTTTGGCTAGTGAGGCGTCTTTTTGTTCCAGGATGAAGATGTCAGTCATGGATTGGAGTGCTGATCAGGCCCGTGAGATGTCTGTGCTCATGCATGGCATGAAGAGCTGTGACTATGCAGTGAGGCTGATGAGGATTAAGGCTAGGGAGGCAGCCAAGCAAGGTGGAGCAGCGATGGAACGTCAGCCAACTGCTACTGGTGGTAGCAAGAGGGCAATCAAGGAGCAGGTGAGGGAAGGAATTGGAGCAGAGGGTGAGACAGTGGGTGCTGGAATGACAAAGCGACAGAAGAAGAAGAGTAAGAATAAGGAGCTGGTGGTGGAGCACAACAACACTACAATGGCTGGTTGTATTGAGAGGAATTATGTAATGGTGCCGCGGAATGTGAGTTAGACCCACAGAGTTACGGTATTAGGATTAAGACCTGAATGAAGCTTTAGAGCTGTGCTACGCTGCCAGGGGCACTGAGTTCATTTTGACTCAATCGGTATTTGGTTATAATGTTATTGTGTTGCATATACACATGTCCACTGATAGGATGCTGACTGGATGTACCTAGTGTGGTAATCAATAAAACTCATGCTTATTATATCTTAGTGTGGTAATCAATAAAACTCATGCTTATTATATCTTAGTGTGGTAGTCCCTATGTGTTGAAAACTTGGCCTGCAATCTGTTGTTCTCTGAAATGGATAGTTAAGAGAATTTGAAAGCCCACGAGTGCTGAGACCTTGTTCAATGTAGAAAGTCCAGGTCCATTCAGCTACTTCTTAATCTGTAGCTAGTCAGCTACACAACTCTTGGTAATGACACGCTTCACTACTGATGTTCTTTTGTCATACAAGGCCATCACGGAAGCTCTGCGCTGCTGCTGCAGGGGGAAGATGCCAAAGAGGGCGGCCATGTCATCACACCAGCTGTACCAGCTGACCTCATTGCACCCAATTATAAGCCTTCGTCAGTGCTTGTCCCCGCTGCTGGAGTAGATCATCATGATGTTGAGAAGGATCATGCAGCTACTGTAGCAGTACAGCCTGGTCTTCTTTTCCAGAGTGCTAAAGCTGTAAAGAGTAATTGTGGCCATCCAGCAGGTGCCAAAAAGTTGTTTCAATTGCCGACAGCCAAGAGGCTGGAGCTGGATGTGGGAGCAGCAGTGTGTGTAAGCGGAGCTGACTCAAAGGAGAAGCAGCAGCAGCAGCAGCTTATATCCAACGGGTCTCTTGCTCAACTAGGACATCAAGCAGAGGCTGCTGCTTGTACTGCTGGCACACAGCAACAAGCAGATATCACTCGTACTAATGTACAGCAGCAGTCTAATCAGCTACAGCAGGTTATCAACCCGCCTGTTGCAATGAACTGCAGTGATCTATCTGCTGGAGGCTGGACTGGAGTCGTACCTGATCAGGTAAAGATTGCAAGTAATAATGCACTCTCTCTGAAAGGAATCTTCTATGTTAAGGAGTATGCTGATAGCCTGAGGAAGAGGCAGGTCGAGGGAGGATCATCAGTGAAGCCTGCGGCTTGTATTGAGCTGGAAGGAGGGAGAAGAGTGACGCCGGCCGCCATGGAGAAGGAGGCAGGGATGGAGAAAAGAAAGAAATGGAAGAACTCGTTACTGGCAGTGCACTTGGGCAAGCAGCTGAAGATGGACAAGTTTCTAGGCATGTTCGGTCTTAGCTGAAGCTCTACGCTTGGCCCGACTCAGTTAACGTGCTTATTTAGACAGGATGCGTAATTGGCTCAACTTGTATGTCTCATCAGCTGTGTACCGTCCTATTATTTGCACCACAAGTGTAACATTATTTACTCTTCTGCTGCCTACTATGTATCGGGTTCTAGGGAAACAGCAGTGTCTGTGTGTACTTGCCATGCTTTCCAGGATTGTTTGGAGACCTGGATTTTATTTCGAATCCTCTGTCTCAACCTCTGAAAGTCTGTAGAGTGACATCAAGGTAACTCTTTAATTGCCTGTTATGCAAGCAATCGTCTGTACAGAGCTGATGATTGATTGAAATATGCATGATATGATACCTCTAATACGTAGAGATTTACACTCCAAGATCCTACCTAATGTTAATTAGGTACCTCTAGTTACTTCCTAATTCTCGTTTTAGTAGATTGTGGGCGACAGGAAACTAAGTGAAATTCAGAACAATAATGTGGCAGCACATGTCCCCAGTTTCCTACGACGTGCTTGAACGTGTAGTGTTCATGTCAGATTCGGAGCGAACAGAAGTACCTCTTCTCCAGGCTTTCAGCATTTTTTAATTATCTGTCGAGAAGAAGCTGATATTGATGTTGGTACCGTCTGCTGGAGCAACCTAATTGAAAAGGTGGCCATGGGAGACGTTGTTGTGTGAGTCTGAAAATAGGATGTTGAAGCTACTTGTTATTGAATAAAGTCCCAATACTGCCCGTCGCTGACAGATCGGACATTTTCACATCAATACCCTGTGCTTTGACTCGTGTAATGAGCAGGATGCTGCAAAATCATGGCCATAATTATCATGCGTGAGGGCAAGGACTATTCCTAAGATTTATGCCTAGGGCTTCAGGTACCAGCAAGGCTAAATGACTCCCTGACTAAATAGCATGCAGGCAATCATGTTTAATTGACAGGCCATCATCTCTGTTGTATGTGTGTACAATTTCCTTTTCAGACCTGCTTTATTCTTTCATGCAGCAATGTGTGCTGTACTCCCTATCTTATTATCACTTAATAATTTTGAAATATTTCCCATTAACTTTCAATCAGGGAGAAGGGTGAGCCTAGATTACTGGGTTATGCATGGGGGATGGAAGGACTTCAACGAAGACACTGCGGTGGGCTTGATGTCAAGAGCATGAATATATGGCTTATTGAATTACCTCTTTAAGGAGTCAAGCTGAATGGTGCTGCCGCCTCATGCATGAGCTCCGAAACACTAGATTTTTTTATTTTGACATCAATAACTCAGTTTTTACGCCATAGAGGTTGAGCAGGATCTGTGTTTCTTTTCATATGAAGGATGAGCTTAGGTGTGCCCTGAAATTGCTGATACAAGTGGTAGAAGCTCAGGTAGAGGGCTCTGAGAAAGTGTACAACAGGTACAACAAGGATAAGAGGAAGATTCAGGCCTTGCAGAAGTTCATGCGGGATAAAGGCATCCCAGAGGAGGCCCCAGGTGACTGAATCTATGAAGGTCGATGCCCCTCAATTTGGTATCATTGCTGAAACAAGCTGACGCCTAGTGAGCTTCGACGCATGCAGAAATGATGTGATAAACAACGGTCATTGGTGTCAGTCTGCCTCAATATCATACTCTTCTGCTGATGAGCAAGCTGGGTTTTTTGTCTTGTAGGATCTTCAACAGCGGCGTTGACATCAACAGATGATGTACTCTCAGGGTCTCCAAGCAGCACCTCAAACAACTTCATCAATGGAGCACTACCTCACCACAATCCACCTTGTGTACAACATGGCTATCATCATGGTGTGGATCCTGCCTCTCATCATGGTGTGGATCCTCCCTCTCACCATGGTGTGGATCTTGCCTCTCATCATGGTGTGGATCCTGCCTCTCATCATGGTGTGGATCTTGCCTCTCATCATGTTGTAGATCTTGCCTCTCATCATGGTGTGGATCCTCCTTCTCATCATGTTGTGGATCCTGCCTCTCATCATGGTGTGGATCCTCCCTCTCATCATGGTGTGGATCCTGCCTCTCATCATGGTGTGGATTCTGCCTCTCATCATGGTGTGGATCCTCCCTCTCATGAGACTATTAGTAACCACAGTGGGGCTGTCAAGCCATCAGCTACTGCAGCTGCTGATTCTGAGGTAATGCCTCAGCTCAGGATTATGACAACAAGTGATGACAGGGTTGAGTGTAAGCTGGGTGGCATCTGCTTATTGTCTGCTGCTGGTGCAGTCCATCAGGATGGACCTGGAAGTAGGAAGCCTGGTAATGCACTTTCAGCTGATGAGAAGCAGAGAGGTGTTGAAACAGGTCAGCTGACCTCATGGCAGTCCTGGCAGCAGGCAATAGTGTCTACTCCTGTTGCCAATGCTGAGTCAGCAGGGGGGGCAACATGCCCTGCCTCTGCTGTAATGATGATTACATCCCCTCTAGATTCGACCCCTTCAGAAGGGGTAAGAGGATTAGTTCATGAAGAGGAGGAAGAAAGGGATGTGAGCGAGGTGGTGTCCATTGGGGATACTGTACCTCTGCTGTACACTCCTCCATACAGCCTAATTGACGAGGCACTGTCAAGAAATGACATTGGTCACATTGGTCATGATACGCGTAGCAGTGGCCTTGACACTACAGTGAGAAGGCAAGGTGGTGTGCAAGATTGGGTGATGCATAGCATGCATGCTCAGCAAGGAGATGGTGGTAGGGATCATGGGACAAGAACCTGGTTGCTGTCCAATACAGGCATAATTAATAATGCAGAAGCCGTTGCATCAGGACTGCTGTGCAAAGCTTCCTTAGGAACTTCTGGGCACATACCGGTTACTGGTACCTTCTCCTCAGCGCCCTCAACTTCTGGGCACATACCGGTTGCTGGTACCTTCTCCTCAGCGCCCCCAACTTCTGGGCACATACCGGTTGCTGGTACCTTCTCTTTAGCGCCCTCAACCGTAATTTCTAACGTTCATGCTGCAGGGCACAGCACAGATGTCATAGCAGGTGCTGTTGATGGGCCAGTGAAGATGACTAATCAGGACCAGCTTACAGAAGCAGTTGCCATTAAGACACTCGCTTCTTGCCCTCGTCCTGATGCATGTGCTGATAACTCTCTTCCCTCTCCCTCAATAATATCTGCTCCTGGCAGTACTGGACCTGAGAGAGGATCTCACAGACACTATCTAGCACATACAGAGGACTTAGACACAGAAGCTGTTTCACCTCGTAATCCCTTGAGAGCTTCTGTTCAGAAGCTAAGCACTCAAGATGCTGTTGCTGTTGCCCCAATATTGAACGACTGCATACGTGATCATCATTCCATAGATCCACTAGATCCAGTTGAAATTGCTGCAGCCACTCAAGTAATTCAACCCCAAAGCTTCAAACCTTCAGAACCCCAGACATATGAGGGGCTGAAATCCCCTTCTCTTCAGCATAAAGAAAAGAAGCGAAACAGGAATCAGAAAAGGGGGATGAAAAAGAAGGTCAGCAGCTGAGGTTGCTTCGGGTCTGACTGGGATCATTTATTTTGATTGTTTTTGAACTTTGATGACTCCAGGTTAAAGTTGACAGAGTGCTTTGTGTTTATGATGGGTCATGTAGAAGGCTAAACTCAAGAGTGAGTGCATTGACCTAGCCGGTACTGATGATGAGGAGGATGAAGTGGATGATGACGAAGAGGTTTTGAGGGAGAGAAGGCGCTCCTTTCTGCTGGCGTCAACGTCCAGGGCAGCGGGAGGTCTGGATATGTGTGCAGATAAGAACCGATACCATGTAAGATCATGATGGGTACCCTACTAACTTGTGACAACATAACATGTACCATGTGAGATCATGATGGGTACTCTACTAACATGTGACAACATAACATGTACCATGTGAGATCATGATGGGTACTCTACTAACATGTGACAACATAACATGTACCGTGTGAGATCATGATGGGTACCCTACTAACATGTGACAACATAACATGTACCATGTGAGATCATGATGGGTACCCTACTAACATGTGACAACATAACATGTACCATGTGAGATCATGATGGGTACCCTACTGTCATGTGACAACATAACATGTACCATGTGAGATCATGATGGGTACTCTACTAACATGTGACAACATAACATGTACCGTGTGAGATCATGATGGGTACCCTACTAACATGTGACAACATAACATGTACCATGTGAGATCATTATAATCAAGGCCCTAGGGGAGGACCATGCATGATGCGACCACAGTGGTTTCTGCTTGCTGGAGGATTCATCCATAGAACTGCTCAGAGTAACCACTTTATTGTGTTGCCATGACACATTGCAGGGCTTCAAGTGTGTGTATGGACATGAAAACGGGAGTGTGGAGGTGTGGGCCTCAGACTTGAGGTGCCTGGACGATCATCAAATGCTGAACGATAATGTAATCAACTACTACTTGCTGAGGATCTGGGATCTGCTCCCCTCCAAAGCGCACAAAGACAGATTCTTGATCCTCAACTCTTATTTCTACACGGTAATGCTTTATTACACCTGTTTTATTTGCTCTCAGAGTTATTAGTTCTCAGTGTAAAGGTGACCCTTGGCATTAGATTGTAGCAGGGCCTGCAGCAGGGCACATTGCAGTTTGCTCTCTCCTCCTTTGGATCTGAGCTCCGCACTCCCATTAATGTCATGCTGTAAACAAACAAGTTGTGATTTTATGATTTTGATAGAGAAATGTTGCTCACTGTCTTTAAAGCTATTTGCCATGCTTTTGTACAGTTTTTTCAATGAAAAACTGTAGCCAATCACCTACACAGTAGAAGGCATGTCCATCATTCCTTATGTCAGGCTGAAGGGGGAGCATGAAGGTATTTTATCAATCAAAATGTCATTATTTTTGCTTGTGTAGAAGCTATCAGAGAAGAGAAGCTTGACTCGCCATAAGCCTTTGCGTGGGGCCATAAGGTGCCAGTTGCTTGAGGGCAATGCTGCGGATTGCAGGTAAAAGTGCTTACGTGAGGGTACATAATGCACAGGCAGGGGGGAGTCTAAATTTCTATTGTGTTGTAAGATTACGATCAGATAGTCAAGGCAATTGCAGAGATTTACCTGTACTATGGTCTAGTAAGGCCCTAGGCTCAATGCATAACGTAATGTAACAACTTCATTTGCTGTATATGAAAGCAGTAGCCAAGAAGCTGAGGGGTTGGAGAGAGAAATGCGGTTAGCTCACGAGGCCATGAAGAAGTGGACCAGCAAGGTGTGTTTAACGATACAGGCATTTTGTTCCTGTTATTTGTTTCTCCTGAACACTTATGTAGAAAGCAAGCAATATAATGTCACTACATTGCCCAGGATGACTGTTTATCCCAAGAGCTGAATAAATCATTATTCAATATTAGACTTTTAATTTCACCTCAGAGATTTATCTATTTGGGCAACATTCTTTGGGGAGAAGCTGAGTTAGTTCTTCTACATGCACTGCAGGACAATCTGGGAGACATCTTTCGTTATGAATACATTATGGTGCCTGTTCATGAGAGTAGTCATTGGAGTCTAGTCATCATCTCTCATCCTGGAGAGGGAGGGTCTGGCTGCAGCTTCATTCATCTGGACTCCCTAGGGAGAGAGAGTAAGAAGTTGTGGCTGCATGTGACATTCTGATGCATCAAGGCCACACAGTTAGGTTGCGGTAGAAAGGAGTTGTTGCTGCATGTGACATTCTGATGCATCAAGGCCGCACAGTTAGGTTGGGGTAGAAAGGAGTTATTTCTGCATGTGACATTCTGATGCATCAAGGCCGCACAGTTAGTTTGGGGTAGAAAGGAGTTGTTGGTTCTTTTCAGTAAGAACTCTTCTTGTTGGCTGTGTCCAGGTCTGCATGAAATAAATGATATTGCCAGGAAACTTCGTTGGTACTTGCATCTTGAATGGGGGAGGCAGGTCAAAGAATCTGATCCAGAAGATGACCTACCTGCTGCAGCAGCAAAGCAGCTGAGAAGGAAGATGATTACATCCTTCCTGGGGTGAGGAGAGGGAGGAGTCATCCTCATAATATGAATTAGTCCTCATAATATTTGATCTCAAGTACATAATTATTAAATACTTGGTAAAAATATGGAGTGACATCAGCATCATCAGCCATATGTTGTGGTTATGTCAAGTTCCTAGGATAATTACTTGAACACACCTTGTAGAGAACATCTTGTTTCTTCAACGTCATGATGCTTAAGTTTGGCAGAGTCCTTCCCTTTTTCCTTTGATTTCAGGCAAAATGAGGTGCCTGCCTTCTGGATAAAGGTCCCTACACAGGATCTGGGCTCCCTTGATTGTGGGCTTTTTTGCTTAGTGTATGCAGAGTACTTCTGTCATGCCAACCCTCAACAGCTGTGTGTGGAAACTGTGCAGGCACTAGCTACACACTCCTTATCACACCACCTCAAAAAGAGTGAGCTGATCAGACAGTCCTCTCCAATAAGGAGACATTTGACTTTTGGGACAGATTGCTACCCTTGTAGGGGGGAATTGTATGAATACAAGTGTCTCTCTCATGTGGGACAGATTGCTACCCTTGCAGGGGGGAATTGTATGAATACAAGTCTCTCTCTCATACAAGTGTGGGCCCTTGCTACTTTTCAACACCCTTGGTTCTTTAGCTTCAGAGTTTTAGGTGTTCTGCACATTCAGTGTTCATTTTTGTTGTGATGACGACCTCCTCAACTGCTGTGCACTAGAGGTGTATGCAGCGCAACCAGGGAGGAAGAAGGTGGACGCCGAGCGGTGTGCGGAGCTGTGGTCTGGGAAGGGATGCTCAGAGGGTCACAATAACCTGCTCTCACCTACATGGTTCCCCAGAGGGACAACTGTAGATAGGCTGAGAGAGTACATAAGGTGAAATACAGAGCATGGTTATAGAGCACAGCTGTTTGAGTATTTGAAGAACTCTGATCAGGCTTGTTCTGTAAACACACTTATTTGATGTGTACTGCGTGTATGATCATGCTTGTTCTGTGAACACACTTATTTGATGTGTACTGCGTGTCTGGTGAAGTGATGTTGAGTGCCCCCTCTCATGTACTCATGGCTCTTCACTACTGTCCAATATTTCATCTAATAGATTGTGGTTTTGCTACTGCACAAAACATTTGGTGTTCATATGATATAATATGTCATCATACGCATCTTCAGCTGGTCTCATGTCACCAGTTCATCATTTGATGTTGGATCTCTCGGCCACACTGTCACAATAATATCATTGTGGCTAATGTCTTATGAATACCAACAGGCACAACCTATTTGAGTTGCTGGGTCGCCCTGTCTTGGAGGCCAGTTGTCAAGATAACGTGCCTTCATCACAAGAAAATAAGGAGGCCCTCTCTGATGTCACTCACCGTGATGTGTGCAATGAGAGCAGCAGTGAGCTTAGAGATGATGATGTCTTGCAGCAGTGTTACCCAGGACTGATCATATACTGTGGCCCATGTGGAGAGAGAGTTGACCTGGAGGTGGCCCTGGCAACTGAGTTGTGCAACAGAGCCCAAAACTATTACCAAGGAGAGGAATGGTGAGAGTGGATAGTTGTAACGCCAACATAAGATGGCATTCAAGGGTGGTTGTTTAGACTGCTGTATAGTGCGTTATCAATCATGTGTACCATGCTTTATTTGTTTTATGAATGCAAGGAAGGTGTTGCAACTCTGAGTGCATAATATGCAACTCATTTTGCAGGAGAAATAGATTGTACATCCCTCCTCAACAGCAGTGCAAAGTTGGCAGAGAGGGGTTGGCAGGTAATAATCCCACAACTGGTAGTGCAAGCAAGAGGAGGACGGGGGCTTCAATGAGTGATCCCAGTACTGGTAGTGCAAGTAAGAGGAGGACGGGGGCTTCAATGAGTGATCCCAGTACTGGTAGTGCAAGTAAGAGGAGGACGACATCTGATAGTAAGTCAATTAGAGGCTCTGAGGAATTATTGTCAACTTCAGTGTGCCACGATCAAGAAGCAACAGAAGGAAGTCTTTGCCTGAATGGCCCTCATGGTTCAGCAGAAGAAGGAGAATTGCACCAACATTTTTGGTCCAAGAATCTAAAGGATGTCATGGCTGACAATGAATTACATACAATTGAAAAGGCAGCATGTGCATCAGAGCAGCATCAGTCAGACAGAGTCAAATTAATGAAGGGAAGGAGTTGTAATGAGCTCAAGACTCTGAGTACTGAGGATCAGAGTGTGGGAGCATTGTGTGAAGGACAGCAGCAGAGGATGGTATGTGAAGAGGATAATCAGTCAGGGGAGCCCTCTTTAGTTGAAGCAGTTGAGGAAGTGGAGATCACTATCAACAGCAAGAGAACAATGATTCCAAGGAAGCATGCATCACCATGTCAGGATAAGCCACCAGTAGCCACCACCATGATTGAGTATGATACAGCACATTGCCACATCTCAGCAGGCGTCCCCACCAGCTGTAGAGACGCCATGGATACCCCATATCATGATAACATCCCTGCTTGTTCCCCTCGACCTCCCTTTCCACATGCTCAGTCCTGTACTTTGTTGCGGCAGTGGGAGGATGCTGAATTGGAATGTGATGATGTAGAAGAGTGCTCTGCATGTGCAGATTTAACATCTTCTGAGCGCCATATGTTAATGAGGAGGTTGGAGGAGTGCCTGAACGGTATAGGCTTGGTGGTGAAAGGAAAAAAGTGCGTCAAGTAGAGTCCCTGAATCCATGTATGTGATGCACTTGGGAGATCGGGTCATTCACGCATTATTTGTTACTTTAAAACATATTTCATTGCTGAGCTCTTACTGCTTTGCAGAATTTCTTGATGGTTGCTTAATCTGTAGGACGATTGCAGTGCACTGACAGTAGATTGTCCTTTCAATCCTAATAACAGAATGCTTCAGCTAACGCCTCGGGGCCCGATTTCGAAAGGGAGTTTATTAAAAGACTTAAGCAGCTACATGTCTCTACAACTTCTATTTGTGCTTATTAACTGCCTCCAACTAATAAAAGTCCTTAGCTAAATCAAACCATAGCAATTATAATTGATATTTTCTTGAATCGAAATTAACAATGAAACAAAGTTGCTCTGTAATATAGCTGAATTCATTTTTCTAAGAGTACAGACCGTTTCAGGCTAAATCCTTGTCTCCAATTTCTTAAAATATTTTATTTACAATGCGGTTAAAATCTTAGTCAAAATGGTTCCAATTTTGTGACCGTCAAACAAACATACAGCTCCGAAGTCAATAGTGGGTAGCAACATTGTATCCCTCTTTCGATAAATCGAAAGCGGGCACTATACCTATGTAAAATACATTGACTAAAATGTTTAAGTGTTTACAAATACGTATCGCGTAGGTACCTATCCGAAATATTGTACATCATTTTCTCGAAACAGCCGTTTGAAATCATTATTTGTTTACAACAAGCTATTGTGTTCAGAGCTTATGTTTTCACAGCTTCTGGTTTGCACACTGTGTTCAAGAGGGATTCAAAATTCAAGTTATCCCTGGGTTTGAGGCCTCTTCCACGTTGAGTGCTGATTGATGGGGATACAACAAGAAGATACGGGCCTGCAACTCATCAACTGAGACTTACAGGTCGAAACGTAAATGAGGAGATTTAAAAGGTCATGTGACCCAGAAAACTTGCAGATCACAGTGGTCAAGAGAAAGCTCGACTTTTCTCAGCTATACACTAATAATGTGACCATTAACGGGGTGAGCAGTACAGAGCGCTCAATGGTGTTGCATGGGCTCATATAGCACAACTGATAGGTCCTGGTTGAGTTTTGCCACTATCTATGAAATATATTAAGATTTTTTTCTACCTGTTAGTGACTAAATTGGAAATTGATGCAGGTTGATCTCCCGAAACCTGAATCTCCAACTACCTCTGGCACCAAACCCTGTCTCTCAGACTCCAGACCCTCTGGAGGAGCTCTGATCCCTCATAGGAGACCTACAGCTCCCCCACACATGAGGCCTCAAAGCATGGCCCCAAGGCCTTGTTTACCTAGTACACCTCCTCCCTCCCTATCACAGCTGTGTATTGGAGGTGGTCCACTTCTCCCCCCAGTCCCCTCATCTGCTTTCAGACCATCAGCTTCACACAGCTTCCCTTGTAAGAGCAACAAGGGAATGCCACCTCATATGAGACTGGCTTTAAGACAGAGCCATGAGGAGAGCGACATTTTTTTGAAGAAAGAGGGCATAGTCATCAATTCACAACAGAATAAGCGGGGATCACTTGCAGGTCAGGGTTGCAGCACTACGCATTGCCAATTGCCTAGTGTACGCTCTGCATCACCAGCATCACCTCCCATGACCATGCCTGATGCACCTGACGTTAAGACTGTCAGTGTCAGTCTTGAACACAAGTGCAGCAGGTTACAGAATGAAATGCATGCAGATATGCAGCAACAGTGTTGCATTCCCCAGAATGCTAAGTCTGCAGATATTGGCATAATCTCCCACGGCTTTTGTGTGCACTCTAGCAATCAAATGATGCAGCGAGTTATAGACAAGTACGTACAGGATGCAGCACAAGGAGGGCCTACCTATGATGTACAGGATGCAGTACAAGGAGGGCCTCCTTCTGATGTACAGGATGCAGTACATGGAGGGCCTGCTTCTGATGTACAAGATGCAGATCATGAAGTTCCTACCTCTGATGTTCATACTGCACAAGTGCCTCGTCATGACAATTCAGATGAGTGTCAGTCTGATGAACAGGAGCAGGAAGTGTTGGCTGTAAGGAATTCTAACCAGCACATCGAAGCAGTCAATGTACCAGTCTTCATGCCTGGTCAGGAGGAAACTCAAGAGGGTGAGGCAATATGTACATGATATGACACATCATTATGATACATAATTACTCCATGACTATGACACATAATCATGGTACTTGCTACACCTTCAGTTGCAAGTAAGTAAGTATGGCTGCTGGCTGTTTGTTGTTGAAGACTGAGAGTCAGCCTGTGGTGTTGCTGCTGCTCTCCATTACTTTTAAGGGATGATGATAGTCAAGGATAAATAAGCTGCAGCCACACTGCTCATGCTACCTCATCTCACATTCAAAGCTAATGATTCTCTATTGCATTATCGTGCAGTCAGACTGCTGCTACTTCTACAACACGGGACGTGCTCCGTGTTGCATTGCATCAACTTTTAATCCTTATTCCGTTCCCTTCTCCTCATGCTGGTATGTAGCTGACTGTGGTGGGGGCTGTGACACACTGGTCGCATGTGGGGATCAGCTGATGTTGGGGGGCTGCGACACACTGGTCGCATGTGGGGATCAGCTGATGTTTGGGGGCTGTGACACACTGGTCGCATGTGGGGATCAGCTGATGTTGGGGGGCTGTGACACACTGGTCGCATGTGGGGATCAGCTGATGTTGGGAATTCAGGTAAGCTAGTATAGCTAGTGATGTATCTGCATGTACTTCATGTGGCAGGACAGTTTGACGGGTTAAGACCATGCATATACACCATGCAGGTCAGTTTGACGGGTTAAGACCATGCATATACACCATGCAGGTCAAAGAGAAGTTGGTGAGGTTTCTGTACCTCAAGTATGTACTTCAAGCAGTATGTCAGTTTTGATGACCATGCATGTTTGCTATGCAGGTCAGCTTTGAGGAGTTGGGCATGTGCATGTACTCCATACCCAATGCTAGGACTGCTATTCGTCAGGATACTGATTCTGGAACCTGCTCATCTGCCCTGTGTGCCTGGTTGCTGTCAGCTTGCATTGTCATTAAAGCTGTCAAGGGCAGGCTGTTGAAACTGGTGGCTGGAACATGGAGATGTATAATGTGTGAGGTAAGAGTGACTTCATATGAGTGTTAGAATTCACAGGGACTTGCTTTTGGAAGTTTGTTGGAAGGATGCCCAGCATCAGGAAATAAGGTTGTGACCCCTCCTGTTGGTTATACCTTTGGCATCATGACATACTGAGGCGGGACAATAATGTGTGTGTTGCCTCTTTAGAACATACCAGCTTCAAGGCCTTGCTGAAGTTGTCTTGTTTACTCAAACAGTGCCGTGACCATACAGTTGGTTATTCTATAATGGGTGCATCGCGTATTTCAGGTCGCTGGTTTGATACCAGGAGAGCATCCAGCAGCAGCAGGGCTGATGGCATATGCTGCTGTCTCTGTAAGATCAAAGCAGGTGAGAGCAGCCCTAGTGCCTTCTGATTGTGCACCCTGCAAACACAACAGTAATACCATGTCAGATGTACTGTAAGTGGCCTGTGGCATTTGTTCCTCAATGTGATATCTGATGTGAATGGCCTGCTTACATCCACCTCAATGTGATATCTGATGTGAATGGCCTGCTTACATCCACCTCAATGTGATATCTGATGTGAATGGCCTGCTTACATCCACCTCAATGTGATATCTGATGTGAATGGCCTGCTTACATCCACCTCAATGTGATATCTGATGTGAATGGCCTGCTTACATCCACCTCAAAGTGATATCTGATGTGAATGGCCTGCTTACATCCACCTCAATGTGATACATCTTTTATAACTTTCCAGCGTTACTTATTTCATAAGGTCTGCATTCTGAACAGAACTGACTTCCCGTTCTCTTATTTTCATCTGGCCATGCAGCTCATTGATTGTAGCACTTCTTTAGATTGCCATGAAGAGGCATGTCATAGCAAAGACAGCACTCTCGACCACTGCCTCACATCATGCCACCAGTGCTGCCAACAAGAGACTCACCTTCATGTAAATCCCTATCGCCTGAGTGAAGGTGTAGACTTAAATCATCACAATGAGTGCTGTGGTACAGCTGTTCCGCTAAGTGTCAACACACAGTCAACAGCAGTCAACAGCGGGGGCCTTGCCTGTCCCACAAGATGTGGCTACGGTCTGCTGGTCTCAAGATGCATCACTCTCAGACGTATGGCTACCATGATCCGCTCCATTCTCTTAGACACTTGTAGTACAGATAGAGTTATGAATCATGGAGAGGGGATGGATGCAGAGAGGGGTCTAGAAGGGAAGTGTGGATCACCAACTGATGACAGGGTATCCACACAAGACACAGGTCACAGGATAGGATCAGCACTCTGCCAGGGCCAGGAGGAGATGGACATAGCTCAAATTCTGGGTTTGAGTTCAGAACTTGCATCTGAGGCGCAAGAAGTGCTCAGGCTTATGAAGAGAGAGGTGCATACTTTGATCGCAGCATTGCAAAACATGGCAGTGTGGTCTGTTGAGCGTTATCAGCAGTCATGTCCTGCTGTTGAGCAGCCACAAGCTCGTGTGTGGAGGATAAGACATCAGAACATGGGACCAGGCTTTGAGACAATGTTTCAGGACTGGAGAGCGCTGTTTAGGCACCACGACATTGACCATTCTCTGGAGGTATGTGAACTAGTGTGTCCTGCAGAACCCTTTTGGTCATGAGGTATGTGATGGCACAGATTCCATTACACTCAATATGTTCCTGATTTCCACGTTATTTGAAGGAGAGAATTATTAAGCCAACGGAGCTGGCGGCATGCAAGCAAGCTCTTAAAGATTTGGAGAGTGCAGTGGATAGAGTGATTGTATGTATCACTCAGGGAAACTGAGGGACAGGGTTCTCTGAGAAAGAGATGCTCTCAGAGAGTGAGATTTTCTCTCAAATGATGGAGTGTTTACTCTCTTAGACGGATAAAAGTTAGCGCATTGCATTTTGCATCATTCTGGTATTATGTTTCTTGTTGGATCTTAGGCTCGTTCCTCTCAAGAATGAAGAATAGTTACAACAAGCAGTAAGAACTGAAAACAATCAAGAGAAAAGGAGTTGTTCATGCCTGTATGAATAAGCAGCACAATAACATGTAAATTTGTACTCTATGGTGAAGAACACATTAGCCTTCAGAAGCAAGGTGACTCTGCTTCCTAGACATTATATCATTTTAACACAATCATTCTCTCATGTCTCACTTGCAGAATCAAGAACACATTAGTCTTCAGAGATACGGAAATATATAGCTAAATAGTGCTTTTAAACCAGTTCAGTATAATAGTATCGCATATTGAGCAACAAAATGCACGGCAGTCATTAAAGCTTCTTCTGCGAAACGTCCAGAATTACCTTCAGACGTAAAAAGAGGATTTGATACCTGAATGTAATGTGTTGTGCTAGGTCTTAAATGTTACAGAATACTAACAAATACTCTCATCCAGCAAAGGAGCTCTACCAATTTCTACGGCTGTGAAGCTCTTCATCTTATCAGAGCTCTCCAGAATATATGTGCAACCTTGCACTCCTGGATCTCGCAACCTTGCACTCCTGGCTCTGCAAGCATTTGTCCCCAATCTCCACACATCCCCACACATCCCCTCACATCTAACACTTCCAGTGGCGGTAAACACTCTGCCAGTGTGCCCACACTCTGGATGAACCTGCAGTGCCTCACATCCAGCAAGACTCCAGCACCCTGAGTCTTGGAAAGCACCTTAATCTTAAAGAAGACAGATCTATGATGCCTGGGCAGTCCATCATCACCAGCTCAGTTAGGTTTTTACCGCTACCCACTCTGATGCACTCAGAGGAGAAGTCTGTTAAGCTCATCACGTTCCTGCAGCCACTGATGTCACTGATGTGCTTCAACATGGAGCATCTGGCTAAGGGTGTTAAATCTGACACACCATGCTCATTCCTCAAGGTCACAGTGATGAGCTTGGGACACAATGTCAGAGGAGTCAGGTCAGAGATGCCAGAGCAGTTGACCATAAATATAGCCAAGATGTAGTGACTGAAGTCCACGGCTGGCGCCAAAGAAGTAATGGAAGGTGCCTGCAGTAAAGAGAGGATTACGAGTCTTAAGTCTTGTGCGCAATGCAAGATGCTAACGTTTCAAAGTTCAATTGAAAAGCAATTGCTTCCAAAGTAAATGGATTGTCGTCTGGCAGGTACATGCCCTGACTCTTGTTTGTAAACAAATTTATAATCATAGTCTCCGAACAGAGACGAGTAGCGTTGTGACTCACCAATCTCAGAGATATGTACTTCAGGTGCTTGAAAATACAGCGGTCAGCCTGGGCACTATTGAGAGCTGAGGCACTGTCTTGAGCTTGGGCACTGCCAGGAGCATCAGGGCTTGCTACATCCAAAGCTTTGTGGCAATGCGCTGAACTCATCTCATGTTTTGGAATTTTTGGAGCTGTGGAGTCATTGTCATCGTGGAAAGCCTGCAGCAGGGCCCAGTCATTTACACAGAGCAGCATGTGCTCCAAACAAGGCCTAACAGAAAGAGGAGGAGGCGCAGTCTTGCATGAAGGGGTAAGCCATTCAGTGTGAAATACATGCTGAACAAAATACACACTTATGTGACACTCAACACATCATCATGTCACTCTTCACATCACTCTTCTCGCAAGTGATCTCACTCCCTATGTGAATCAAAGAACACGACTAATTAATAAGTGTCAACTTGTGTCACCCTTTCCTTCAGCGCACCATTTCACTGCACATGCCCTCAGCGCAGCCTCTGTCAGGTACTGTGTGCTCAGCTCTGTCACTCTGTCACTCTCATTGAGCACCTCATGCTGCTGCTGCTCTGGCTCTGTCACTCTGTCACTCTCTGATCCTTCTTCATCCAATTCTGTATCCTCTTCCAAACCCTCCTCTTCATCATCTGCCTCTATGCTGCTGCACAGCAGGGCACCATCCTCATCTGACCCATCATTTGAACTCAGCCTCATCATTTTCCTTGCAACCTCAACAGAGGGACAGCCCTCTGACGGCTGAGTGATTATTTTTGCCCAGGCCCTGATCAACTGCAGCTTGCAACAGAAGAGTCTGTTCAGCAGCAGTGGCACAACTTCAGGATCCTCTCACTGTCTTTGCTACACTGTCTGAGCCACGCTCTTTGATCCTTCCTTTGTTGGGCGAATGACAGCTCTTTACCAACAGTTGTGCCCATTGGAGTGTCTGTTGGCATAGATGTGACACGTTGCTAATATCTGAGCTGAGGTGTTCCGGCTGAAGTACAATACGCAAGCTCCTTAAAGGAAGGAGATCTTTCAAAGATTGCTCTGCCTGCATAGAAATGGTGCATTTTCATCCTCTGGGACATTAAAACAATGAGTCAGTTTGAAAATACGTTGACAAATTCAAATCATGACATTGCGCACTGGGATTTACAATGTAATGGAGTAGCGCTTATTATACTGTATCCTGTGTTCTGTAAGAAACAATTGTTATAATAGCAATAACCCCGTTCTTACCATACTGCAAGGAACTGAGTACCACTCCTCTTGACTCTGCAATCTACTCCCCAGAAATTGAAGACACCTAATTTGCACAACAACTGTAATGGGTTCAGTTTTATTTCCCAGTAAATGAGTCATTGGAGATATCAGGATGCCCGATTTCGATTTATCGAAAGAGGGATACAATGTTGCTACCCACTATTGGCTTCGGAGCTGTATGTATGTATGAAAAAATTGGAACCATTTGGACTATGATTTTAACCGTATAGTTTATAAAATATTTTAAGAGTTTTGTCGAAGGGATTTGGCGTAAGTCGCTTTGTTCGCTGAGATAATTGAATTCAGCTACACCACTGAGTAACTTTGTTTCATTGTTAATTTCGATTCAAGAATGTATATATTATAATCGTTGTGGGTTGATGTAGCTGATGGCTTTTATTAGTTGGAGGCAGTTAATAAGCACGTACTAAAGAAGTTGTAGAGACATAATGTAGTTGCTTAGATTATTTTTCCGGTAATTCAATGTATTGCTTAACTTTATTAATTAAAATGTAACGAAACTCAAGAGATTAGAAACGTTACTGCTAATCGTAATTTTGTTCTGACTGTTTGCAAAAAGGCATGAAAATGTCCCGGCATGCTCCATTGCCATTTT
>BEGY01000089.1:0-22405 GCA_002335675.1 Chlamydomonas eustigma | reverse complement strand
GCTGAGCCTTGGATGTTTAATCTAGTTTTAAGACTATTTAGGTCTATTTAGTGAGACTTACAGTATCTCGAATTATGTCTAAGGGTGCAGCTACTATGTTAGCGAAATACTTGGACTTAGACGATTAGGAAGACTAGTTTTAGGAGATTTATATGACTTAAATAAGAAGTCAAGTAAAGAAGGCAGAACCCTACTGGCTTCGGCCTTAATACAATCAGGGGTTCAGGGTTCTAATCAAACGAAAAAGAACCTATCTATCTTAAGTTAGGGCTATTGTGCGGTCATACGCCCGATTCACCCTATCACTGTGACAGGATAACTTTCTGTCTACAGCCACATGCTTGCAAAGACAATGTTGTCTCTGCATGCCTTGAGTGTGCGAAGGTGTTGAAGGGAAACCAAGTCCCTCCTCACTTACTGGTGTGTTATGATTGTGGTGGCATTCCTGAGGGTCTATCAGCTCCGCATGGTAGGAGAGAGGTTGCTGGGGAAAAACAGGGTTAGCTAGGTTAGCAGGTGTTGCTACTTCATAAAACCTCACAACAAAGGGTTGTCTCTCAGTATTGCCATTGTGCTCATGTGGTTGCCTTCCCCAATGTTGGAGCTAACGAAGTTCGAGACGTACTGTTGAAGTCTCCCAAAGAGTTGCTAGATGACTTCACCCTCATTTTTAATCAACTTTCGATCTAACTTTAAATCAAACCCCCCGAAATCGGGCCCCGAGGCGTTAGCTGAGGCATTCTGTAGAAAATGGCTGAAAATTTAAACAGGAGGTTAACTGCAAGTTATGCACACAAAATGACATTGGAATGCTTCTTTCCTGTTTTAGTAAGTGTTCGGGGTCCATGTCTTGTGCTTTAGCATGATTGCGTACGCAAACGCCTGTAGAGTATTAACAGACACAGGCTCATTTTGTAAGTGCATGACACGCAGGTTCAGGCTTCAAAAAGTAAATGAATTGTCACGCATACCAATAGCTTCACTCAAGCCAATGCCAGGCTCGAGGGCGACAAGTTTTGAATATTGCTCATCGCTGGCGGGCCTCTTTTTCGAGTGTCCGATGCAGGGTCAACACATTTTAAGATGCACGTGTAATTGAATCACATCCGGAGACATTTTCAGTAGAACAAAAGCTCACTGTTCTTGCAGCACATCCCTCACTTTATCAGTGCCATCACACTTCTGGAGAGTACGGACTCATCCAAATGAATTCAAAAAGAAGCCGACATATTTCGTGGCAGCAAGGCCTCAGTAGAAGACAATTGTGTCCATAAGATATGTTGCAAACAAGGAAGGTTCGCAAGGGGAAGAGGGGCACGGTCATGCGTTAACGAAAAAAATATGCATTCAAATATCTATATTTAGTTAGCAGAGAGATGCTTCTTTTCTTTCAAGCTCCCTGATATGCAACCTCTGTTTGACCGACAAAACCCTTTTCCTTTGGAGCTCCTGCAAGGTGAACACGAGTAGCAGTCTAAACAAAATCTCTTAAAAAATAGATGCACCAGGAAGGTGCACATGCATTGTCCAGACAGGTCTAACTTGCAATTTGCCTACACCTAGCGGCTAGCACATCTCTTAGGGTTAAGCTGGACGGCCATATCTTTAATCAGAAAACCAGGTCATAATTTTATGAAATGTCACACATGAACATGTTGTGGTGATGGAAAGAGACTCAAATTCCAGATAGAGAAATTGTTTGTTGCCTCTGTCATGAAAAACATATAATCATGAGCATTGATTACTTGAGGTACATGCATGGAATCTCACGACCTTTGCAAAAACGTATCGACTCCTTCTCCCTACAACCCTTAGAATGATTCCCTAATGACTGCATCTAATAAGTGCTCACTTTTAGCATCACCAGCCCACTGTACTTGCACCATTGCTCAAAGCTGCACAGTGATCGAATCCCAGCTGGCAGCTCATAGACATCTCCATCCTTCAGGCTGAGAGGAGGGTGCTGAGTCTGTGTCTGTGTCTCAGAGCCCTCGTCACCTTTTTCTGTCTTGTGTGCAGCTTCTGTGAAAACTTGTGCCGCATTGCTAGCCGTCAGTCCACACATTGATGCTGAACCAGTGAAAACTTGTGCCGCATTGCTAGCCGTCAGTCCGCCACCAGATGTGACAAGTCGCGTATTACTCCTAATTACAGTAGCAGTAGCAGTACAAGAAGCAGTTGCTACATCAGGAACTCCTGCAGTGTCAATAATTTCAGTAGCAGGGCTACTGCTACTTCTTTCCAGTGCTGTCAGCTTCTGTTGATCTTGCACTCCCACTACCTTGCTGGGGTTTGTTGCCACTGAGACAACATGAGGAACACAACGGCCTCCAACAACAATTTTTACATCAGTCTTCTGCAAAACAGTGGGGTTAAGTGTTGTGATACTTTTGTCAAATGAAGTTAGCAGTTAACATTTTAATGTTACAAAGGGAGAATGAATAATGAAGATCAGGGATAGAGGTCTGGACATGATATACATGATTTAACTTTCCCGTCTTTTTTGACAACTCATATGGAACTGCTTTTCATTTAAGATTGAAGTTTAAGTGCCTCTCATGACATGAAAGAGCTCATAGCTGCCAAAGCTTACCCAGTTTGACTTAAAGCCAAAACCAAGGCGTCCTATGAGCTCCCTGGTGCATTGTTTAGTCAATGGGCTGCGCTGCCTTAGTGCTGCAGGAGGAGGAATGTCATAAAGACTGCAGCTCTGATGCTTAGAGCTATTACTTTGATTTTGCTGACAGTGCTTACGCTTTCCACCCACTAATGCAGCAGTTTCTGTCATTGGGGGCTGCACATTGGGGAGCTTGGCATTTTCACCCTTGCTTTTCACAGTTGCTTGCGGCATCAAAGGATGCCCAGTACTAGCAACAGGGTCTCCACATGATGAAGGGTGGTCGTTACAGCATCTATGATTATCAAGCTGGGAGTACCGCCTAGTTACTGAAGCTTGGCCCAGCTGAAGTGCTTGGTCCTCCTCCCCCACCTTCTCTTCATGGTCTTCTGTTGTCTGCTGATTCAAATGTCGTGCCAGCAGGTTGTTGGCCAATGAGGGTAGGCTCAGGATCCTCACTCGGGAGTCATTTGGTCTGATGGACCTGATGGATAAAGGGAGACTATAGAATGATGGTGAGGTGTGGACATGACAGCAAGTAAAGTACCGCGAAGTAAAGTGTGAAGTCATGAACAAATACAAACGAGCAGTTCAAGTTGTGGACACAAGGCCGGATGGGAGGCACCTGAACAGATACATGCACCACGAGAACCACAGAGAGGATTGGCAACAAAGCAGTGCATACTCTGCAGCTGAGAGGATTGGCAACAAAGCAGTGCATACTCTGCAGCTGAGCATAAAATGAAACTCGGTGCCCTAACTTTGACAAACTTCGAGGTTCTGCTGTTCAGTGTGCATAAGAAAGTGTGATTTTTAGTCGTCATGTTGTCTTGTGGCATCTTCAAGGTAATTGAGATGAGGCATGATGCTCTAAGTACATAACACCATGCATGATGCAAAACTTACATAATATCATGCAGCGGAAAAGGCTCATTAGGAACAGTGTCTCCATTGTCGCATATCATTTCATGTATGTTAACCATCCCCACTCCATACAGTAGGAGCTTAGACCTGCCAGGCGCTGCTAGTGAAGTTTGTAGTGCATCACTCTTTGCAATGCGTGGTGAAGAGGCAGCTCTTGCGGCACCTTCTTCTGTATCAGCCAGGGAGTATAAAAAGCCTGAGTCTAACCCTGGGCAAAATAGCTCCAAGAGGAAGTTAACAGGATGCTCTTCTCCCTATATATCTTGTTTACTATTCAGCATTGAGGCCTGGGGAATAATGTTCTCAACTATGTTGACTTCTTAAAGCCGGCTGTGACAGGCAGACAACACATCATAATATCACCAACACACCAGAAAGTCCTCACCCACACCTCTCTTCTGCACAGAACAAGCTTCATATGTCACTGCAACAATCAGCTGTGACGGCAAGTGTGTCAGGACAAAGTGCAGGGACTGAGCCAGCCTCTGTTGCCTTTGACAGCTGACCTCAGGCACCCGGGTACCACTAAGAGGTGCATGTTGTTCACTCCCAGTTGAATATAGATGCAGTGTGGCCAAATGGTCCATGTCAGGTAGCAAGTCCACCATGTTACTATGGAGTCTCTTGAACGCCCTTCGCTGTTGGATCTCCTTTATAACATCATGTAAAACATGCAACGAGGACTCCAATTCATTTAATGAAGCTGCATCACAACACAACACAACTTCAAGCTCTCCATGATGACCTGATAGGAAAGACAAGTACATGCCGTGGGATATTGACAATGAGGAGGAGGCATTAGATGTACACCGCGGTGTTGCTGATGGCTGGAAGGCCTCTCCAGGCTTCTCAGCACCACTGAGTGCACAACAGCCACCCTCCTTGTTGGTGATGGCTGCAGCAGTAGAATCAACAGCATTATTCTGCTCTGTTTCAGCCTGTTGGCTTGTTCTTCTGGTTTGCACTTCCGCTGACTCTTCCGGGGATGAGATTTCAAGAGCAACATGATTCATAGTATCAATATCATCATGCTGTTGACGTGCTGCAGTTCTATCTTCAAGACAATTCAGCTCCTGTTGATGTGCTGCGGTTCTATCTTCAAGACAATGCACCTCCTGTTGATGTGCTGCGGTTCTATCTTCAAGACAATGCACCTCCTGTTGATGTGCTGCGGTTCTATCTTCAAGACAATGCACCTCCTGTTGATGTGCTGCGGTTCTATCTTCAAGACAATGCACCTCCTTCACTGCAGAAAAAACCACCATGTCATGTCTCACATGCCTTACATCTGCTGTACACGCATCAGGCTGAATCAAGTCACAGGATGTGGCTCTAGATGTATGAACAAAATCATACATACTAGAGTGGGTGTGTCCTCTGTGATCATCCTCATGCTGGAAGGTCGTGTTGTGTCTAAGGCATAAGTCTGCATGCCAGCCACTGCTCTCCTCATCACCTTCTTTATCACCGGTCTTAACTGCAAGCAGCCTTAAGGGCGTTTTAGGCCGTGTACAGCTCAAGCCATCTTGTGTGCTATTAGCAGCGGGATGTGAGTAGCTGCTAAGTTGTTGTGAGGGGGGAAATGAGACGCCTCTGCTGATTGTATTGGCTTCTTCTGGTTTTTCTGGTATTGGCTTCTTCTGGTTTTTCTGCTCAGCAAGAAGTTTTTGTATTAAAATCATCCTTGTATTACGGAGCCTGGACAAAAGCTCTTTCTTCTGCTTCATCTGGGTTGCGGACTCCGTTACTACTGCAGTGTCAGATCCCTTCCCCCATCACTACGTAGCTATTTAAAATTAGAATTTCTCGATCTAGCCCACGACTGCATTCCTGACTACGCATATGACACTTCAAATTTAAAAGAAGTTATGTTAGTTACCGGGACTAGCTGCGCAGTTACTGCACTAGATACTCCTCGAGATCGTCCACGGTCTATGTTTCAACTTGTTTTAACTTGACCATGAATGGATATCCAAGTCCATTGTATGCATGCGTACGCACATGGCATGGCTGAGATAGGATGTGTCCATCCGCACTGCATTTCCACGCATAATGTTTCTATAGGAACTTATTATTCTTGCTGCTATATATCAGTTTCTGACAAGCATACAAGTAACTAACTGTAAGGTTACAAGGCCTCTTTGGGTAAAATAATGATATTGTGAGGCAGCAGATTGACTGCCTATGGACTGGATCTAATACGTTAGCACAGCCATTTGCACCTTCAGGTGATTGTTTCAAGTTGAAATCATCTGCATGTACCAGGCTACTACATACACTGTAGGGAAATGATGATCTTCAATGTCTGGACCCTTGCAGTAGATTGCATGACACTAATGTTCTGATAGAGAGGTAAATAGATTAAACGCACAGAAAACAAAAAAAGCATAGACATATTAACACTTAACACCAGAGCATGTTCTAGTGAGGCACAGTCCTAAAGTGAGCGCAAGTGCAACACACAAACACACAGCAGAGGACATACTCTATGTAGTAATGCAAGACATAAGCAGAAGTAACCGAAGAAAAAAAGATGAGGAACAAGAAAGAATGGATTGTTTGATTGTTACAGAGGCCATATTAACGACAACAGAAGAACAGATATAAAGTGAATACAACACTATGAACAAAGCTAAACAGTGGAGATGAAGAGTTTTGCCACCTCATTTGACACAATATTCGAAGGTCCCAAATTATTTGCTACGTAGGTGCTGGGCCGGGTAGCCTTGCTTAAGAAGTCACACAAGTCACGCTGAACCCAATATGAGTGGAAGCGGAAGGCTGGGTTGTCCCCCAGCCAGCCTGCACAACCTGCATGGAACTCATGGGCATCCAGGAACAGCGGCTGGAAGGCCTGGACATGGATCAGGGTGGGAGTCATGGGATTCCGAGACTCAGCTACATGTCGGTCAATGGCAGCCCCATCCATACCTGTGAATCCCATCAGTCCCTTAGAGAGATTCTCCCACAGCTCAGGACCTGCTACTGACACAGATGGTGGAGGCATCATCTCAAAGTGATGCCTCTTGGCCACTGAGTGCATGAGCTTGTGGCTGCCCCTCCACACCAGTAGCTGATAGTCTGTCAGAGGCAAGATCATGACCACTGCTTTACATCCCAGACGATGCAGCTCCAGCATGAAGTCCATATGAGGTTGCTGATGACTTGGGAGGTGTGGTGACTCAGGTTGGAAGTTACCAATGAGAGAGGCATCAATAGGTGTTAGGCCTTCAAGCCCGCTGTTACTCACTCTTCCCACTGCTGTAAGCACAGCCTCCCAGGCTGATGAAACACACTTCATCTACAATCATGCACACAGTTGACAAGAGAAATTGTAGCAGCAGCACGGCAGCATGTTAAGAGACAGTTTCTGTAAGTGACATATCTCATCTGTCATTTTACACTTTATGAGCACTTCAGGCCACTCTGCGAACCTCATTGCGACGTCACTCTCTCCAATAGCCTCACAACCTCTACTTGCAATTTGAATCTATTTACACCATCTATTTACATCTCAACAATCATAAAATTCCATTTTATGGCCTGGTCATCACTAATATGCACACCTGAGCCCCCAACTCACTTCAGCATACTGCTTGGCAGTGATGACTGTGCCTCTCTCCAACATGGCCTGCTTACAGAGATGGACTGGCAGCAAGGTTGCAGCCTTCAGAGTACTTATTCTCCCTCCACCACTATCTCCTCTCCTCCCTACTTGCATGTTATTACAAGACTCGTAGTGCTGGCACATGGCTGAAAGGCTGCTCATTAAACACATACGACGCTGGCTGCCCTCACAATCTGGTTGCTCCCCATTCCAGCAGCCATCTGCAGTTATCGATGCAGTCAAGTCATTCATACATCCTCCGCCTGCTCCTCCATAGACATGTTAAAAGCATATTTCAGTACTTAGTAGAAATGCTGGGCATCTAGTACCAAGTGTCGAGTAAAACAAATTATCAAGTACTAGGTTTGCTTTAGAAGTGAAAAAAAGATGACCCCCACAACACACTGATTTTAGGAGACCTGAACTGCACACCAACCTGTAAACTTCTGGAACACGCTCATGGCAACATGTTCAAAAGTGTCCTTGAAATTACACAAATCCATATCTAATAGGCTGCAGGTGCTGCTGCGTCCCACAAATATTGAACGCCGTGCATTGCTTAAAGCCAACTCAAAGATTTGACGAAAATCAATGCCCATGTCTACGGTGCCGAAGCCCTCATCTTCAAAGAAGGTGTTAAACTTGTGCTGGGCAGTGGACCCTGGTGTCATGGATACACGTTGCATCAGCTGCTCAGCATTGAGTTCTGATGCAGGCTGCCACGGTGAGCATGAAGGCACGGAGGCTGGCAAACATGAGGTAGGAGGTGCTCTGTGAGGTACACTGCATCTCTGAGAGGGGTTGTCCTTACTGCGTGTTGCTGTGCTGGCAAGTCCTCTCAATAGGCTACTCCCGCAATTATTTACCTTGCAATGCAGGATGGTGTAAGTGTCAGCAGCACCTCCGCTGGAAAGCCTTGAAGCAGGACGGTGTAGGATTGACAGACTTGGAACAGGAGGTTGTACCAGTCTGGGCCGGCTTTGTCTGGAGCGGAGGCTTTGGACCCTGACAGGTGTGCAGGGCCTGCCTTCCTCTCTGAAGGAGGGCCTACGACTCACACTGTTCACAAGTGCATCTACTGCAGGCCCAACAATTGTATCAGGTCTTTTTGCTGGCCTCTTCTCAGTGTTCTCAGCTTGAGACATGAGGTCGTTGCTGACGCCACGCTTGTTCTCTAGTGCTTTGCTCTCGCTAAGGGGTTCAACCACAGATCTCCTCTTGCTCCTCCGCATTTCATGTCCTGTCTCAGCATTCTGCACAGCATAGAATCATGCATGTATGTGATGTACATCAAGACAGCACCTAGAATCATGCATGCATGTGATGTACATCAAGACAGCAGGCTACAGGATAACAATATGGGATATCTCTAGATGATGCTCCTTTGTGTAGCAGTAGTGTTTGCAAAAATGGATGACCTCTGGTGAGCAATGTGCCCTCTGGTCATGATCCACTGTGTCATGAGGACCATGAATCTCACCAGAACTTGGCCACGAGCCTCTGCAACCATGTGGATGGGAGAAGCAGCCACCTCAACGACTGCCTTCTCAGCTACCTCATCAGCTGGAACAGAGACCTGCTGCACAGATGAATGGCAACTAGACCGTTTGGTTTGCGGGCTTTGTTTCACTTTAGCCTTGGTTACTGGTTGCATCTCAATAACGGCTGTAGGTTGACCTGTACTGATTTGATGTATTTCAGGAGCAGCTGCTTTAGGGGTGGCCATGGCAGTATGCGGAGTTGTTGGTAGAGCAGGGATGTTCTCATCCCTGGTTGCTGGTACAATCTGCCATAATGAGCTGCTGCCTACTAGGGGTCTGTAATTCTTCAGCTGGAGTAGCTCCTGGCACAGAAGGTCATCTGCACATTCTGGAACTTTCTGCAATATGCATGATTGCTGTTTGAGGGTGCTGGAGAGCAGTCGTGAAGCAATGATACTCAATGCAATTATTGCATGGCAAATGAAGGATCAGCAGGGGCCTTACTTAATATACACCACCTTTCTGTGGCTTCATTTGAGGAGATAGATTAATACAAACGCAAAAGAAATTCATGGCTGGTGAAAAGAAAAAAATCATTTTAATGCAAGCCAGAGATATTGATACCTAGCAGAAAAAAATGATGCTCGGAAGAGACCTGACGAATTACAGACATTCCAAATATTTAGAGTAGATTAATAAGTAGATTAATAAGGAGAGGATATAAAGTCCCTGATCCTCACCTTCCTCTTTGAGTTATATACAGCTTTTTGTTTTCTCTGACGAATGGAAGCCAGCTCAGCAGGATTACTTCCAAGTGCCTCAAACAGTGGGCGCGGCACACCATCCTGTGAGAGAGAGGGGGTGCACTCATCTCTGCTGTAAATTCTAAATGCCTGAAGAAATAGGAACCAAGGCTTGAAGGTGGTGACATGAAGTATGAGACATAGCTGCTTTTAGCCCATTCCATCATGATTGACTATGACAGGGACTGTCATGTAAACTGCATAGACACAGCATGCTGAACCGTTTATTAAGTAGATTTTATGAGAAGACTTACCTCCTGGAGAGGTGTGAATTGGTAGCAGAAGTAAAATTCTTGAGATTTCCTGCTTTTACAACTGCTGTCCTGTCCCTCAGTGACCGACTTGCAAGTTTTCTCCTCATGCATCATCAGCAAGGGATCAGGGCCCACCTGCGTATGTTGCATGCTGTTACCTACTGCTGCCCTGTATTCATCATGTATCTCCATAGCAGAGGCCCGGGTGTGAGCATTGATGAGGATGAAACCCTCTTGGTCTCCTGCTGTAAGCTGAATAATCTGATCAGCTCTGTTTGCCTTGAAGGCTTTGTATGCTGCAACAGCGACTGTGTAGAAGGAACTGACTGATAAAAAGTTCTTGTCCTGATCTTGCAGCGAACATGTCAATCTCCAAACAACCTATAATCGCAACAAGAACGGATTGTTAGCATGAAACAGAATCAAGTCTGAATTTAATATCGCTCGCACTCGATTTTTCCTGACATCACCAAGTTCTCTGACCACAATCCCGCTTCGCAACAAAGCCCTGATATCCCTGTGCTCAATACCATTCAAAACGTCCATGTTAGTATTTTTAAACGCATCTCATCAAATGTGTGCCTCCTCGGTGATTGAGTCGAAGTCCACACATATTCACTCATATCACACAACAATAAACATGCTCAATGAGCATGTTTATTGTTGTGTGACCTGCCTTGGTCGAAATTCGCCGAGCGATCAATCCCTGATTAAGAAGTATATGCACGATTACTTTTAAGATATACCTATGTATTTCCCTCTTCATATCGGCTCATAGCAGCTCATAGCAAGCTCTGGTGCAGGTATGGTCTCTTCAGTGATTCTGACCCATTCCCACAAGCTGAGACTCTATATATTGAGGCTTCAAGATCATACTTGAATCTTATATGAGTATATTTGCTTACCTGTAGTGCACAGCATTAAGAGCTGCTGTCATTGTATCTTTGCTCCTGCACAAGATTATCACCTCAAAAACGATATCCACAAGGGGGATAACACAGGGAAAAGCACTAGTACTCAGAAACTCTCAGTTTTGATGGGAATTAACAACATCTCACATCAATCCTGAATTCACACAGTCCATCTTGCATCATTCACATGTTTGTAATGTTTGCTGCTTGAGTAACTTCATATTTAACTTTCAGAGCCCTTATTGCTTTGTCCTTCAGTATTGAAAAATGATAGTGCTAATGAGCACAGCGGTGACTGGATTACTACTACAAGGTTCATAACTTTCCCTCGGTCAGTATGTTCAGCATATGTAAAATTTACCTTCAAGCTGCTGCAGGGAGCACTAGCTCATGACTAAGAAACATCAAGTGATGAATTTCTTCTGATATGCATTATCCCTCTCATTTGCACTGAAAGTTGACACTTGCACTATCCCTGCCCTAATAAGGTTGATAAGAAGGTTGTTCAACTTCTAAGAGATATGGCCTTGACCTATGACCTCATTCTCTGAAACCTCATGACAGGATTTAATAAGGGATCATATGAGTTACTCATGACAGGGATTAAGTGATGATATGAGTTACTCATGACAGGGTTTAGGGGATGAGGTGCTCATGATAGGGCTTCAGTGATGAAATACTTTAATGGTCTGAAATCTGTGTGCAATGCATAAGTAAAGGTGCCCTCCAACTGCCTAAAAAGTAACCTACTAATGTACCGGCTGGTGGATGGTTATGGTTGTTACTGGCTGGTCATTGCTGACAACCAGTATGTGAAGGGTGAGTTCAGCAACATCAATAAAAACAAGCTTCAACAGATCAATAAACATGACTTTCTGATCATGCTCATTTAACTATAGTAACTAATGGAGAGATTTGGTCAATTTCTGAAGTGGATGGTTTCATGTCTCATTACAAACTTGAAAGGCAGGATTAGACTCAACGAGCAACAACATAGAAAATTTTTTGTGGAAAACAAGGTTCCAGAAAGCAACAATAGATTAAGAACACCAAAGACAACTCAGAAAGGAAAAAACCTATAGGGAGGTGGTTGGGTAAATAAAGGATGAAAGAATAAATAAGGGCAAACATAGTTGCCCATACAATTGAAAAGTGAAATTATAGCTTTCAAGTAAAGAAGACAGGTACAAGATCTATGCATACAAGGTTTAAATATGTAAGTAGGGTACTAGGGTTACCGTACATTTGCATGATCAGAAACAAGAATTTATACTTCATCAAGAGCTTGCGTATAAAATCAATCACTGCTTTAGGAGCTAGGATGGCTCTGTGACCCTGTAGCCCATAGATGGCATCACAAGGCCTTCGCATTTTTGAGTTAAATGTTCCCTTGATGTTCATCCATTATTTTATCTCATGGTTGCTCTCATAATACTTACCCCAACTCAAATGATGACCACACTTACATGTACACACAATAGCCTTGTTGTGATCGTATTTGTGCCGCAGTCCTCATGTTTTGAATCACCGCATTGCTCCTTAAAAATGAAAGAGGCTTGCATGGCAGATAATCAGACCCAATTCAATCTTTAGAAGCCATAATTTGAGCAGAAATATGCTGCAAGTGAGCAGCAGTCCAGTAGGTAGTTGCTAAGTAGGTATTTAAGCTGGGTTGTGACACTCAGGCCTTGCAAGTGGATAAACACCTGAGCCTGGCTTAACAAGCGCAATAACCTGAATCATATGCAGCTACCATCTTGTATTACTGAGTCTCTGACAGCCTTCCTCATCTGTCTTCCTGTGTTTACAAGTGTGACTCTACTGTCACACTTCATACATAATAGATTAGCAAAAGGTCCAGATAACAGAAGTTGGTATGCACTTGAATGTGACAACTGTACACTGATATACCAAAAAATATGGCTGAAAAGTTGTCATTTGTGAGATGAGGCTTCGCTAACAACCTCCTTGTAATGAAGTCCTGCCAGCAGCATGATATGATATTCAGAAGTCCGTTCAAAAGGTGTAGAACAACGCTTTTTCTTGGCAACATTGTACGTTGCAATATCTTACATCCCGCCTCTGGACGTCAGATGTGTGCTTTGCACGGGGACTGGCAACGACTTGAATACGCCTAATAATCTTCAATCAAGTATCGTCAGAGTTGCATGTGTAGATGGGTGCAGAAGCGCAAAACTGGTACCTACCGAGCCTTTTTCCAAAAAGTACCCTCTTTTACAGCCCTAATCAACTTTCTTTGCTTAGATCAGGAAAACCTGTCAAAGCTGTGGTGCTGTTTATGGTACGTGGCATAATCGTCGCTTTGGATCAGATCTCTACAACTTGGCAGGGCCTCCAACTCATCTTATCTCTATTTCAACAGATCTTCACACGGCTGTGATGCGCTCTGAGGGATCCACAGAGTGGCTGAACATGCCACTGGACCAAGTAGGATTCATGAGGGTCACAGCTCGTCTGTACATGCAAGTTGCATTGCTCCAGCAGGTGACCGTTGCAAATGTACACATTCCTTTCCATTATCTGTACCCTTGGAGCTAGTTGGACAAAGCTAACAAATGAAAAGTACACTATAACAATATATTTGTTATTGTGCTGTGCTGTTGTGTGTGACATTTCTGTCAGGATAGCCCAGCTTTCTGCATCTCTTTTGTTCTGCCTCACACCATGGCATGTTTACTAGTTTCACTCTCCTAAGGACTCAATTATGCTTATAATAACTGACCCCCTTCTTACCCCTTCATGGCCCTCATCTGTAGTTCAAAGTAAAGCTCCGCACTTACCTGGCATCATATGAGAGCATGTCCAGAGTAGGTGCTCCTCATCTGAAGCTAGTGCAAACATGGAAGGGTGATGCAAGCTATGACAGTGCCTTCTGGTCAATCTCTACTCATGAAAGGGCATCCAGACATGTGCGCTGCTGATATCCTTGAGCTGAGGCTGGACTCTTATCATGGAATATCTTGTTCTTTCACTCAATATCAGGAGTATAACCACTGTTGGGCTGTTCAGGGACAATCGATTTTCCTGAGGATTGATGACGTAGCTGGTGGTCCTAATTTCAGGCCCGTTGACTTCTCTTACCAATGCACCAATCGCTGTGCTCTGAGCGGTAATGGACAGGTGATCAATCCTGGCCATGAAATGTGCCTGAAGTCTTGATGTGTGGAGTAGTTGTTACGTTGGATAGACAAGGCATACATAGTGTTTGAAGAACATTGTTCTTGAGACTTACTCCATGCATCTAGGATGTGTTGCTTGCTGACAATGTCAGTGCATAATTTCGTTTTTATCATTCTTTCTGAAGTACGTCACAACATGTCTTTCCATTATCTCACATTGACATCTCACAGTCTGTCTCTCCATATCACAGGATTTGATGCGTGCCATGGAGTTATTTGAAATCCAAAATGTGGCCATTGCTGAATATGATCAAGCTGCCATGGCTAGAAAGGCTGATGGGTCCGCTGCAGGCTTCAGGCCTTCAGGCTTCAGATGGGGCGTAGGAGAAGAATGGCCTCTGCATTCTCTTAGCAATGTGTTATGTGATGGTGACTCTCTGCGGCAACCATTTTTGGCACCAGGAGGAGGCCACATGTGAGAGTGAATGATTTGTTGAGTCAATCACCAAGCACTGAGTTTCTGTGCGCCATCATATTCTGCCACCTTCTGTGTACATCTTATTCTCAGGGCATCGCCTTTCATCATGCTTTGAAGTCATGATGCACATATACAATCTCATGCTGTTCAGAGTGCTGTATCATCTTATCCTTGCTATCTTGGATGAATGATGTTGTTGCCTGGTACAACAGATCACTCTTCTCGTTGCATGCGACACCATCATCCTGCAATCCACGAGGCCCACCTCAGGGTGGGAGCAGCCATGAGCAGGACAATAATATTCAGCAGCTGCAGCTCACAAGTACAGATGATGATGATGATGGTGCAGAAGATGATGAATTACAAGCAGCCCTTGAGGAGGACCAGCGCTCAAGTTTAAGACCCAATAGAAATAGGGATGGGATGAGGGACATTGCCTCAACATTCGTGAGTTTAGACTTTTTATGCTTTAAATTATGACAATCTCCTTGGGGTAAGGCTCTTGTCCTTATTCTTATACATGTTTTGATTATTGAGATGTTTGATGAGGTCCTCACATGCTGTCTACGTTCAATTCTTTTTTTATTCTCACAAGTCAAAGCCATTGGTAAAACGTGTGGTCCTGATTGTGGTCCACAGGTCAAAGCCATTGATAAAATGCGTGGTCCTGATTGTGGTCCTGATTGTGGTCTACAGGTCAAAGCCATTGGTAAAACGTGTGGGCACTTGTCTCACTTGCATCAACTCCATCGTTGCTCACATCTCTGTTGCCAAAAACTGTCAAGACTCAGCTGCCCTGAATCAGCATGTAATGATGGACTGGTGTCATCTCAGTTAAGTGCAGGTACAAGATACTGCATCTTATAGTACTGCCTGTGTGCTGCCCCTGGCACCTCTATTTTCAGCCATGATTTTTTTTCCCCCAAGGCCTACGGATGTCTTGGCCCTGTCTGCACCTTCATTTTTGCTATTATATTTGTGTTTCTATTATCAGAGTGTTTTCCTTTCCGTTAAGGTGTGTGGATCTTGGATGGAGGTGTCAATGTCCACATTCACTGCTGTGAAGTTGAGGGATGTACAGAGCCCCCAATTACAAGGAAATCTCTCACATGCCTAAAACACAGTGGGAGCTCTACTAGAGGTCCACCTGACAGCTCTACTAGAGGTCCACCTGACAGCTCTACTAGAGGTCCACCTGACAGCTCTACTAGAGGTCTACCTGACAGCTCTACTAGAGGTCCACCTGACAGCTCTACTAGAGGTCCACCTGACAGCTCTGCAGATTGCTCCAGAAGTGCGCATACTGAATACTTTTGTTTTAGTTGTAATTAGAACATATTTACCATGTATTGCACGTGACAGCTCTACTATACAGCCTTTGCCCATACGCCCTTCACTGTAAGAGGAAGACACATCTTTATGTTGCAATAATGATTGTGATAATTCGTGAGGATCCTGATGCCTTTTTTTTATAACCCACAGAGTGTACCTACAGAGGGCTGCTGATGCTGTACAGTGCCTGTGGCCTGCCTCTGGCATACCAGCTGCAGTACACTCCAGAATGCCCTGCATCTGTGTTGCAGTTCCTGGACCAGGTATCAAAGGAATGCTTTGCAGGTGGGAAGTGAGTGTGGACACAGTGTGTTTGGGTTTAAAGTTCAGTAGACACAGCCTGGATCTTCATGGATGGTGATAGATCTTGTCATGCATGTTGAATGAGGCGGTATGGTGGTGGTTGCAGCAATGCAGTGAAGGGAGGGAGGGATAACACTAATATGCTAATGATATGCTTATGATATATGCTTTGTCTGTAGAATGTGAGGGCTCTATGCTTATTCTATTATCTACTGTACAAGCAGTCTGTACACACAGAGCTGGCTTAAGCACTGTTTTGTGCTTTGTTGCTTCAGGGCTGCTTCCCAGCGCTGTGATTTACAATGACGCTCTCTCCATGCTAGAGCATCTGGTAGTTGTGTCACCTAGTTTCTCTCACCACTTCCGCCCAGCATCCTCACCTGATCAAGACAGTATCAGTAACAACCCTAGAAGTCCAGTCAGTGGTCGTTCAGTCAGTGACTGGAATAAGGTGCTCTGGCTTGCAGACTCAATGAGATGGAGAGTCTCCTACTTGGCTGCTTGTGATGCAGGTAGTGTGATCATGATGGCAGAAAAAGGTCGACATATACATATCAACTAGACATTAAGAATATAATACATTTATTTTTAGGTATGAAGCTTGTTAAGAAGCAATGTACTGCCTAATGAGTAATGAGTCATAGCCTGACTGTCCTTAAGATGGATGCTGCTTAATTTCCATCCTCAGGGTTGAAGCCCTGCACGGCAGGCGTGAAGTTCCAACATTCATCCACATGCTGTTCTACTCCACAACAACAACAACAGCTAGTAACTAATCTTAATGCGGAGAGGATTCATCTTCCCTCATCGCAGCATCCAGTGGAGACCCTCATCATGAAGACACCGCTAGCTTCCTTTCAGCTAGAGGTGACCACCCCTTCAGAGGGCTTCCTGCCCTCACAACAGGACGAGGTGACAGAGGACACACAGGGGCTTTTCTCCTCATATCAACAGCAGAGAGGAACTAATCGGCCAAGGAATATATCAGCGCAGCGGCCTTTGAGTGTTGATGCCAGTAGCAATTACAGCGAGTCTGAGGTGTTAGAGGGATCAACACCTTTTAATGGACCCTGCTTAATGGACTATGCTTCCCATCATGTCTCAAACAAAATGCTGTGTCTGTTGTCAAGATGCAGCCCCTTCTCATCTGACCATCTCAAGGTGGTGCATCGCAGGATTGGTTTGCGTTGGACTGAGCTCTGGACTGTGTTTCCGCTATGCTTAACTCTAGCTTAAAAGTGCAGAACTAATGCAATGTGATGTCACATATTGTGAAATAATTGAAGAAATGAGGATGACATCATTATCACTTTGCTTTGTTTTCTGTTGCCAGCTCATTCTCTTTTACCTTCCTAATGCCTTCCAGGACTTTTCAGTCTTTGATCCAAAGTGGGTTCATGGGATGCAGTGGTTGGACAGAGCGCACAGGATATGCACCCTTGAAATGGTGTTGGATGCATTACCGCTGACATTGAATGATCTGCTGCGACATTCAGGTTGCTCGGCCAGCAGCCTACGCAATTGGTCCTGGCAGAATATTTGTACACCTAGTGCCTTGAAGATCTCTAATGTGAGATTTTTTTTCAATAGTCCCAGTACCAGAAAATGTTAAATACATCTTTAAAGGAGACAGCTAAAGCATTTTTAAGCTGGGACTTGGAAATTTGTTCTACAAGCTGGTGCCTCAGATATGTTGTAATGTTTCCTGCATTATGGGTTGATGATGCTGTCAGGTGCTGCTTCGGAAGTTGGGGATGGTGCCTGCAACATCTCATGAGTCCACGCAGCCCTATGGCTTTGTCTACATGCAAGTAAGGTGATGGATGAGGAGGGAGTTAGGGGCAGTTGATGTGCATGATGCAGACTGATGGTGCCTCTGTAAGAAAGACTGTGATGAGACATGAGAACAATATTGTTTGGGACAAAGGGGAAGGAGCTGCATTCCAAAGAATAATGCTTGCAGAGATTCTTCCTGTGCTTCAAACTTCCCATTTTTGTGTGTTTGTGGACAAACAGGTGCAGAGGAAGTATGAAGACATGCTGGGAAGTGAAATGGATGTAGAGGCTGTCAGGGCTGTGCCAGTGCAGGTGACAGCACTGGGATGACTCCTACAACTCCAACAGTTTGGTTACGTGCTTCTTCGTTCAGAATCTGGCAATGTCTACATTACATTCATCACATACTTTGTGGCTTATAAATCTGGCATGGCATTTTTTCCAGATTTTTCGCTTGGCAGTCAACACGGAGCTGGCTGAGAGCAAGTGGCGGGATCTGAACGCATTAGCTAATTTAAAGGGCATGACTCAGATTAACGCATTACTGCACCTCAGGTAGGAGAGGACATTGTTGCCAGTCATACAAGAAGTCGCATGAGAGGATGAGAGCTCCATGTTTTGAAGAGCTTGCACAATGCGTTTACAAGGGTAATGTCATCTCTTCTGTACTTTCGTACAGACATTCCTTAATTTCTCTTCTTGACTCAGGATCTATTTATCATCCTGTGTGGAGTGGATGATGACTGAGCGACGCATGGAGGACTCATCATGGATTCATCATGGAAGGCTGGTGGGGGCAGCAGACACACCAGCCTTCCATGATGATGAGGTAGCGTCCCATGATGATGAGATCATGAGATTAATACATGAGGAGGAAAATGACTTGGTGATGAGAGAGGAAGTCATTGTACAACTTAGTAGTCAGCAGCGTGAAAGTCAAGCTAACAGGAGGCGTGTCTTAAGAGCGGGTTGGGTCTTCAGAAATCGGCGATGTAGACCCATGCTTCCAAGGCTTATCACTGGACCTCTGATCATGGAGGGAGAGGCCGAGATCTTCCCATTGCAGGTGGCTATGTAAGAGTTGAAAAAGTGATTTGTAATGCCGTGAAGATAGGGGAGAACTGCAAAACCTGAATAGTCACTTAAAAGGGAGAGCCATACACATTTCTCCTTATATGCTGATGATACAGACAGGAATGATCACATCTGACGCACAACTTTGAAATCAGAGAATGATGCATCGTCATGCGATGACTTATTCATATAGCTTTTCTTGTGTAGGGGCAGCAACAATCTCTGATCGAAAGACTGAATAGCACACTATGCAGGCTGGGTAGTGTAGATTGTCCTCCACCAAAGGAGGCAGACACCATAGTTTCTTTGCACGGCCCAATACGTTCGCTCTTGTTACCTCCTTCTTTGATACATGCATCTACACTGCAAGGGAAAGCTTGTGGACTTGCTGAGATCTCCTCATCTTCCAATGCCTGTGAAGATGCTGACAGGCAAGTTAGTTATGGTGAATCATATTTTTGTATTTGAAATCTAGAAGTATAACCTCATCAAGTGACAAACTCCCCCCTCTGACTTCTTCATTTCCTGTTCACTTGTTGTCAAACATTTATTTCACTGACAAACTTTAATTCAGGTCACAAACAACACCTACACAGGTCTAGTTCTGGGCATCTCACTACTGCCTGTCATGCAGAGGCAGCTGCACAAAGCAACCTGCAAATGATCCAGCCTGGGCTTGGTTTTGAGAGAGATGTTGAAACATCTCAACACAAAGGTATTTCCTTAAGTTCTCAGAGGATTTTGGATAGTTGCATAGCAGCACCCTAGTTGTATGCCAGTGCCCCTACACTCTACAATTCAAGATATTGAAACACACAGTTTTCTGTCTTTGCATGTCTATTATCATTTATCTCTCTGAGTCTGCTTTTGACGAAGCTCCTTTGCAATCTTTTACACTCTTTCATAAAAATCACTGTGGAATGCTGAAAGCTGATGTGACTGCCTGCAGGAAGCTGTAAAAGAATGAGCAGGGATCGGGGACTGCTAGAGCATGTCACATTGGAACAGGCTGTATCACTGCAGAAGGAAGACGGAGCGTCTACCGCATCTTTTATGTGTTGGCAACCACCTCCTGAACTTGATGAGCACCTCACCCCTAGAGAACCCACCGCTGTATCATGGAGGGAGAGTGGAGTGAAGCGCTTTCGGTTGACATCACTCCACGTGGCTGTGGCTGGTAACAAAGAGATTAGTGGCAGTAGTACTAAGCAGGAGGCTGTGGCAAAGCAGCTTAGTGTAGCTGGAAGTCCAAAGGGCACCACGCAGCAGCTGAGTGTTACAGCTGCATCTATCACGTCACTAAGTTCTGATCTTGCACCTGATGTGTCGATGACCTCGATGTGTAGGTCTAGTGTTAATGAGACTGGTAAAGCAGGGATCAGCACGGTACAGCCTGGGCAGGAGGTGCAATCACGCCCTCATTCCTTCAGAATCATCTCCACTGTGCATGAAGCCTTCATGCAGAGTAGCAATGATGATGTAGTGACAAGAAACTCTGAGCCACAATGTCAGGCCATAGCTATGCTGCATTATGGATCATGAGGATTTAGGTGAATGAAGGTTCCTGTTGTCATGAATATTGAGTGCAGCTAGATGTGCATGTTGTGTATTCTTATTTTACCTGATTTCGGGATTCGGCACTGTAGGTGTGTGACATGAAAGAGTGGCAATGTTGTTTGATTTACAAGTCAAGGCTTGAAGAAAATTCTTGTTAGCAAGCAGTCATACTTTTGAAGTTCTGGATGTTATCGTTGACTCTTGCATTAATTCACGAACAAGTGCAAAAATCTTACACAATTCCAACTGATCATCTTTACCTCTTTTATTTCCACCAATACACTTCTTGCATCCCCATTCTCTCTTAAAGACTTGTTAATGTTATGAGTGTCATTTACTAGGTATGGCTTTGATAAAATTGTAAAACTGTAAATAGATCTGATTGATTTTCTACGTAAGCACTTGCTGAAGTAGAAATTCTTGTTTCTGGTAATGCGATTGTACGGTAACCTAGTACCCTACTTACATATTTTAACCTTGTATGCATAGACATTGCACCTGTCTTCTATACTCGAAAGTTTTTACACTTATCATTTGTTCGGGCCACTGTGTATGCCCTTAGATGCATCCTTTATTTACCCACCTACCTCCCTAGAGACTCATTCCTTTTGTGGTTGTTTGTTGTTTTCCAAAGCCCATTTTTGATAAAAGGACCCCTGTCTTAAAAGTTTGTAATAAGACATGAAACCATCCAATGCAGCAATTTCCCATGTTCCCCCCTTACTTACAGTTAAATGAGCATGATTAGAGATGAACAATTGTTTTGTGGTGTAGCGCTATCAACAACTTTCTGTGTCAATGACAGCCGCTGTGATCATTATAAATCATTGCAATAACATACCTAAAAGAACTGTAAATAGGAGCCCTCTGAAAAAAACCATCAAGCCGATTAACGATGCTACCTGTTCGGGCGCGAGCACCATGCATTAATTATATTGGTTGCTTCATCCACTTTGAAGGCATTGAAAAACTGCACGCAATGCATTATAGTATTCTGTATTTAAACAAGCTTGCTTTGCCCGATTTCGATTTATCAATGTTGCTACCCACTATTGGCTTCAAAGCTGTATGTATGTCTGTCACAAAAAAATTGGAACCACTTGGACTAAGATTGTAACCGTATTGCTTATAAAATATTTAAAGAATTTTGTCACAAGAAGTTAGCCTTAAACGGTCTGTACACTGAGAAATGAATTAAGCTACATTACAAATCAACTTTGATTCAATTAGGATATGAATATACGTAAATCTATAAAATTTTCGCTGATAATTGTAACAGTTGTAACTGGTAAGAATTTGATTGAAGGGATTTGGCTCAAGTCGCTTTATTTTTTGTTCGCTGAGATAATTGAATTCAGCTACACCACAGAGCAACTTTGTTTCATTGTTAATTTCGATTCAAGAAAATATCAATTATAGTTGCTATGGGTTTGTGTAGGCTGTAGCTGATGTCTTTTATTAGTGGAGGCAGTTCTTAAGCACATAGAAGCACATAGAAGTTGTAGTATGTAGGGACATGCAGTTGCTTAAATTCTTCTTGCAACCCCCCTTTCAATTTCAGGCGTTAGCTGAGGCATTCTGTCTACTTGTACGGCAAGTGTCCAAGAACCAGAAACATCTACGGATTCAAAATCATTCCAGAGCAAAATGTATTAAGGCGTATCAAAAGAACGCGGGTTTTTAATTTTGGCTCTTTGTCGCTTTAAGAGACCTTTCAGCATGAGATCTCGAGCAAGGTGAAACGCGCAGCTAAAAAAGACACGACGACATGAATCTGCGGAACTCGTGCAATTAACAAAGAGGGTGGGTAGCCAGTGCGCACCTTTACCAAGATTTCTAATTTTGGGATTTTTTTATAATATTGGTTTACTCCAAAATGTACCTGAAGACCTGAAGGGAATAAACTTGCAACGAACGGATCATATCATCTGATTGGCAATGATGCAGCGTAGAAGTTGAGAAGGTCATACATCAAACGACACCTCCAAACCTAGTTCAATTGTGAGTGCCAACTGTTTTCCATACAACTAACTATAAATTGAACACCTTGAGTTACCTACCCTTTACTTAAAGTTAAATGAGCATGATCAGAAAAGAATAATTGTATTGTATTGTATTGCTTGTATTTTAATATGATCATCATCATCA
>BEGY01000088.1:216027-255125 GCA_002335675.1 Chlamydomonas eustigma | reverse complement strand
CCCCTCCTCAACCTCCAAACCCAAGCCCTCCTCCACCTTCACCCTCTCCATACCTACCTCCATTGCTGCCTTTACATTCCGTTCCTCCTCCATCTTCATATTTATCAATATCATGTCCAGTACCTAGTACAGCTCTTCACACTTGTGATCGTGGGTTGTTCCCTGTCTTCTTCTACTCAAAAATGCATTCTTCTTCAATAAGCATGGATGAGCATTCAATGTCTTCTGGGTCCACACCTGGATCATTGATGGGACAATACTGTGTTCCTGGTTTCAAACAATCGGGGTCTTCCTGGTCCTTCAGTACATGTTGGCTGTCAGATTGTTTTGGCCCTGATTTTATGGCTGCCCTGAACAGTGGTAATGTCACATTGCAAGCTCAGATTCAAACGCCTCATGTTCCAGGCGTGCAGCCTGATGGAGGCTCATTGTTGCTGATCAACTTCTTTGAGCCCCCATGCGCCTCTGTTACCTCTGGGAGTGCAATCACGCTAGGGGGGATGCATGTACCTCTTCAAAGCTGTGTAAGCTGTGATATATGCATGTATTAGGTTTTGTGCATTAGGTTTTATATATTAGGTTTAATGTAGCCTGATGTCCATTTATTGCCTTTGCTTTCATTTTTAACAGGGTTTCCCTATTCTTCATGCTGTGCTCATCATGCTGAGCCCCCCACCCTTATCCTGACACTACAACTTATCCACACTTATCCACACTACAGGCCTTGACGCTACCTTCTGTGGGTATAGCGGACCTGTCCTTCTCAGTAGACGTCAGTCGAGGCTGTACCAACCAATGCATTGGAGCCCTCTTGTCTGTTGTCCAGCTGCCTGACTACACCAGCCTTGACCAACCACTCCCTCCTGCTCTCCCACCGCCAGGCATGCAACAGGGGCCATCAGAGACTGGAAGCCATTGCCCATGCTGGGAGACCCCAGGTATAAGAGGACAAGCAGTAGTAGGAGTGATGATGTGAGGTAGGACTTGTACCCCTTACATAAACCTTTCAGAAATAAGTGTTTTATTCATTCCTGTACCTCTGTACCTCGCAGATGCTTTGGGCCTCTGTTCTGGTATTCAAGTCCCTATCACCCTCACAACGCAGCCAGAGTGGGTGTTTTAAGGCGAAGTTACTTTCAGAACACATTGAGAGCAGATGCTCACCCTGCCTGACTAGCAGGGATGATTGGTTAGGTTTAGCGTGTAGCGAGTAGCCAGGATATGGCATGGTTAAAGGTTTTACCGCCTGCTCACAATTGCTGAAACAGTGTTCTTATCCAGCAGCAAATGTCATTTTCGTCACAAGAGGAAATGTTGGTTTTGAGCTTTTCTGGGGCAAATATCCTTATGTTGCTTGCTGAAGAGACCATCATCTCCTAATAGACTTGCCTCTTAAAGTTGATGTTTGCCTTCAACATTGTAATTACAACTAATTACAAGTAATTACAACATACAACTCTCCCTCATCAGGTTAAATCAGACCTCCGTCACCTTTGTGCAGTGCATTGACCCAGCAAACTTCGACCCTCATGTGAGACCTGTGCATGAAGCTCCTATCATCAATACTAAGTTAGCATCTTTCTTCTCCCCCCCTTCTGTACCTTATATTAACTGTCTGTACTGCCTAGGTTTGTACTTTTATTAACTGTCTGTACTGCCTAGGTGTGTAGTACATGAGGATACTCCTGCGATTTAAGCCTTGTTTGTGAATGCAGTATGAAAATTACCTATCATACTAATCATGCTCATCATAATGCTAATCATGCTAATCATCATGCCTTGTTTGTGAAAGAAGGCAAATTCTAAACTCTGCCTTTTTTTTGCATTACCCCTTTTTGCAGACTGGTGTGATGGCCATGAGCTACTGTGAGTCCTACCCTAGGGTTTTGCAACTAGGGTTCTGCACTCCTGATTATTTTTATAGGTTTACACATCTCTAGGATAATGCTCGCCTCTGCTGCCTCATCAACATTTTTTAAACTGAAAAAGGGCTTTCAACTGAAAACCTGATTTCAGGTTGGAGATATTCCTGTCTCCCCCCAGAGTTCTCCAGTGCTGGGTTCAATGCTTCAATCACATTAACACGCTTTAACATCGCTTACATGCCTGGCAACACGCCTTTCCGTACTTACATCAAGGCTCCAAAAGTAAGCGCAAAGCAAGTCCGATATGTATTTTTGTTTGGTTTTATATGTTATTTTGTACATCCTTGCTGGTATTGAGTTGAATTGGTAACCTTGAGGTGTTCACTGTGTTTATCAGACATGTGCAACTTCGATAAGAGCTTTTAATCCACTCATTCTATTTAGTTGGGAGCTTGTCTATCCACTTCTTGCCTTACTATGGATGAATTATTTCATATTCTTTTCAACATGCTCTCTGCTGTAGAATGTGACCATTACCGTGGTAGGCCCTCCAAAACTTCTTGATGAGCCATTAACAATATTTTCTGGGCGGGGTTATGAGGACATGGGTAATGTGTCGCTCCCGACAGAAGGAGTCACCAACTTGAGCTTCACGTGGACAGTGCCACCAGGTAGTAACCTTCTTCCGTCGCTTCAGGACAGCCTTTGCTCCTGAGCAATCATTTGAATTTATAACTCATATGTGACCATTCTTTGGTATGGGTTGCTTGAAAGCAGGATAACCAACATAACCAATATAACCAATATAACCAATATGTGATAACTTCTTGATATCCTTTTGACTGATGACTCATTCCTTGAACACCCTGCTGACAGCTTCCCTGTTCCTGCTCTCACATTGTGGCTCTTGCGTTCCCTAGGAAATGACGACATGTCAGCTGCAGTGGAGATGCATGAGTACTTCTCAGTTGCTAACAACTCTCTGCCACAGCTGGATACTCCCCCCCCAGCTCCCCCAGGCACTGTTTGCCCTTGCCCCCCGATCCCCATCAACAACACATGTCCTGAGGGCACCACCCTCGCCATCACCTCTCTTGCCTCCAACGCCTCAGTCTACACGCTACAATGCCTAGCAGCACCGCAGTATGACGAGCTCAGGGAGGTTTTTGAGTTCTCTACCTGTTTTCAATGGTCCTGCTTGCCACCAGCCTTCAAGGTAATTCCAGCCATAAATGTTGATTGGGGTCTAACCCTACACCCTAAATCCTAAATGTATCATTGTGCCAACATAAATGTTGTGGTATCACTGTGCCAACAAAGGAATGCTGGCTTGATTTGAAAGCGTAAAACGTACTCAAAACCCTTCCAACAACATTACTGAGTTATGCCTTCAATGATCGTCAGGGTGAGGCATACTACATTGGGGTCCCTAACATTACTCAGTACAATATCAACAAGATGCCCTCTGGAGAGTACCGCCTTGTGGTAAGCAGTACTCATTGGGTACTTCAACATTAAAACCTTTCTGCAGTAACAGTCAGCACTCATTGAGGAGGATATGGCAGCCATCTTAGGCAACTTGAAGGTGCCCGTAGTGTTGCATATGCATCCACTATCTGAGTCAGCCCTGTCTGAGTCAGTGTTTCCTGTTACCTGAAACCTTCCAGATCGACGAGCTGAAACCACTGCGTGTTTTTACTGTTGTGGATGCCCACCCTTCAAACAACACTAGTGCGATTCTTGGCCCATGGACATCAGACCAAGTCAGTTTGCTGTGTTGTGCATAACCCTTTGAAATTGAATTGATAAGTTGCTCAGCCCCTTTTCTTACGAGCTTCTGAACCATATAGAGCTTCTGAACCATAATATAGAGCTTCTGAACCACATCGAGCTTGCTTTGGTTCCATGCCTGTGCCTGTTCCTACCATCTGTTATAGGCAGTACAGCTGCCCACCTCTGGAATCACCTCCTTTGACATTCTGCTGTACATTCCTGATCTACCTTGGCTTGATGGAGAATCTGTAGCGGTTCAAATGTGGTTGGAATCTACGCCTCCTGTACCTCCACCCCCACCTGTACTGCCTCCCCTTCCCCCAGCTCTGCCAGTGACCATCATCACTCCCAACACAACCGTACTGGTAGCTGAATTTGTGGTGCTAGAGGTGAGGAGTTATGCATATTAGTAATAATGATAGGGGTCCTCTGTTGAAGGGCAGCAGGGTACAGGAAGATGTCTTTATTGTCTGCTGCTGTCTGTCTGGGAGCCACAACAATCATCCAATCAGTGGGTCGCTTGCATTGCACTCACCAATGAAAACATCACTTTCACACAACATGCAGGGTTTACAATGTACTGCATACTCAATATCCTTTTGTTGTCCCTGAACTCTATAGAACATTCTGGACCAGGCTGCATTGGATGCCATGCTTCTGAGGGACAGTACAGCCATCACTGCCAACCTCACAGCGTACCTCCTCATGCTGTACCCTCAGTTCACAGTGAGTGTCAATCATCACTCCAACACAGTTGCATGAAAACAGGTGACATTCATCCTGTCGATCTTCCTAATGAAGTTAAACAATCTTCTGTGATGAGTGACTCTGAAATTTTCCTCCTGGTTCACACTTCCTGCCTTATCTCCCCATCTCTTCACGCCTCATGCTTCCCTCTCTGTACCTGCTCTCCACATCTCTACATTCTTCACACTGTCTGTGTGCTCTCTACGTCTCAGGACTATCTGTCCATCCCAGATTGCCTCCCACACTCTCAGAGTGCCTTCTTAACTGCCCTGGCAACAGTCCTGGGCCTGCCTAACTCTAGCTTCAGAGTAACCGCCTGCTCATATGTATATCATGGAGACCCCAAGACCGATGGTTCAAGAAGGAGATCAGTCAGGCAAACCCTCACACCCAGCCTCAGTAATGAACATGCCCCCCACCTACCTGCAGCAATTGCTGCCGATGAATATGCTGGTCTGGAATGGCCTGATAATCAACTGGATCTTGAGGACGTGCTATTAGATCAGGATCTGGGCGGCAGTGGTGTGCAGGGTTTGTTTGTCTTGGAGAACTCCTCTGTGCTCAATGATAGTGGTCTCTTTGGTCCTGCCCTTGGTCGCTCCGTGCTCCAGCAGGGAGGAGGAGGCGGCCTGATGCAGCAGTTTCAGGTACGTCAGTTGGAGATTCAGCTTAGCTGGCGCCTCATTCGTTCCGTGTTAGTTGCAAGCTCAGCTTGAATGCAATAAGGTACTATCTACTTTGTAAGTCCTGTAACCAAGATATCTACTTGATATAAGTCCTGTAACCAAGATATCTACTTTGTAAGTCCTGTAACCAAGATATCTACTTGAGATAAGTCCTGTAACCAAGATATCTACTTGATATAAGTCCTGTTACCAAGATATCTACTTGATATAAGTCCTGTTACCAAGATATCTACTTTGTAAGTCCTATAACCAAGATATCTACTTGATATAAGTCCTGTAACCAAGATATCTACTTGATATAAGTCCTGTTACCAAGATATCTACTTGATATAAGTCCTGTAACCAAGATATTGCATCCTTTCTTGCCAGAGCTCTCCCTCTCACACATTCCTTACTATTACACTGCTCTCTTCCGCACTTTGCCGCTTGCACAGCTTCATTCTCCATCATTTTTTGCCCCTTTTTCAGCCCCTCTACTCTGTAAATGCTCCATGTTAGGACCCTTGCCAACGCCCCTGGATCAATCTGGAAGTTGGAGTAACACTGACACCTCAACTTCTCACACAATTTGGGAGCCTTGAGAACTTGACGGCCGCAACGAGTACTGTCATGACGAGCTATTATGGCCCTGAACGTCTGTGTTTGAGACCCTCAGTCCTTAACACCCTTGTGCAGGTACAAACTACGTCTCAGCATGGAGAGGTTGGTGGCTCGGCAGTATTGAGTAGATACATGCACGTTTCTCTATTGATGCGAGAACTTATTGATGGCATATGTTTGCGCCCTGCGTTCAAAGTTTTTTTATTAGGGTTTAGTAGCTTATCCAACTCAACCCTTTGTATTGAGGGATCTTGTTGCTATTTTTTGAGCTATTCCAACTCAACCTTTCGAATTAAAATGGCTACTTATTGACAGGTGAGGAAAGTCTTATATGGCCAAGAGCTTGGTATGCAGGAGCCTAGTCCTGATCCAGCAGGTACTGCTAACATCAGCAGAAGCAGGGCATTGATTGAGACAGGGACTCCAGAGATAGCAGCAGCAGCAGCAGTGCCAGGTGGTGATAGTGTGAGCAGAAGCAGCGACCTTGCCTTGCAATGTGACGGCCTTGTAGCCATGATCCAACGCCCAGAAGACAAGGTATGAGGGACCATTCTGTGGTCTACAGCTTTGACAGCTACATCATATCACTATCAGGATCTTCTGTGAGTATATCTTCTTGGAGTAGACTATTATGGTATGATTTCCATCTGTCACATTCAAGGAGCTTGAGAATAAGGTGTGTCCATTCCTCTCCTCTGCAGAAAGTTGATCCGTACTGCTTCACCACCTCATACCAGTCCCTGTACGGATGGAGCATTCCTTCTAGCACCTCCCCAGCATCCTCCAAAGTGCCTGAGCAATCACGTGCTGTTCAGCAGCCACCTGTCGTGTTGAGCAGCGGAGGCGGAGTACAGGTGACAACTTACAGCGTACTTTGATGCTTGTGTGAAGAATCTGTACTGTATAGTGTCTGTAATGTATACTGTACTGCCCTAGGAGGGTGCAGTATCCCTTTGGAGGATCAATTTGGGGAGAGGAGGTACATCATCGTTGCAAGCAGTACACAACCTGCACCGGTGGACCTTTCACGTTTTTTCAGAAATATTCTGAAAATCATGCCTGCTGTGAACTGTAAACATTTTGTTTCATTCTGATTTCAAGCTCTTTGTGTGCCTTCTGTGTGTTCATGACAAGAGCTGTGCCTTTTATGTGTTCATGACAAGAGCTATACCTTCTGTGTGTTCATGACAAGAGCTGTGCCTTCTATGTGTTCATGACAAGAGCTGTACCTTCTGTGTGTTCATGACAAGAGCTGTGCCTTCTATGTGTTCATGACAAGAGCTGTGCCTTCTGTGTGTTCATGACAAGAGCTGTACCTTCTGTGTGTTCATGACAAGAGCTGTGCCTTCTATGTGTTCATGACAAGAGCTGTGCCTTCTATGTGTTCATGACGAGCTTTTTGAAAATTATTCATGACTCAAGCCTGTTGACACATGACACAAAGAGTTGCCTTAGCCTTGCCTTAGCCGAACCCCGTGAAGAGGCTCTATCCTTTATTCTACTGCAGGTTGGAATTATTGCTGCTGTTGTGGTTAGTGTCTTGGTGGCCCTAGCAATGCTGACTGGTGCTGTGGTATTCATGATTGTTGTGAGGAGAAGGAGGAGGCTAAAGGTGCAGCCTGAGGTGCAGCAGCAGCAGCAGCCAGATGCCGTAAGTGACCCAGATGCACAGCTGCAGGAGGAGCTACAGGAGGAGGATGTGGAGATGTATGCAGTGCCACTTCCAGATGCAAGCAACCAGGTGAGGAGGGAAGGAGTGTTTGGTGGTGAGGAGGGAAGGAGTGTTTGCCTGAAGGTGTGAGACCTTGAACATGAATGTTTGATGGTGAGGCCTAGAACATGAAATCCTTTCAATTTTTACATTTTTGGCTGATTCTACGAAGCCAATCTGTGTATGCGATGTGGTGTCGTGATGACTTGCTTTTGACCTTATTTTAGTTTCATGATGGCTGAATGATAGTTCATCTGAGTGCAGAACCTGTGTGCATTGGATTGTTGTGTGTCACCTCTGCTTCTAACTGCTTCTAACTATGTTGTCTTCCAGCAGGGAGAGTCTCCTAGGACACAAGCCCTGAGGTCCCAGCTTGGTCAAGTAAACGGTGTACTCACAGATGCTATCTCAGCTCTCAATTCCAAGCGAGCATCCAGGGCATCACGTGCTGCCTCAACAGGAGCTAGCAACTCTATTCCAATCCAAGTGCTCAGGGGGCACTTCACCAGCGATGGCATGGTGTACAGCATGGACGTCAAACCTACCTGCTCCCAAAGTGCTGCTGCTGCTGCACCTGATGACCTTGCTGCTGCTGCTATTGAACTAATCAGGAGGGACAGGTCAACGTTCATCCCTGAGGCACCTAGGCCTGCCTCCTTAGGGAGCTCTCCCAGCTCCGGGCGCTCCTCTGTGGCCTCCTTACAGTCCAGCAGATTTCACACTCATCCATACCTTGGTGGGCGCTTAATTGATAAACCTAGCTACACCCCTTCCATGGTGCCGAATGCCAGCTTCTACCTTGAAGACAGCACTGAGGCAGCTTTGAGAGCATCGGGGGTCCTGATGAGGAAGGTGGGAGAAGGTGGGGACTACTGCTCAACACCCTCATCTTCCAGCAGCAGCAGCAGCAGCAGCCCTTCTGCAGGTACCTTGAGGAGGAGGAGGAAGAGAGGAAGCAAGAGCAGCAGTAACAGTACTCCTTCAGTAGCTTGCTCAGATGGGAGGTATGGTAAGAACACTGATGATGGTGTTGGTGTCATGGTCAGCACTTCCAGTCCAGAAGCATGCGGTGTTGGAGGGATCGAGGCTGACTTGGAGGTATCTCACAGGAGCATCTCTGCCTGGCTTCCCCTCCCCATGGATCAGTTAAGGAGGTTGAGGACGAAGTCACGCACCTTCATGGAGAATCCCTTGGCTGATCCTCATGAAGCCTCGGGTACCTCTCCTGCGTTGCATGCAGAAGACGGTGCTATTCATGGAGGCGTGCCACACAGAGTTGGCAGCCCAATGCACTTCCCTTCACAACTCCCAGCAGCCTCTCAGGCGCTGTCAAACAAAGATGGAGTTTTCAGCAACCCAGCTTTTTCTCCATTGGTGGATAACCCTGCTTACTTCCCCCTAGAAGCTGCTGCTGCTGCTGCTGCTGGGGAGGGAAGCCCTGACCTGCACGCCAATCCTACATTCCGCCAGCTGGAGTTGGCGGGTCCCTCAGGGGAAGCTGACGTCACTGCAACCTCTGTGCTATCTTACTCCAGGGCTCGAACCATGACTTCTGTGGTGCGCCATGGGTTGCTGTACCTTCCTGCCAGATCCCGCTTCTCAAGGTCTGCCTACCAAGATAGGGAGAGTAACATCACATCAAGCATGGTCCCTGAGGTGGAAGGTAAGTATCCCTTATTCCCTCCTGCTCCAGTGGTCAGCGCTACGCAAGATGCATCAGCGTTGCGAATTTCTGGGAGGGGGAGTCTTGGAGATGTAGTCTAATTGCTTTTAACTGCTTCTGCGGAGGAGCTAGATGGATCAGGAGGTACCTCGGATATGAAGTCCTAAATGAGCCAAGGTGTTGTGACTTAGTTGTCAGTGATGAATATTGAGGGCTGTTCGACTTGTGTACATGTCTGAATCAGTGTACACAACAGCCTTCTTGCACAACTTCTGGTTCAAATATATGTTTAAGACCCAATTTCGGCATCGCTGTTGAATGAATAAATGTAGATAAGAATTGTAAATGTCAGCTGATGCAGGCACTCTGGTACTTGCTTTTCGTACTCGTATATTTGTATGTTTCTATCGATCAGTACTCCTGAGTACATGTTGTAACTTGCGCTTCCTGTCAAGCGTCATGTCACATACGTGATCTCGATGATCTCCAGCAAGAAATTTGATTACTATGTTTAGAACAAGGTAACGTCGGCCATCGCATAAAAATATATGTGCAGGTTGAATGTCTACTTTACCTTCAACGTTCTGGTACAGTTAAAGCTGTTTGGTGAAGTCAGATGTTTGAAAACTCCTACGCAAATTCACAATTTTTCGCAATATGCTCTGCTTCAAAATGCACCCTGGACTCCTCCTACTGATAGTACGTCACCAGTTCCGTATGTTCCTCCGTCAAGTAACACTTACGACAACTCATCTCACGATGGTAGCCAAACCCATGCATTGCTTCAGGTATGTCATGAGCTCTCAGCTCTCTTCAATAACACTTAGGTAGCTCAGGATTTCTTAGAACGATGTGATGTGTTTAATTTTTGATGGATGAATCATTCTGAAATCTTATTATACTCACCCTATTTGAACCAGCACGCAAAGCACAAGCAGTACTAGATGCAGGACTCAGTAGTCCAGCCTATGTTGCTTAGGCCTGACTGTCATGAACCTGTCTCAATTGAGCTTAAGTGTTCTCCTCCTCCTAAAACTCAACACAGACTAGACGCACGATCATCATCATCACGCTGTCTGTTGCTGGAGGTGGCACTCTCCTGGCCTGTTCAACTGTACTGCTGTGCTGCCTGCTGCAACGGAGGAGAAAGACCCAAGGGCGATCAGAGCTGAAGAACATGCCTCCGACAGATCCTGCACAGGCAAGTAGATAAACGGTTAAAGGTCCGATTCTAAGAATAAAGATTTTGAAATGATGATTATTCAATCCGCACTGCTTGTTGTTCATCGTCATTATGTGATCTTGGAGAGCAATTTCCCAACAGTGATCTATGTAAAAAAGGCAGACCCATTGATAATTTTTTACCATTTTTGTTTGGCTTAGCAGATCCTAGATTGAAATAAAGGATCATGATAGCATCACAGCATTAAAACAAGACAGTGCTGATCCAGGGACCACATCCCTCATCACCCTCCATTTTTCTTAGAGACTCATAAGTCACCACTCATCTTATTGGAGCTCTTGAAATACGTTTTCTGTTTGCTCTCTGCATCGCAGTCGTGTCCTGGGCCTGCCATTGAGCACAACAACCACACTGCAATCACGTTTAACACTGCAAACACTGCAGTTGTGACTCTTGACAATGCACAACACCCTATCCTCCCACAGCAATTAATTCAACACCCGCATTCAGATCTGCGTGATAAGGGTACTGTTTTGTCCTCAGTTATCTCGTCCTCACCCCAAGATGTTTCCTCCACACAACTGGGAGTCCACACTAACTCTAAACCCTGCCTACCACAAGACCCTAATTCAACAAACAGCTATGTCGTGAGTATAGCTGCTGACACCAGCAATAATGATGATTGCCCTGTAAGTGCAGATCCTATCGGTCAAGACCCTACCTTAACTCTACTGTCATAAGCCATGTTGCTGACCACCGAGCTGCAGTAACAGCAGGGCCAGAAATTGACAGAGGCACCTCCACCACAACATCCCCTAAACCGCCATCGATCAATTTGACCAAGGCGCCCTCGGTAGGCCAGCAGGGTACGATAGACGTCAGCAGCAGTATGGACGTCATTACTGATGAGGTTCCCACGGCTGTTCTTTCACACAGGCTCTTGGTAGCCAAGACAGTACTGATCACTGCTGCAGCTGTTAAGCACAGGTTCCTCCCAACTTATTCATCAGTTCACGGCACTGGCGTTTCACACTTCGATGATAATCAACCCATCACTGATCAGGCTCAGCTGGCCCAGGAGGCCTTACTTCAGGAGAACCCTCTCCACCTTGAGCCAGGCCGTGGAGGTGACCAGATGGAAGAAAACAAAACACTGATGAATGCAGTAGTAGCAGCAGCAGCAGCAGGAGGAGAAGGTGGCGATGCTGATGATCTTCCCGTACGGACCTCTTTTCCACCATGGTCAAAAATGTTGTAAATTAGAACCAGAGGCGGGAGGCAAGATCCTTATCAGCTAACTCTCTGTATATTGTGGCACATTATTCATCTCTGGACCGTCTGCATCATGTCTTCTCAGTCTCGTCAGCAATATTGTGTTTTAAGCCTATCAGGATATCTGTTTACGAACAGTTTTATCCTGAAGATCTTGATTTATCTCAAGGCCTGGCGGACCCAAAGCGCACACCTTGCACTTCAGAGCCCTCATCACTCCCTGTTTTGAGTGCAACGAGAAATCTAAAATAATGCGCAGATTTAGAATCCTGTTATTCTGTATCAGTATGCATGTTGTTTGTGATATTTCTTGAGCAGTCACTGTAGCCTTGCAGAGCAGGTGGAGCATGCTGATGAGTTGAAAGTCGAGCAAGCTGAACAGTTTTGCTTTCGTTTCTGGATTCTTAGCAAAACTGTTTCATAGCAAAACTATAACTGATAATTTAACAGAAAAGATCAGTGAGCGCCATAATTAGATTTTTGTGTGACAACTCCCCTCGTTTAAATGCATGTTTATGTAACTGATGTTACACCTAAAGGACTGTAAGTGCTTAAGTATCCATTTGCGACATCTTTGATCATCGTGGGGCCTACCCATGACGTGGGAGCTACCCATGCTGCAGAACAGTTATGCAAATTGGGCCCTGAAAATCCCAAGGTAACAAAACATGCACGTGATGAACCCGAGGCTGCATATCGAGTGCAGATGTACAAGCCATGAGGACTGCTAATGAAACGACTCGAGCTGATCTGAGCTGATCACTACTGTTATGGTCGTAAGTGATTTTATACCTTCTCATGTATCTGCAGATGCAGGCCTCATCATATGAAAGCTGACCACTATGTGGTCATTTGTTACAGTCATAGGTATCAGGACATGATCATAAAAATGAGTTGTGTCTTAATAAGCCTCAATAAATATTTCATAGCATTTACCGGTTTATGTTCCAATACCTGATGTCAAGTTAAGTGCACAGAACGGCATATAGTCATATAGTCAAAAAGTACTTTGTTTATTACCCTTCCTTGACAAACTTATCCTTCCGTTTCCCTGTCAGCACCCTCTGTGGCACACAAGCAATGAGATGATCAATATTTAGCCAAGCAGATACTAAGAGGTTAGAGGTTCTGAGTAACAGGAAACAGTAATCATCTCATTGTCATTGGCCCAAAATCGTCCAAAGGTCTTACCGTGATGATCTGAGAAAATGCTTTCTGCTTTGTAAGATATTGGACATATGAAGGGTTCACAGTCCCAGTCAGCGGATTTATGTTATCCTGAGGGATTCGCCTCACTCTAGGGACCAGAAATGAAGCCACCTCTTCAGGAGTATCAGCTACACACATCAGTCCATACAATTGAAACGGTGATACATCTATGTATATAGAGATAACACCTTAGTAACATAAAGCAGTGTATGATCGATTCATAGACTTAAGGCTTCAGCATACCTAGGCAATTGATGAAGAACTTGGAGACAGGGGAATCAGCCCCGGACATGAGTAGCTCAGTGGTCACCATACCGGGACTCAAGTTGTGAATGCCAACATTCTTGACCTGAGCCTGTGGGAAGAGTGAGAGGCGGGAAGAGTGAGAGGCAAGGAGAAAAATGAAAGAAGTAAATGATGCTGAAGTTGCTGAAGTTGAAAACCATTCAGACCTGACCAAGCTCAGCCTGTAAGGACTTAGCCAGCTGAGACAAGCAGCGCTTCGTCGCTCCATAGGCAGCAAAGCGGGGGGTTGCACCACCGTCTGCCCCAGCCCCGTCCATGTTGAATATATGACCCCCCGTGCTTTGCTCTCGCATGACCCTCACCGCCTGCAGAAGAGTGAATCAAGAAGAGCGAGCAAAGAAATGTGAGCATAGAAGTCAGTGTTTCACTTATGATGGTCTCATGCTACAAAATGTGCGGTAAATATACATCATAGACAGAGTGCATTCATGGCCTTGGCACCTGTGATTCAAGACACCTAGCATGATTCCTAAAGTGCACTGCAGACTTGATGTACCAAAATGTTGTGCACTTCTCTTTTCATTAATTCTAACAACATGATGCCTACAACATGGAGACAGACAAACTATGCACTCTACACATACTGCATACTGCATACTCACTATCTCAATTATTTGCAAAAAAGCATCATGTCCCAACATATTCATTATCTCACTTCTTTGCAACACAACATGATGCCCAAGACGTTGGTCTGTACAATTTCCATGAGATCTTCATCTGTGCTCTCCATCAAAGGTCCATACTTGTAAGCGTTGGTCCCAGCATTGTTGATCCTGCTCACATGAATGTCCTTACTCAGCTGGACTAGAGGGAGAGCCCTCACAGAGTCTTGCCAAAGGGCCAGAGAGGATCAGGAAGCATATCATAAATTCATGTTGTTGTCCTTTGCTCCAACAGCTTCAGTCCAGAGTCACATGGACTCACCAGATGTCCACTTTCCCCAACAGCTTCAGTCCAGAGTCACATGGACTCACCAGATGTCCACTTTCCCCAACAGCTTCAGTCCAGAGTCACATGGACTCACCAGATGTCCACTTTCCCCAACTGATCTTGTGCATAATCACATGGACTCACCAGATGTCAACTTTCCCCAACTGATCTCGTGCATAATCACATGGACTCACCAGATGTCCACTTTCCCCAACTGATCTCGTGCATAATCTGCCAAATTCCTGACTTCTGAGGCTTGGGACACATTGCATGACAATCCCTGATGTCAAGAAGAAGAAAGTGAGATCCCAAACTTAAACCAGAAAGTAAAAACATACTCACACTTGCATGGGTGTTTTTGTTTTGCAGGATCAAGACACTCACGTCCTGATCTAGATGGGGAGCGAGTTTTAAACTAATCTTTAACTACTTTTTAAACAACTTTGAAGGTGAAGTGGTTTTTCATACTTCAGGAAGCAAATCAACGCATTCAACCCTCAATACATTTTGGAAACTTCCTTGATCTGGTAAGTCTGCCTGAATTCTGACAACAGAAAGATTGGCACTAAATTTGACAAACCTTGCAATCTCATGATTTTGTTACCTTAACCCTCTCTGTCCCAAACTCTTTTGACAACTCTGAAACTGCGGCTGTTACTCTCTCATCTGAGATTCGAAAAATCGGCGAAGATTGTCATATTCTAATGTCAAAAAAATGCTAGCATCTAAAGAAAATATTTCAGAGGACGAAACATCTCTCCTGACTTTCATGCATTGCTACAATCACATTGCAGTTGGAAGTCAAGCACACGTCACGCATCCCATGTCTCACTGACCTGATCTAGAAGAAATGTCTCACTGACCTGACCTAGAAGAAATGATAACAGTATCGCCTTGCCTCAAAAACTCTTCAGCTAGAGCCCTGCCAACACCTAGTCATGGGTCAATACAAACATTGGGAGCTCGTTTACATGAAAACAAAAATCTGTCTTGCATCATAAGGACTTCAGTTTGAGTTAGCACCTTCTCAATGTGCCTTCAATACGCACACATTTACATCAGTTTCTTAAGAGCAAGAGTGTGTGCAAGCACATTCAGACAAATGCACTGAAGAGTGCCATGTCCCACCTCATGGAACACAGAAAGTAACCCTATATCATATCTGCCAGCTGCCAAGGTTTGGTATGCACATTACATGCAACATCACGGACTGCCTATGTGTCTGTTTCATTGTACTACTTTGAAATCTATTGGGGTAAAAAATATCATACTCTTCTACGTCGTGATCACAGCTAAAAAACCTATGCATATTAGAATTCATGTGAATGGCGCAGTGCATCACCTTTTGTTGATCCTGTTATGACTATGCCATAGGGCGGATTAATTGGAACTGCTCTATTCGAAGTAGTCCGTTGAAGTGTCGTAGCTGCTTGAGCATGACATCGAATTCGCAAGCTCCTGCAGGACCCTGTGTACCCCAACACTGCCATTTTACATATAACCTTAATTATCTAAATTCTAATAACATAAAACCACCTTGCATTCCAGAGCGTCCTCGGAGCATCCCTGCTTGAAAATGCTTTACGCTTGTACCCAATTTACTCTTAACAAAAAGGCATGCAATCAAGTGATGAGCAGCTCAGTTGAGACCATGCGTTTTACGGCCTAGGCTATCGCATCACACTTCTCTCAACTACGCGAGTGACTTTCAAAGCCTTCACCATCACAAGTCACAACTGTAACACTAACAAGGGTAGTTTTTAATTCCACTTGCGATACTCGAACATTGCAGCGAAATGCTGCAACTGACGCAGCACAGAAATAAAGAGTTAACATAAAGGATGTGACAAATTGTTCTCTAACATTATTGTTTAAATGAAAAGTGCTCAGACTGAGGACGTCATTCATTCTAGGCACATTTTGGTTAGATGAAGTGAAGTGGTGGAATGAAATCTCAATTGACTTATTCGAACAATCCTGTCTAACGAAGATCACATGTCAACCCAGGCCCACTGCCATTGTGGAAATCGCCCTCCCATTTGTGACCGCTTGCATCTGTGAACACTCCATGTCCATGCATTTTGTTGTCTACCCATGCACCCTACAAATTCAAAAGCCAAGGCAAGGATTTTAAGTCTTCTCATGTATGCATATTTTCAGGGACAACACATGGACAATATCAAGACTCAACCATGTTCAAACGCAGTTTCACACACACATCTGTTGAGCATGGGCATAAACAGTGCTTTCAACATGCACATGCACTAAGTGGTCATTTATCTAAGTCCTTAATCAAGATTTCACACTTCAGCCAACTACTAGTCACCTCATAACTGCGCCCGTCTGGCCATGAATATTTCCCATTCCCATTGTATAGCCCATTCAGCCACTGGCCTTCATAGCATGCTCCACTAGGGTAGCTAAACTTTCCGAACCCAGACACTGCATCCTCTTGAAACTCCCCATCATACACAAACCTGCCCTCAATATACTTCCCTGCCCATTCATAGGAAATGAGGAATTGAGGAGGTTATCAACAACACACTGGGGGCTATTAAAACAGCATATGAAGGAGTTGTACCAGCCATGCAGGGTGAGAGCCTTGTTAGGTAGTAAGAATGAGTAGGGTTTTAGGGTTAAGAGCTTAACCTGATAAGGGTTAGTATAGATTACATGAAGGATTACATTGATTACATTCATCTAATTGAGATTAGAACAATCCTTTAAAGATCATTGAACTGAAGGATCTGGATCGGGATATACAAAGCTTCTTGGTGGGGAAGCGGGACATTTGCTACAAGGCCAAGAACAGTTACATATCAGTTACAAGAGCAGTTACATATCAGTTACAAGAGCAGTTACATAGAATCTTGACACTGAGTTCCCTTCCATGTCTATTAGGTAATGAGGCAAAAGCCATGCATAATAATGGTGTTTCTATGCTTATCCATATAAAAACGATAGAGCGTTTGCAAAGTGTTAGATTAATATACTGTACCCACCTATACCATGTCGGACACGCTTGGGAGGCTCTGGAGGTGGGGGTGGAGGGTCATCCTTACTGGGCTTCTTCCCTTTCTTCTCTTGTTCAGGTGTCACTGGTTCTTTGATCAGATACTGTGAAGCATGACATTAGAGCACAGCAGTTCAAGTTCAGGAATTCAAGGACAAAGAGATTATATGTTAAACATTGTATTGCTGGAAATTGTTGAACACACAACACATTCTTCCTCATGGTGGTGGATGAGTGCCGTAGTGTGTACAAACCTTCCATTCCCCGTGATAAACACCTCCATTAGGATAATAAAATTTACCATTCCCAGACATAGGTTGCTGCGACAGCAAAGCAGAGAAGGTGAGGTGCAAAAATGCATGCAACATGTTGCAATCAAGATGTTGAGAGGTCTTACGTCTACAGGTGCTGTAGAAACAGCTGCCATTTTCTGTTCGCAAATCTAGTCAGAACTGACGTGTGGTAAATGACGACAAGTTGATGTTTAAGTGGGCCGCGAGAGGTAACAAGTTTCGCTTCGTAGTTATTATAAAACAAGTCAATTCGTTAAAATCGCTGGTTAATTCTAAAGGCAGGATGACAACTTGATGTAACGCCGTACTTTAACGCACAAACGCATAAGAACTTGTGAGTCGAAATACTTTGCATGGCCACCGACAAAATAGTTTATAGCTCGAACAAACTAATTAATTCCTATGATGTACTTAGCGCTAAGAATCTGCAGAAAGTTTTACGACTTCCCTGCTGTCATTGCCTACATCATGTATGCATTTTTGTTGTCACTCATTTCACAAATCATTAGTAATGATTGTTAAGATCTAGGGATTTACAGTCTTAGGAGTTCAGACTCTCTGATTGCAATTCTTACTGTAGTACAGCAGTCGAGTTTGCTAGCAGGAGCTACTGGAAAGGATTAGTGAGTCTTAGGGCAGCAGATGATGCTCTGAAGTGTGACTTGTTCAGGGGGAACGTACGGGTCAGCACCCTATGGAGCTGATGCGCAAGCATCCCTACACATACTACACAAGGGGTTTGAAGATGCCAACTCCACAATGGAGTTGAAATCTATTACGTCTAGAGGTTGTATTGGAACCTGTAAGGTATGAACTAGGTATGAAACTCATTAACACCAAGGTAGTGTATATGAACTAGGTATGAAACTCATTGACACTAAGGTAGTGTATGTGAACTAGGTATGAAACTCATTGACACTAAGGTATTGTATGTGAACTAGGTATGAAACTCATTGACACTGAGGTAGTGTTTGATGAGAAGGGGCTCATCACAAGCTTGAATGCCAACTTAGTGGTGAAAGGGTTCAAGGGTCAGTTGTTGCTCTGCTACTCTTGGAGGTAAAACCCCATTTGAGTGTTGTTGGGATAAGAAAGCATATATCTCCAAGTTAAGGCTTTTTGGTGATGACTATGAGTGACCAGTGAGTGTCAAGGGCAGACTTGTGGAGTACACTAAATTCTCCAAGGCATCAAAAATATTGTTGCTAAGTAAATTGTTGAGTGATAGCAGAAATGCAGTGTTCCCACAATTTCAAAGCAAAAACCTAAACTGAGTACAACCAAACTCTACAGTCTCAAAGCCTTTGACTAGTCCTAACTAGTGAGACCCATAGCACTGTGAAACTAAGCCAATTTGTTCCTACATAAAACCTTTGTGGGAATATCAGCCACCCTCTCCTCGGTGCTGATATAGATGAACTTCTTAACCTCACCCATCTCTACTCTCTCCCTAGTGAAGCGAAGGATGGTATCTATATGCTTGGTCTTAAAGGAGCTGATTTGGTTGGAGATGAATTCCAGAGTGTGATTTTTGTCTCCCCTTATGTCAACCACACCAGATTCAGCACCCAAATCTGGCGAAAACTCCCTCTCCACCACAGAGCTGCCGTCGTAGCAGCTGCTCCTGCTGCCTGGCATTCTGCACGACAGGTAGAGACTTCAACAGTCTGTTGTAACCTGTTGTTCCCATGAACTAAACCACCACTGAGGACACACATTAACCCTGTTGATCCCAAACCCTATTATCTGTTGTTCCAATGAACTAAACCACCACTGAGGACACACATAAACCCTGTTGATCCCAAACCCTATTATCTGTTGTTCCAATGAACTAAACCGCCACTGAGGACACACACAAACCCTGTTGATCTCAAACCCTATTATCTGTTTCACCTTCAAAATCAATGCCACTGTAAACAGGGGTCACAAAACCTGCCACCAAACTGTAGACCCATGTCTCATGTCCACGCAGTGGACATCAAAACATGGCAGCTAGCCCCATGCGGAAAGTAGTTCGGCATTTGTAGAACCTGCATAGCAAACCCTAAACCGCAAAGCTCATATCTGGTCTAGTGCAAATGGCTACATACTGCAGACCGCCCAATCCCTCTTGATGCACCCTAATTTTCTCCCTCTGCAGCTTCTCCCCAGCTTCCCTCAGGACCTTAAGTTTGGAATTCAGTTAGTGGCACTTTACACCCCTTGCAGCTTTTCATGCCGAAATGCTGCAACACATCTCTAATGTAGGTATTGTGAGTGAGGAGGAGTTTGCTGTCCTATCTCTGGATCTCATTCTGAGATGGTGCTTAAGACCCCCCTGCCTCTTGATCTGCATGTGCTCCACATGCTCTATCTGGTTGCATGTCTTTTGGTAGCACTCATGCACCACAGTTGAGTTTCTAGTGAGTTTTACTCTCCATTTAGTGTTTGTTGTGTTTGTTCTCTAGGAGCTCTGTTGTTTCTATCCTAGCGTCAAGTCATGTAAAGTCTTCTATCTCAATAACTCTTTATCATTGATCACCCTTCATTCAGCAGCAGTAGGTTTACAGCTTGAGGTTGGTCCTGCCTGATAGGCCCATCTCATGACATTAGGCAACAATCAAGTAAGATAGAGCACTGCATTTCATACCCAAGTTCCCAGAGTACTGCAGAATGTCATACCCAAGTTCCCAGAGTACTGCAGAATTTCATACCCAAGTTCCCAGAGTACTGCAGAATGTCATACCCAAGTTCCCAGAGTACTGCAGAATTTCATACCCAAGTTCCCAGAGTACTGCAGAACCTTCCATATTGAATGAGGCTCAAAGTAACAGCCATAAGTTCCCAGGTTTTGCGAAGGTTGTTGCTGCATATGATGACTGCTGATACAAGTACTAAAACTACTATTTTTTTGCGTGCATACGCATGCATATGTATGTTTACAACCTATGTAAAAGGTATGCCTCAATCTTCATCGCATATTCTCTACTTTTTCCTTCTTATTCAACAGAAGTTCCATAGGGACAGTGCTCTTGCCCACCCTGCGGTACTCCTCCACCCACTCCCCAGCGTACTGTCGGAACACTTCCTCCTGCTCCCTAAGCGTCAACTGAATCTGGGCAGCTTCCTGCAGCTCCTCAATCCTGGCAGCTGCCTTCTTCCTGGCCTTGAGCTCAGCTTGCCGCAATTGGAACTGGCGAACCTGGCGATTGTGCTCGAACTGGGCTCTGGCCTCTTCCGCCTCCTAAAGTGCGAGCAGGTGTGAAATCAGGGATCACAACTAAGTGCACGCGTAAATTCAAGTCAAGACCAGCTCAATAATGTTTCTTGTGCTCCTAATACTTCTTCAAGTCAAGACCAGCTCAATAATGTTTCATGTGCTCCTAATACTTCTTCAAGGCAGACCAGGCGTTGTATAAGTATTTTTAGTAACAGGACTGAAACATGGGGATGGAGATACTCACAGTGCTACTCTCCTCTAGAACCCACTCTTCATATAAGAATGGTGCCAAGGGCTCTAGGGTTTAGGGTTTAGCGTTTCATCTCTACCTCATATCTAAATTAGGATGGTAGCATGGTTGCCTTCAAAAAGCCCATTAACATCTCGTCGCCTCTCACCTCTTGTTTCAGCTCCTTCAGCCTTTGCGCCCACTCCTCAGTCAGCTGGGCCTCTTCTGCCTTTGTCCGAGCCTTGTTCTCAGCCTTTGCCCTCAACATGTTAGCATTGAAGGTGGCCATGGCTGCAGCCTGGTCCTTGACCCGTTGCCGCCGTGCTGCATCATCTGCAGCGCTTCTGGCATCAGAGGCAGCAACATCGCGGTCCATCCTTGACTTTTCTCTCGCCATCCACTCGTTGTAGTTACGCTCAATTGCGTCAGCTACGCGCTGTCGATCGGCATCCTTCTTGGCCTGCTTTTCTGCAATCCTTTTTTCTCGCTCCATCATCATCTCAGCCTTCTTTGCTGCATAGGCTGTGGAATGAAGGTAGAATTCAGGAGGTGAGCATTTACATTTTGAAGGTAGTAAGCGTCCAAGCTCTTATGCAGATAAATATAAACAAGGTTTCAGGTCTCAAGGAGCATCGTGATCCTAGGACTCAAGCGGCAAGAATATGATTCATGAAAAACATGAAGTTGGATCTAGGGTGTAGAGAGTGGCAGCAATAAGAGTGATCTGGAGGGAGAAGGGATGTCAAAAGGGTGATGTGCTTAACACACCAATCACCCTCTTCAGCAGTATCAGCTTTTTTTGTGTCCTGGAAATACACAGGCGCCACTAGCTCTCTGAAGCAATATAAGTTTGTTGTTTGCACTTGCAGTACACAGTCACCACTCACCCTCCATAGCAATTTCAGCCTCCCGCTGCCTCTCTAGCTCCTTGAGCTTAAATGTTTGTAACGCCTGATTTGCAGCTTTGATCTCTCCAGTCAGCTGCTTGGCTTTACTTCGCCTGAGAGTATGATGATATCAGTGAAAAGATGCGAGGTGTCACGCTGCTGTACTGAGCCTGGCAAGTTCCCAGAGCTCATCTAATCTAGGATGGTCACTGCCTGCACCGCTGGGGGCCTATGGCCTCAGTGCACCGCCTAAACGCTGCCCCCACTTACCTATCTCTACAAAGACATACTGTGGCTGATTATTGTCCTACATAATACCCTAGAAAGTTGTATCTGTCAGCAGAAAAAAACAATGTCCTGAGGGCCTATTGATTTAATAATCTAACCTGTCCAACTCCTTCTGCCTCATCTCTTCCTCCTCCTCAACAGCCTGTTTCTTAAGCAGCAAGCCTTCCCTCTTGTTCTCCATACGCTCAGCAATGATTCTAGACCTCATGTCGTCCAGCTGCCTCAGTTGAATGTCTTTCTGTTGAAGAGCACGAGCTCGTTCCTCCTCAAACTTCTTCAACTCAGCTGCTTCTGCTACCTGAGCATTTGGAAGGAATGGATGGATTTTAGCTGCAAGTACAAAAGAAAAAGTCTAGGGCATAAGCGCTATCAGGGTAATGCAATGTTGTATTTCCCTTGCTGCATCTGCTGTTTAGGCACACTATTGAGAAGACGAGGTGACCATAATTTTTTTAGGTGTCTTAAATTGTCACATCTTTGAAGGTAGGAATGTGTGTTGTAAAACGCAGCTGCTTTGAGGTAGTGGCCAGGAAGGTGATTTAAGGAGGTGTGAGCTCAACATTCTGATTTACAACCGTGAGGCATCTAACAGTGCCATTGATACAGCTTATTTGCATCTTCCGACTGTACCTAGAACAGAATGTAATGAGGTCATGAACTTACCTCCAGCGCTTGTCTCTGTTGCTCAACAAATGCTGCTTCTTGAGCCTTCTGCAACACACGGATCTGCTTTTTGTAGTCTATAAGGAGCTCGTTTTCTTGGATTGTGTCAGATTTTTGTAGGGTACTGTGGAGTCCTTTCACTCTGTCTGACTCATCGAAAAGAATTCTATTGGCACGCTCAATCTGGAGACGGCGCTGTTCAGCATTGAGCTCAGCTTCTTGTTTGTCCACCTACTCGTTGTTAAATGAATGAGCACCTGTCCCGATAAACTATCCTGCATAACAGGCTCAACCAACGCACCTCTTGGCGCTCCACCTCCTCAGCGGCTGCTCTTTCCTGTCTAGCTCTTTCTTTACGGGCTCGTTGTGCCTAAAAGTGAGTGTAGCAGATGTATCAGTGAAAAAATATAAGGTAATCTTTACAGAAATTAAGCACCTCAAGCGTATTGGGCCATCTTGCAGCCCTGTCGTCGCTGAGCTGCTTCAACCGTAGGCGCTCAGCGTGATTTGTGTCTACTGTGTTTTGAGAAACCTGTCCAGAACATCAAATAATCAATTGAAGAGAAGTATCATTACATGTTATAAGAGCTCACAGTGTCTTTGATCCGATCGAGCTGGGCCCGAGTTATGTAATTTGTTGAGACTTGATGAGCCATTTAAAATTAAAATAGGGCTTCTAAGTATTGTTTAGGTTTGCGCAGTTGTTGTATATAAGGATTGTGACACATCTGAAACCAAAATGGAGCGTAGCAGTACAGGTCTATACAATTAGGTGTACAGTTTACCTTGACAAGTTCAGGTGTATGCGCTTGCGCTATTGTCAGGGATTTATATGTTGCTTATTCACCATAATTCATTGCAGATTCTCATCATTTTGCTCTCTACGTCATAGTTATGCCGTCGGGGTTTCCAATGTCCTTATTTATTTGCTGGAATCAGAATCTACACTAACAATATTTTTTTACAAATGCAATGCGTTACCAATACTTGTTTGCCTGACATGACACTTGGCATCTAAGAACATGTACTGGTTGGAGGCAGCAAATATGAGCTTGTGCTGTTTTCAAAGTAGATAGCACTTGGGTCAGTTGGTAAGACAGGGGAGAGAGTACAAATTGTGTCAAATTCATCTTAAAGAAATAATATCATAAAAGATGAGTTCTCATACACAGTAATGCAGGGACTACACAGTTGTTAATTGAGAAAGGAGATATAGCTTATGACGGCATGGATTGCTGGACCCATAACGGACAAAGATGAATAGCCTGAAGTGATCAGTCCAGAGCATTATCAGTAAAAGTGCTCTCACAGGCAGAGCTCTAAGTAAAGAATTCCAAAACAAAGGTTTTACGTATAAACGATCTTCTCACTACTTATACATTGCCATGGAAACAAAGCAGTTCAGGAAATGCTTCAGTCCACATCAACATATTAATATGCTTGAGAGTAAAAGAATTATGTGTGGGGCAGATTGTCATGCACCTAGGCAGGCCTTGAGCTAAGTCTCTGGACTGTTGCAAGGCAACTCGACTGCTGCATGGCAACTCATATGAATTTCAATGACTTCATCGTCACTAACAGAGAGTGCTATAGCAGAATCTTGTTAGGCTCAAAAAAATGATTCCGACTTGCATCAAAAATAAGTTACACCCTTAATAATACCTGATATGCCGATACACGCATAACTGAAGCCGATTCGTACTAAAGCCGAATCAGCACATTACACTGAAAATAAGATCCAGTACTCTTGACTAGATGGAAAGTTAGGTTCAGTCCACACAACCCAGGTGGACATAATTCGCTACTAATGGTTACTGACTCTCCAGCAAGGGTGCCAGGCCAAATGGTTACTGACTCTCCAGCAAGGGTGCCAGGCCAAATGGTGAGATCTGACTTCGCAAGGCTGTACTATCCTCCCGCCATACTAGTGTTGAAGCTGTGGGATCCACTATGACTTGCGGCACCAGCACTAACTCCATAGGAGCACTCTCTGGTACAGCCTGGAACATTATGCTGCTGCTGCTGCTGCTGCTGGCAGCTGCCTGTTGTGAGTTCCCAGCGCCCCCCACAGTGGTCACACTATTGGCAGCAACCATAAGACCGCTCTCATCCTCTGATGGGCTGTAGGCCAGGGCTGAGGCTGAAATCCTCTGCCCGTCCTTTTCGCCCTGAAAGAGCGCTCCACAGAGGTGGAAGGTAACCTGCCAATCTACCAGAGCTACCTCCCAACCCTTTGTGGATTTTTTGGCTCATCTTTGCAGCCTCGAGGGTAAGGTAATGTTCCCGTACCTCCTTCATAAGCAGCAGTACAGGTACTCTCATAGTACCTGCAGTACCTGCACCCTCATGTACCCTAATACCTTTTCCAAGGGGAGGGTCAGAGGGGAACCTGTTCACAGATTCAATGCAGGCCAGGAGAAGGTCAGTATGAGGATATAACTTTAAGCCATGAAAAGTTGTCCAACTCTTGGCCGCCGAGCCAATGGCCTGTCATTGTGGCACCGTGGAATGCAGAAGAGGAAAGATATGGAGGTCATGCAGAAGTACTAGCAGTACATAAATATCCTCAACAATAGCTTCACTACAGGAACTTGCCTTCTGGATGATAGCACCTCCGAAGAGACACTGACCAAGGAATGGAGATCATTAAAGCCCTTGAACCTGAGGATGGTATTGAAAGAAAATATTTTGTATATAAGTAGCAACCTCTAAATGCAGCAAACAGCCATGGTCAAGCTGCTGAATATGAATAAACAGCCGTGGGGCCACGCTGCTGAATATGAGTAAACAGCCGCGGGGCCACGCTGCTGAGGGAAAGAAATAAATGAATCAATTCTAAACAAGATAGAAACACAAGTCTGTAGAGAAAAACGTTAGCCAGAGTCCTGCTGTACTCAGCATCAGAGCTTGAAGCCCTGCAATACTATGAATTCCGCATTCACCTAAAACCACCAAGTCTCTGAGCCACAACTTCAAACGTGCTCCCCAAAACAATCAACTCCTCAGGCGGCTTCCACCTAGCACCACTACCATCCTGCCTTTCCATCCTTCCAGCACTTCCTTAGCTTGCACGTAAAGTAGAGGCCATCTTAGAGGAAGCAGGAGAGGAGGGTACAGCCTCCAGCTCCAGCTGCCGGCTCATCACCAAGTTCAAGAACAGCTCCTCTTTACAAACAACTTGACCTCCATGGGCGCCTACACGCATGGCAGTACTTCATGGTCAGTACTAGCAGTACATCACGGTCAATACTGACAGTACAACACATTCAATGAGTCTATGCCGACCTTTTATCAGCAAATGAGCTGAACACAAATCGGATAAGCCTAGATGAAGTACATAGCATCTTCACCTGCTCCCATAGCCCTAGATGAAGTACATAGCATCTTCACCTGCTCCCATAAGCCTAGATGAAGTACATAGCATCTTCACCTGCTCCCATAAGCCTAGATGAAGTACATAGCATCTTTACCTGCTCCCATAAGCCTACATGCAAGGTTGATAGAGTCCCCATGGTAGTCAGCCCTCCCCATATGATCTGGCATGATAGAAAGGGGCCTGCCCTCGCAGATACCCATTTTAAGCCTGATAAGGGATAGAGTGCAATTAGCCTCTCAATTGGGCCAATCCCTTGCCAGGACATGATCATAATCTTCAACACTCTGCACACACTTTTTTGTTTGCCGTCACAATTAACATAATTGGTAAGAATGCCTGAATCTGTTCAATGTTAAGAAATGTTGAAATGTACAGGAGATTGGCAAACATGCCAACCAATCATTATATAGGTAGGAGGATGATGGTGTCTCTAACAACCTCCTCTCTGCCCTTCCAGTCTTATCACCATCAATACATCAGGGAAGTCTTGTCATCAATACATCAGGGAAGTCTTGTCATCAACACATCAGGTAGGTCCTCTAATTAACACATCAGGTAGGTCCTGAAAACAGCAGGTCACCTGGGTCCTCTGAATAGCAAGTCACCCTCAACACTCAGCTCTGATGGCCAATGCTTCCGTACTGCAGGAGACCAGTTGAGGTACAAGGAGCTCTCTTGTACAGCTAAGCACCACATCAGAGCGGCCTGCAATGAAGCAGGAGGAGCTTGTATGGTGAGGGAGAAAGGTAGGTATCAGGTTATGAAGGATAACACTCTGAAGGTGAGGGATGCATCAACTCTTTATATAGGTTTGCAGTCTTGAAAGTTAAACAAATACATAAGCAGCAAACATTCATTCCAAGCAAGACTAAGGCCCAGACAAGGCTCTGCACAAAAACATACACATTTTACAAATCCAAATATTATTATCAGATTTTGATTAGTAGTGTACAAACCGCATGCCTGCAATATCCCAACCTAGAGCAACATACCCACCTCAGGTGAACAGAACACGAACATGAATTTGAACTCGCCCTCCTGTTGCCTCACAAAGTAGCTGCCGGACAGCTGCCTTGATATTTGAAGCATCAGTGCTTCAAGCTCTGCAACCATGTTCTTGGCTTCCAGTTGATGACCAGAAGCAAAGTGCCGGCCTCCCTCTACCATGCTGAAGACAGTTGTGACAGTTGGAAGGAGAGGACAGGACAGCGAGCTATCCTGGCCTTTTGGAAAGGCTTCTACTGCACCTGTAGGCGTTTTAGTTGGAGGGTCAATCACCGAGTGAAAAATGATTCTCCTTTAGAGGGCACTGGCTGTGGCTACTAGGCAAGCTTAAAATTATCAAAGAGGCAGAATTAGGGCTTTGCGGTATACTTTTTGCAAAGGAACAACTCCTCAGACTTGTCAAGACCACCGAAGTGAGACAAATCAAAGATGCGTAGACATTGTTTACACCTCTGTAATATGTAACCATGGAGGCAGCCTTCCTGTTTCACACTGATTCACACTGTACCTGGTGCATCAAAGTAGGAAACACCATCTTGCTCCCAGCTATCTTCAGGGAGGTGCACCTTGCTCCCAGCTACCTTCAGGGAGGTGCACCTTGCTCCCAGCTACCTTCAGGGAGGTGCACCTTGCTCCCAGCTACCTTCAGGGAGGTGCACCTTGCTCCCAGCTACCTTCAGGGAGGTGCACCTTGCTCCCAGCTACCTTCAGGGAGGTGCACCTTGCTCCCAAAGAAAGACCCTCTCTCAAGGAGCATAGGAGCAAGCACTTGGTACACCCGGAATTGGCGATGCGAATGTGCGCTGCTGCTGCTTGCTGCTCCATGGCCTGTGTTGTTTGTGTCTATCAGGTGGTCTTGGTTGCTGCGGAGCAGCAGAGCAGCTCCACCAACACCATTTGAGCTGGTGTTGTGCTCTGTGGATGTGATTGCGAGACGCTCACTGAGCCTCTTAAAGAGGTCCAGCTCCCCAAAGTTCCATGTCTTGGGTGAGGAGTTCTCTGCTTGTGCAGGTTCAGGTGCAGTTGCAGGAGCAGCTGATGCTCCAGCAGGAGCAGGCACCTCAGCCAAAGTGTGTCGTGATGTTTGCGGAGGGGAAGGTGATGCCCAACTGGAGCGAAATATCCCTAGGCTGACAACTGGATTCCCACAGAGGATGGATTATGTTGTGTGGATGAAGGAGGGTTCAAAAATGCGGCACTTGGAATTGTGAACACAGGCAGAGACTTGTCCTTCTCTATGGAGGTCTCCCTGATATCAATGTCGGCGGCTGGGGAGCAGGTGGTAATTGCAGTGGGAGATGAAGAAACACCACCTCCTGCTGCTGCTGCTGCTGCTGCACCATGTTGTTCAGATGACTGATGGCCCTCTGACACAGATCCATCGTGGGCCTCTACCGACAGCCAGTAGTGGCCCATGTCCAGAAGCAGGGCCTGTCCTGAATGCTGATCACCACTTGACTTCCTGAAAGTCATGGTCAGAGTCAACATCAACCATCCGCATTAGTGTTGGAATATTATAACAAGAACTCATGAGGTGCATGAACCTTGGAGCTTAAAGCAACCAACATCAATTGATACATCCATGATGAACCTTGGTGCTTAAAACAACCAACAATTGATACATCCATGAAATAAGGCCTGCAAGGATATTACATAAAACTCTGAAATTAATAATCCTTCTGGGGCGTCAGTCCTGCTATACAATCAAGATGCGGCAGAACCTGTGATTGGGCATTGCACTACAAGTTTTATAACTTACAAGGCAGTATAAACCCTAAACCCTAAACATACCTGTAGGAAAGAATCTCCATAGCAGGGGAATCCAAAATTCTAAAAAAGACCATTCTGCGTCAACCCCACCACATGATGCGCTCAGGATCAGCAGAACCTACCTTCTGCATCAACCCCACCACATGATGCGCTCAGGATCAGCAGAACCTACCTTCTGCGTCCACCCTACCACATGATGCGCTCAGGATCAGCAGAACCTACCTTCTGCGTCAACCCCACCACATGATGCGCTCAGGATCAGCAGAACCTACCTTCTGCGTCCACCCCACCACATGATGCGCTCGAATCTTGAAACCCTCCTCTGTTACTGACCCCAATTCTCCAGCGCTGTCTTTCACTCGCATAAAAGTGAGACTGCACATCAGCACTTGCCCACTCTGGGCAGCATCACTCACCACTACAGGGTGTAAACCAGGAGATATTATCACGGCTCACCATGGAAAGCGTACGGAGCAGTACATTGATATTCAGCATTCATACGTCTTGGAGACGCGAGAGAGAGAAAGGCAGATAGGAGCAATGAGCTCAAAACTGAGTAAGATGAGTGCCATACTTAACCCTCCTGGATCCATTCTAATCCTGGTGGACAATCAACCCTAGGTTGCTTTGATTCAGAGCTGTACCAACTGAATACCAACTTCTCGTATCTCCTCACTATCAAATTGCTTGTTACTTGATGCAAGACTACGCCTTACTTCACATGACCATGAAGAGCGAGCCCATTTCAATTAATCATACCACCATGTTCAACCACTACACAACCACTACATGATTCTCAAACAGTCGTCACCTTTTGCCACACGACCAACTGGACAATCTCCCGTTGCCTGGCCTTCTTGAAGTTGCCCAGTCGCGATTCCCATCCTTACTCTCAGCCCTATATACAAAATTTACAATAAGGGATTGAGGACCAGTTAGAACCTAAGACCAAACATCAGAGACCAAACATCAGAGACCAAACATGATCAGAGACCAAAGACCAAAGTACCATGGGCTGAGGTTCACCTCTCCACTCATCACATAGTTATAAGAGGAGTCTTATAATCACTACAACTCTGTGGGAGCGGTAAGGAGATTCCCACATTCAAGAGGTACCAGAGTACTGAGGAGGTAGAACAACTTTCATGACTGTCAACTGAGGAGGCATAACAACTTTCATGACTGTCAACTGAGGAGGCATAACAACTTTCATGACTGTCAACTGAGGAGGCATAACAACTTTAATGACTATCAACTGAGGAGGCATAACAACTTTCATGACTGTCAACTGAGGAGGCAGAACAACTTTCATGACTGTCAACTGAGGAGGCAGAACAACTTTCATGACTGTCAACTGAGGAGGCAGAACAACTTTAATGACTGTCAACTGAGGCTATGCTCAGAGACAGGGTTTCATGCACAGGCAAGATGTGATATGCTATGGTGCATACACCTGGTACACCACCTGCCTGCCTTCCACTTGAAGGTATGAGCGACATGGCAATGCCTTGGGCAGAAGTATTAGACAGTGAGACGGAAGCCCCTCTCGAGTCGATTTCCAGAGGGAACATGTAGGACTGCCTGCCAGCAGTGGTGAAGCTGCCCACTAGCCCTGATGCCTGCTTAGCTACTGAGCAGCTGCTTGCTGCCTAGAAGAGCTTGTAGACAGCTTGACCAAGGTGGAGCTGGAAGGACGGGTTGGGAAATTCAGTTTGTGGAGCTCTTGATCTGAGCCCTGTTGCTCAGGGAGAGAAGACATAGTTACAGAGGGAGTGTGGAAGAGGCCAGCCGCAATGCCGGGGCCGATACTACATGGAGAGCCAAAAGTTTGCAGTCCGTTGCCACTTGCATTTGATTGACCTGTGGATCTTGGATCTGTGGATCTTGGCTCTGTTGACCTGTTGGACTCCCTTCGATTGCTTTGATCAAATAAGCTGGAGTTGAAGAAACCACGCGCTGTCATGGCGGAACTGGCTGTTGTGCGATCCATGCTGATGGAATTGAACTTGGATTGATAAGTTGTCAGTCACTTAGATGTTTCTGACATCATGCGCTTAACAGTGTCTGGCAGGACTGCATGAAGGGTTTGTACAGGTTAGTAAAAGTGGAGAGAAAGACAGTACATCAGGAGGGTAGAATGTGGAGGAAAAGACGACTCATCAGGAGGCCAGAAAGTGGAGGGAGAGGCAGTACGACAGGAGGGTAGAAAGTGGAGGGAAACACAGTACGACAGGAGGGTAGAAAGTAGAGGGAAAGGCAGTATGACAGGAGGGTAGAATGTGGAGGGAAAGGCAGTACGACAGGAGGGTTGAAAGTGGAGGGAAAGGCAGTACGACAGGAAGTCAGCAAGTATCCCAGGCTCCCGTATTGTTTCCCTAGGCAATCAGTAGGTCCCTCAATTTCATTGCTTCAAACCTTCATCAGTCAAACCCTTATTTATGCTCTTACTCGAGTTGAAACCAAGCATGATCTCATTCCTAGTGTGACTAAAGGAGTCAGCTGCCTTTCTTTCAAAGAGACCTTTCGACCCCTACTGCTTGGCTAGCAGTAACTGAGCCTGCAAATTAATGATGGAGAAGAGAGAAGAACAACCAAGAATAAGAGCTTTTGATAGTGGAGAGCAGCATTTCTGCAACATCCAAGAAAGAATTTTGTTTAGTAATTATAATCAGTGCGCAGAGCATCATGCAGAGAATTTCAGGAGCTAACAATGAGATGTCAGTATGCAGTAAATTGCAGATATTTTATACGACAAGATTTTGAAATGGCTGCAGCTGTTTCAGCTTTTTTGAAGAACTGAAGCACGCTACCTGAAGGCAAAATTTTGTTGCATCAAGTGGACCCTCGAACATGAGCGTGAAGGAGTCTGAGTGGCGCGAAAGATATAAAGGCTAGGAGAGGGATAAGATGCTAAGATGACTAATGAAGAAGCTATATCAAAATACACAGCATCACCCGTTTACTCAGAAAATGAGTCTTTAAAAACACTCTACTGCTCCTCCTCAAAAACTGCTCTCTGTACAAAACATCAAAGCCAAATGTACAAATTTTCATGATGAATCTCTACCTCTACTCCAGCCCTCTACAAACATGTTGACCATCCTAGCTCTAGTGTTTACATGCAGTGCTTTGGAATGTTTTGCCACATTAAATAACATAATTCATTTTTTCATTACCTCCCTCCTGCTCGATCACAGTCCCGAAGTTATCCCATTTAGCCTAAACAGGAAAACCGCAGAAGTTCTCTTCTTTTGCACGATAACAACAATCAATGCATTTTTTCCTGCAGCTTAATTAGAAAGCCCACTGAAAAAGTGTCCTCTGAAAATCTCATCAGACAAGACAACAGACAAGAGCCATAATGTAGTCAGAGTGAAACATCAGCTTCATTTAGAAGTGAATATTGGATCTGTGTAGAAGATAACACCAGCTTCATGTAGAAGTGAATACTGGATCTGTGTAGAAGATAACACCAGCTTCATTTAGAAGTCAATATTGGATTTGTGTAGAAGATAACACCAGCTTCATTTAGAAGTGAATGTTGGATCTGTGTAGAAGATAAGACAAGCTTTTCAGTTTTTGGAAGCGAGAAATCATCTCTTAAAGAGAACAGGCCAGTCCCCTTCAGGCAAGCTCTCAAGTAGCTGGTTTGAACACTCACTTTCTGAATGAGGTTGTTGTGGATAATCAGGGCTGACATAGCCAAGTCTGGATACTCCTTCATGAGACCTTTATGAAGACAGATGCAATGAATGGGGTCTAGCGTTAGGCTTTCAAAGGTGAAGCTGGAGACCATGTCGTAGCACTGCCTTTGGGGCGGCATTGATGTTTGTAATGCACTATGGCCGCCCATATACATCATCAATGTCTTCTCAGCAGTAGCCTCAAGAAAGCGGCGTATTAAGTGTTGGAACAATCAGAAGGAACATAACCACACCTAAGAATACTTGCTGTAGGGAGACCTCTCTTCCCATATTGAAGGCTCGGTGCATATACCTGACCCATCTCAACACACCTGTAAAGCTCTCGATATCAGTCACCACAAAGGACACAGTTCCAGCTGTTGAAGGCCCTTTGATACGCCGCCGCATGTCAATGAGATCCTGGAGGATCTGAGGGCGGCTTGCACGCCTCAGAAGGAAGTACCTGCAGATAACAAACAGAGCATGGGCATGGATTGAGTGACAGAAAGCCTTAGCTTGAGAACATAACATGCCTATTACATAACAGGCCTCTCTACAGGCGTAAACGATTTCTAGCCACTGTAGCTGAAAGTGGGGAAGGACTGTGACTCACCATGCAAGGCCTACTAAAACAGCAGCCGCCACCAACGCTACGATGATGAAGATCCATGGCATTTGGTTCCACCAAGACAGCGAGTTCCGTGAGATCTCCACACACTGAGGCACAGTGAGCCCATGATACTCATGTGTAACCATCATGGTGCCCTGATCAAAACAGCACACACACAAGAGAGCAATGGTTTTTGTAGAAGTCTGGTAGAATGATTCAAAGAATGAGGCGTTTATTAACCACTATGAGTCACATCCTCTCTCTCATGTACAATCTCATATACAATCTCATATACAATCTCATATACAATCCAGCCAAGAGTTCCTTAAAATAAACTTAAGCCTGTTCACATGCTACACCTTGTTGACACTCAATCAGAGATCTTCAACTGAGTACGGCTTATAACATGTACAGGTCTACCCACAAACTCATCCTAACATAAAAAACTCTTAAACCTGAGTGCATTGGCAGCCCTCATAAAGGTAGTACTCAGGATCCAGCATCCAGTTGAGGTAAAAGGCTGGGCTATCTGGGAAGTTCTCGATGAGAATGTTGGGATAACTGCAAAAAGACCAGATATAGGATTGGGATTAGGAGAATGACTCTTGATGCAATAGGATACAAATGATACCACAAAATAGATCATAAAAAACAATATAAAATTAAGAAGATGCCATTGAAAAAGAGCAAGCTGTCCACATAATGTGGTCTTATAAATCAAAACAATGTGCCTGACATCAAAAAACGACTTCCGGCAGCATGTTGCAATGGTTATTTTAAGGTAGTACTACCCTTACTTCAAGCCGTGGTAAGAAGCATTCCCAAGATTCCAATAACTGGTCAAGACAGTATCTTCAAGAATGGTTTGATAGGTTCCTTGTGCATAGGGGGGGTTGACAACGGGGGAGAGGACCTTGGAGAAGGCAAGCCCCTTTGGGAGCCTCGGCATAGAGGCATTGTAGCTTACGTAACTGCAGGCAGGCAGCGATGACAGATTCGGTCGCAGAAAAAAATGTTCATGATGCCCTGTTGACACATGCTGTAATCCACAGACTCTGTATTCCTACATAGTCAACCTAGTCTAGGACCTCTGCTATATTCCTACATAGTGAATCTAGTCTAGGACCTCTGCTATATAGTCAACCTAGTCTAGGACCTCTGCTATATAGTCAACCTAGTCTAGGACCTCTGCTAATATAGTCAACCTAGTCTAGGACCTCTGCTAATATAGTCAACCTAGTCTAGGACCTCTGGTATATAGTCAACCTAGTCTAGGACCTCTGGTATGTAGTCAACCTAGTCTAGGACCTCTGGTTTATAGTCAACCTAGTCTAGGACCTCTGGTTTATAGTCAACCTAGTCTAGGACCTCTGCTAATATATAGTCAACCTAGTCTAGGACCTCTGCTATATATTCTCTGATAACTGAAAATATCAGTTCTTGTATACTGAATGTGCCTTTTACACAACAGTATAATGCAAGACATCATCATGTAACCATCACACACATATATCACTGCTTCAATGTCACATTTGCCTCACATTGCTCCTGTAAGTGTCGTGGATGAGGGGGCCAACTCAATGTCACATTTACCTCACACTGCTCCAGTAAGTGTCGTGGATGAGGGGGGCAACTCAATGTCACATTTACCTCACACTGCTCCAGTAAGTGTCGTGGATGAGGGGGGCAACTCAATGTCACATTTACCTCACACTGCTCCAGTAAGTGTCGTGGATGAGGGGGCCAACTCCACAGCATGAGAGGAAGTTCAGCCTGAAGTCAAACTTGCTGCTGTACAGCCCAGCACTGTAGGAAGAGATTGCTATGAGTCCAGCTACGCTGTCAGGTATGTGGCCCGTCTGCATGGAGGATTTCTAAAGCCATTCAGCTTGAACTAAGCCACATGTTCACACAAGCTTCTTAACCACACTGATCAGAAGAGCAGATACTAGGCTGAAATGTGTGGAATAACAAAAAGCTTACAACAGAGATTCTAATTAAAAATTGGGCTGATTGAAAGATGGGTTGAGTGACAATGTTACAAGACTTTGTACACACAGGACACAGTCTTGATCTGGAGAACATGTGGAATGAAAGGAGTCAGAGTGGATGTAATATTTGAGCAAGCAGGAGCCTACGACGCAGGGCTTACACAGGAGCCTGAGATCAGGTTCCCAAGGAGAGACTTACACAGGAGCCTGAGATCAGGTTCCCAAGGAGAGACTTACACAGGAGCCTGAGATTAGGTTCCCAAGGAGAGACTTACACAGGAGCCTGAGATCAGGTTCCCAAGGAGAGACTTACACAGGAGCCTGAGATCAGGTTCCCAAGGAGAGACTTACAAGACAGTTGTAGGACAGATCCAGGGTGATAAGAGATCCAGCTTTCCTGTGAAACAAACGAGAACATATCTAGATTACGCTACAAGGCTTTCCTTGCGCATGTTGTGCGGAGATGCTGCCCTGTGTCAGGTTCTATCCTTTCTCTGATGTACCATGAATGGCATGACAAGGGCACACCAGTGAATTAACTTAATCAGTTGCTGTGCAGTGCATGCTGTTTAGGGTCCTCCCTAATACTCATGCGGTGCCATGCATGTACAGTGCATGCTGTTCCCTAATACTCATGCGGTGCCATGCATGCCATCTGATGCATGTACTGCCTTACCCAATGGTCTCAGGGATTGTACCGCTGATCCAGTTATCTGCCAACTGGAGGGTCTGCAGAGACCCTAATTGAAACAATGAGTCAGGTATGGGGCCCTGGGCAGGTAGTAAAGAGAGGTGCATGAGCCTGCAATGTCTCTCATCTAAGTCCAAAGAGGATACAGGAAGCTTTAGTCATAGATTGCATAAATCCTTACACCGGCGTTGACAAACAGCAGATTGAGGGAGTTCAGGTGTCTGAATCCTGAAAGGGTTGGAGGAATGTGCACTCTTGACTGGATGTCGCTCTGGTTGGCAATCTGACTGCATTGCAAAAGGATTGAAGATATTGCAGAGCAGAGTCATGGAAACAGCTCCTTACACAGCTTGTAAAATGACTGTGAACTGACAGGAGGACAACACAAGTATTTACTGCAAATCGAGAACATCGACCCTTAACAGGCTCTGAAGCAAGCAACTATCACTGCTGTTGCAGCAACAAGAGCAACAAGAGCGGTATTAGAGTGCTTAGTGAGAGGATCAGTCTCTCTCTGAGGGTGAAGGGAATCAAACATTGCACTTCAGAGAGACTTACTCTTTCATTGATTGGCATTCTAAATTGATTGGTATTTTATATTAACTTTTGACTCTGCATCTACATGAGAGGTCACTCTGCATCTACATGAGAGGTCACTCTGCATCAACCCATCAGTGAGTGTCACTCATCTACATGAGAGGTCACTCTGCATCAACCCATCAGTGAGTGTCACACATCTACATGACAGGTCACTCTGCATCAACCCATCAGTGAGTGTCACTAATCTACATGAGAGGTCACTCTGCATCAACCCATCAGTGAGTGACACACATCTACATGAGAGGTCACTCTGCATCAACCCATCAGTGAGTGCCACACATCTTTATGACAGGTCACTCTGCATCAACCGATCAGGGAGTGTCAATAATCTACATGAGAGGTCACTCTGCATCAACCCATCAGTGAGTGTCACTCATCTACATGAGAGGTCACTCTGCATCAAGGCACTCACCGAGGCATCCAAGACGATCAAGTTCTTGCAGCTGCTCACGTTCAGGCCACCACTCAAATTGTTCTTGGCAAGTAACAAACCTGACAGCTGAGATTCAAATTCTGAATTGCAAAGGTCATAGTCTATAGTACCTGCAGAGAGTTGAGGGAGCCTTAAGTTAATGATGCAACAGATTAAAGAAGGATATCTCAACACGCAAAGAGAGCGATTTGCACAAGTATCTTTCCATTCGGGAGGTGTAACAATTGAAAAATGATTGGTAGGCCACGGGGATCATGTGATCAGGTAACCACAGAGCACAATTCAATACACAGCATACGAATCATAAGCACATGGTTCTTACTGTGAGAGGAATCATAAGCACATGGACCTTACTGTGAGAGGGATGGACCTTACTGTGAGAGGAATCATAAGCACATGAGCCTTACTGTGAGAGGAATCATAAGCACATGGACCTTACTGTGAGAGGAATCATAAGCACATGGACCTTACTGTGAGAGGGATGGACCTTACTGTGAGAGGAATCATAAGCACATGGACCTTACTGTGAGAGGGATCATAGGCACATGAGCCTTACTGTGAGAGGAATCATAAGCACATGGACCTTACTGTGAGAGGGATCATAGGCACATGGACCTTACTGTGCATTGACAGTTAGCTCACCTGAAAAGCTGTTGCTGCTCAAGTCCAAGAACTGAAGTTGTGGGTGAGCCGTCAGGCTAGAGGGTGGCCTGCAAAGTGGAAATCAAACAAGGTTGTTGCTTGGAACACCAAGTTATTACCTCAGAGTAAACCCTGAACCCTGAACCCTAAAGCAGCAATTTGAAGAAACATTTCTGCTCCAAACTTCAGAGGAAGTCTTTAACATTTAATCGAACTTCAACACTCCTCCTTCAAGGTGGTTGGATAAGTCAAGTCTGGGCAAGTAATCAACTGCAACTTTTGAGTAGTTCCGAAATTAGGAGCATAGGATTCAAAATTCAGATACCTCAAGAAACGGGCTTGCTTATGTCTGTCTATCTATGTTTCCTAGAATGAGCCTCTTACATTGTTGTCACTCAACGAGACACTTGTTACAAGCCCAAAGCTTGTGCAGTTACATGATGATCCTATAGGGCAGGAGGACAGTGTGCAGCAAGTGATTCCAAACCAACAACAGTAGTCTGGGAGCACGAGGGCTTGCGGCTCTGCTGATGTGGCTGACATTTGAGGGCGGCCTAGAGCAGCGCTTGTGTGGGGGTTTTACTTGTAACGAGGGTTGATCAAGATAATTACAAGGGTCTATGTCGAAGAATAAGAATAGAACAAAGCTCAAAGGTCGAGAACTACTTAAATAGTCAAAAGTACGGTAACTGTAGAAATTCTCAAAGGAAGTCTAACGTTTACTTTGAAACGACATTCAACAGTTGTACAGTTAACCATTCACTACAGTAAGATGAAATCCTTACAAACTCCCCTACTAGGACTCAAATGTCCTCATTTGAAGATGTAACGCAACATCATCAACCCTGTAAAGCACAAAAGCAATTTCAAGTGATAGCAGCCCACACTACTTCCAAGAAAAATCACAAAAGCACAATACAACCGATCAAGAAGGTACCAGCATACATGATCAAAATATGCACCTCATCACATTCCAAACCATGCGATAAACCAACCGCAAAAATGGAACATGGTACAGCTATCCATGATGTCCAGAGAAAAATCTCACATCAAAAGCCAATACACAAGGTATGAGAAGCAAACCTTAGAGATAAAGACCTCAATTTTCTGCTAAACAAGCTTCATACCAACAAGATCAATTACCATGAGCCAATTCTCAAATGATCAAGGGTAAAACCACAGCTCCATGCATGCATGTTATAGAACTCTACATACAAACTGCGAAATCAGCACAAAAAGCCCAAACCCATCATCCTGATGGCTGATGGAATACTTGACGCAACCATGCAAGGAGTTGTACAACCAGAAGGCTTAATTCCAGTACTCGGGGCAGTGCAAGGATTACCCGCTATGGTGAACAACGTCAGCATTGCAGATTTATTCCGTCAATAAGCGATCCTTGAGGGCGATCATCCTTGGTAAATTTCGAGATGATTGGACTTGGATGCAGATCAGAGATCTTGCTATAAGGCATGATGATGTGGCTTATGCACTACCGGGTTATGCAATGTCATTATAGAACGCACAAAGCACAGTCGAATTCAAAGACTACTTCAGCTCAGGACAATCTGATCGCTTGTGACCACGCTTGCCACAATGCCAACATTCAAATCTGCCATCTTGCTTACTAATAACAGCCTCTCCAGAATTCCTTCCTCTCGGATGTGGTGTAGCAGATCTTCCACGCCTGCTAGTGTACACCATCCCTAACTCCATTTCCACTGGTTCATCTTAAGAATTAGACTCTGCAGCCCTTGTAGCTTCATACGCCACATCATCA
>BEGY01000088.1:159352-215949 GCA_002335675.1 Chlamydomonas eustigma | reverse complement strand
AGCTTGTTGCTGTTACTTGCACACCTCCTGCTGTCCAATTGCTAGCAGCAAGTCCAACATTCTGCAGGGTAGTTACTTGGCAAACTCCAGTGGAGATGGGCATCGTACGACTCAAGGCCTCAAACAAACTCATCAAGCTGATATTAGCGCTCAGGCCCGTCGCAGTTGCTAGCTGCAATGGCCACCCTGAAGCATTGCGCCAGGAGGTTACTCCAAATTCCAAAGAGGCGGCGACGAGGGTAAAGCGCTGATACTCCTCTGTGCACGAGAGAGACCAGGCCAGGCGGAGCCTAAGAGAGGACTCAAATATTTCACATTTTACTCAAAATATTTTTACATTGCATTTAACGCGAATGACTTCGTCTAGCGCACTTGCCTTACACAGTGCATTACGAATACAGCAAGCAGTGACCGAAAGAAGCACTGAAAGTGCTGCTTTAAACATAAAAATACAAGGAGAGATTAAAAAAAGAAAAGCAGCAATGACGCAGTAGCCAGTGAGCTCTCCATGGATAAAACAATCATCAAATATGTCTCGAGTTAGCGTATTGAAAAAGGCGGAATGTTATTGCTCGGGTGGAATCTTCCCGTACAAAGCACATAAAGTAGTGGAATCTCCACTAAAGTTGTTTTTGAGAGCTTAAGCAGAAGCAAAAATAGTGTAGATGAACTACGCAGCTCCTCAGTGCATGTGCGTGACCGGGATAAAATAGACTTACAAGCTGAACTCAAAACATACATACGTGTAGTGCCTGAATACACACACACACACATAAATTATTACACGTAAGTTACCCAGCACTGCACATAATGCGACGGTGTGAACACAGGGCATGACTGATGGGGCGTTGCCATATATCATCACTAAAACGCTGCAATATGTATCAACGTTCATATGTAGGTAAATATATAGGTAACTATATATCAAAAAAATGGCAAAAAGTTTCCACAGAGCACAGAAGCTACCTTTTCAATACAACCCTTTCAAAAGTCTCAACATAACTTCATGTACACGACTACAAATCAGAATGTTTTGTCATTGATACTGATAAACGATGCAGTTGCGATCTGTAAGCTTGGAGGTATTTGGTTGTTTTGATCGTTGGAAATAAATTACAGTACGGAGACGACGACGATCCTATTAGTAGCTACCGCCAGCAAAAGAATGCCGATACGATACCGCCCCTCTTAGAAATATATGCTTGGGGCCCCAAGCCCTGATTCCTACAAAATCAATCAAAGCACTGTCGTCCTGGCTGAAGCTCTGGGATGGATTCAAAGTTACCAGAGAGGGCCGAGCTGATCCATCTGGTGCATATGGACCTATGACTTGTCCAGCAATGGTCAAACGTACCTGAAAGTTAACATGCATGCAGAGGACAGTACACAGATTATAGACAAGTGAGCAGCTGTTATAAGCACTCATGAGAGATAAGAACTCTGAAATGTCGTAACAAAAACTTCAATAGTTGATGCTTGACGTGGCTAACTCTATTCTTTTTCATGCATGATGCCATCTGAAATAATGCTCTACCTCATCGATCAGCTTTTGTCTCATCATCCCTCCAATCACTACACCTCCAGCTGATACATCTAGATATCGAATGCTCTCCACTACTCTTAGATGCCTCAGGAGCAGCGAATAACTCACACCTATTTTAATCAAAAGAACAACGAAAATCTCTTTTTTCTCTTGACTTAAATGTAAAGAATCCAATGCATCGCAAACCCTGTGTCCAAACCCCAGAGATGACATCAAGAAAATAAACTCATCTAACTACAGTTGCATGATCCTGCTCCTGAAAACTGCAGCATGAAGTCTTGTGCTACAGGTGTTGTAGGCCCTCAGTCAACTGTATCCCTACAGGCTTGTGCTACAGGTGTTGTAGGCCCTCAGTCAACTGTATCCCTACAGGCTTGTGCTACAGGTGTTGTAGGCCCTCAGTCAACTGTATCCCTACAGGCTTGTGCTACAGGCTCATGTATTAGCAGCCAGGACAGGCCATGATGTACATATGTTTTTGTGCATACCATCAGTCAATGCCTAGATACATCTTGAATGTTCAGGCCATTGATGATGAGTCTCTTTGAATGTAATCTTACAGAACCCAGTTAGCTTCATCATAGCTACCGCACAACACTTTGAGTAAACATGAGCCTGTCTATCTGGTCAGCATAGGGGGTGCTTTACCTGACTGTGAGTGGTTTACATCTTCAGGGTCATGGATCACTATAATCCTTATACGCGTTACTAATACGAAGGCACTTTCCACTGGCGACTTGCCAACTCCATTGTTGCTGTTCATGTAGTCAGCTGCTTTTGATGCTCCATTACTGTCAACATCAATATTGACTCTCTTGGACGATACGACAGTGACCTCGGCAGTCTCCGACACAACCTGAGGCTCAGAAATGATAAACCCTGCAGAGGCACCGCACTGTTTCAGGCGAGAGACCAGCTTCTCTTGCCCTGATCTGGTGGTTGCAATGAGAACAGGCCCAAGTTCTAGGTCACCAAAAATAGGATGTGTTGGGTCAACGTCTCCGCTGTCGAATGCAAGTGAACATAAATAAGAAGAGGGAAGTATACTGGAGACATTCCTAGCAGGAGTTGACTGCTCTTGATGTATCACTCACAGATAAGAACAACACTTCAAGTGTAGTTGGTTGGAGCATGCTCATATGCGCACATGTATTGAGTGATCCCCACCTTGTTGTCAAAACAATGTTGGTTGGGTAATGCCTCACACTATGGCCACGCACTTCCCTCCTGAGCTCGAGGAGGTCATCATAGCAAGGCTTGCATTTTGTGCTGGGTTCCGTCCGCAAGCACTCCCCTTCAGATCAGTCAGTAGGCAAGTAGTAGTAAGACCTTATGGACACATCCTACTCCATGTCTCTTGTCGGCTAGATTCAAGTTAGCACATCACTTACCTTGACACATAATGTCATGAATGGCGTGAAGCCTTTGAAGCCATAGACAAGCAGGTTAACAGCAACATGAATAGAAAAGGTTTACAGCAACATGAATAGACTGGTGCTTTTTAACACATATCTCTGTACCAGTATAGATCATGATATATATATATATATAGATCATGACAGCATCAGCTTATTACTGTACCAGAGATCATGACAGCATCAGCATATGCCCATCCAGCGTTCAGAAGTCTCCAGTCAGCCTCGCTGTGGCCATCTCTGAGCCCTGCAGAGGAGACATGGGTTATAAGGATGACAGATCATTTACAAAGTCAACAGGGGGACGGATTCACCCTGAAATAAGTGAAACAGATGACTGAGCATCACCACCACACACCCTCAGTGGTCACAGGCCCAGTTCATCATACAGAAAGAAACACACCCTATGCCCTAACTATAAGAGCTGTTACACACAGTCAACCACAGATCATCATGCTATAGCCATAAATATGTGTTTAAGTAGGTACTCAGTAAGATTGACACCTTGCAATCCTGATGGAAGAAGAGCATAAGAGATGACAGCAGGTACGGTGCTAATGAGGCCTACCAGCTAAGGCTATTGCAGGTGGCAGCACGTTGGGTTCTGAGAATCCAATGCGACCATCCAAGGTTGCTACAGTCATGCTGATAAGGTCACGAGATCACAAATACAAGCATTTATCAATTGCAATATCAGATATTCAGATGAAGGAGCAACCATCAAGCTATGATAAGAGTCGAGATGATTGGTTGGAGGGCACCAGCAGGAGGAGCTACACCTCAGGATGAACAAAAACGGACTCTATGAATAAGCTTTAAAATGTGGAAGTAAAGAATGTGCACGTTTTTTTCAGGAAGTGACAGGGCAAGCAAACGACCACAGTTGCATGAAGAAACCTTCATATTAGAGCTGAAGCAGCCTTGTAGAAGCACGTCTAGAACACATGCTGCCGGCGAGAAAAAATATGTACAAAAAATGCTACCTCCATATGTAAGGGCGATCTTGTGGTATTACGGCTGACGATATATCGTAGAATGAGGACACCTCTTGGATTGGGATGCATGCGGCAGAAAATTCTGCAAGCCTTGGATGTATCTTTAATGGCATAATTTTGACAGGCGTATGTGCACCCTTCTCACCCTTAATTAGAACACTCACAACTGGAATTACAAAACTATGAACAGTCGTAAAACATGCACACACGAAGACGAAGAATTTTCAATATTTAATTGTGTAATCATTGGGTCCTAGTTGTTGATTGAGCTGAAAACATCTATCTTAAGCCGCTCAGCTGTAGCTGAACTGCGCCTAATCTTTGTCGCTTAGCCAATAGCTCAGCCTTTTCCCTCAATGACCGTTTACCTACCGGTTCCGGAACACTCTTACCAGTCCTTCCATGAGATTCAGGTGCCAAGTATGTGCCTCTAGCTTGAGTTACAAGATTTGAAGCTGCAGCCTTCTTCATCAGCTTCATTTTCCTATTCAAAGCTTCAGAGGCTTCCAGTGCTGCAGCCCCAGGAAGAGTCCTCCCAGCAGTTGCACTTTTCACATCTCTAGGTACCTCATTGCTGCTAGTTGAAGGAGCTCCTCCAGGTTCTCTCCAACTCCCCTTCTCACAGCCAGGGCGACACTTCAGCTTATCCTCTGAAATTGCTCCAACAGTGCTGACTCTTCCCATCAAAGGCACAGCGAGTGTGGCTGCTGTGTGAGCAGCAGGCTGTGGTGATGATAGAGAGGAACTGGGTTGATCCTTCTCTATGTCATCATTCCTTGCTTGCAGCACAGCGTGGATTGCATATACAGAACTTGCTGCCCCTTGAGAGGCATGAGACCCTTCAGCTGATTGAAGGCAGAAGTGCGCAGATGAGGTGCCAACAGTATTGACGCTCCTATCTACAGCCTTTTCAATATGAGATGCGCGCCTGACCACATCGTGGGCGCTCATTTCTCTGGGCCAACGAGAGGGTCTGGATGAAGAAGATGACGTAAAGATAGACTGCCCCAAGATAGCTTTCTTCATCTTGGAGTGGGCACCCTTGGACCGGGTCTCGTCAGACAGAAAAGCGATAGAGGCTGCCACAGCGTCTGTGTCATCTTCAGGCAGCAGAGGTACTGAGCCTGGCAATCCAATAGCATCCCGCCTGCAGTGAAGTGAATGCTGGCGTGTCAGGGTGTTTCATGCCAATGCAGGCGTGTCAGGTTGCTTTCATGCCAATGCTGGCGTGTCACGTTGCTTTCATACAATCACCGCTTAGCTTAAAAATTGATAGGAATGAGCGATGATGCTTGCATAAAGAGTGAGGTGTAAGCTGTACAGGCCTTTGAAGATGTCTTCATACCTTTTCTTTCCTATCAAACAAATTTCAAATCTCAGTCATTACTTTAACACAGCTTGATATGATAAGCAGGATTTTCAGGATAAAGAGATGAAGCTATCAGCAAAGGTCTCACTTGGCCTTCAGGCCCGCGTCCTCTGCCTTTGCGCGCCTCAGTCTTGTCCTTAACAGCTTATTGACACCATAATTGTCATAGTGAGCTGCCTCATTACGATCCTGGATCTCTGCAATAGCTTCAGCACCTGAGAGTGCCTGCAAACCCACACGGTACCAGTTGGAATGGCCTGCATTACTGAGCTGAGCTATGATTCAGTGTGGCCCAGTAAACAAACTCTCTCTCCTCAGATGCACAAAACCGTGACATGCCTTTGATGTTCCAAATCATGAAATGATGAAGGTGAGTTGTCCATACAATAACAATGTATGGAAAGTATGGAAGTTTTGCCCACACCTTGCACCCATACTAACTAGTCCGGAGCTGTACTAACTCATCTTAAGAGGAATAGATGCACTGTCTACTTACTTTTATCTTGATATTTTCTCCATGCTCTAGTCGGTACAAGGGATCAGCACGTAACTGCTCTCTTTCCTTCTCATCAGTCAACTCGATCACTTCAGCATCAGCTGCAGTGTATTCTTCTGCCTGCAAGTAAAGTACCATGCAAGGCTTGGTTGTGTAAGGATCATAATCAACTGATTAACTGAATTAGACAGTCAGAATCATGAATACCTGACAAGCAGTTAGTAGCAGAAAGGCTTGACAGCTATAAGTTCAAGTCACAAAAATAAAAGGCCAGTTAATTCATTGGCTTCATTCAGACTGTTGCGCTGGAACATAGGCATGTGAATGCATGGGCACCCCTTCATTGCAACCATGTCATCAGCTACATGACAACTACATGGCTGTGAAGTGAATATGCTAATCTTAAAGTTTGTCTTACTACAGAGACAACACCAGTAGGCAGGGCACACACCTTCTGCTTAGCTCCCTCCACAACAAGGTACTTGGAGTTCTTAGGGTCTGTAACAATGACAAAGCAGCATCCACAATGATGCCTCATCCTGAACTCCCATATCTTGGTACTGTGATACTGCCCAATGGATTTTTTGTCAGCATTGAATCGCTCGCCCTTGGCCACCATCTCATGGCATTTGTCACAAATTATGTGAAAGGGCACCTCAAATCTGAAGAAGTAGTGGGGATAGAAGTCAAAGCTGAGCAACACACTCAAGTCATCAAATGGTATGCACGGAGAGTCTCATCGTCTTAAAATATGACTGTTTCAAGTGCTCAGTTGTAGTTGAGCAACTACCACCGCGAGCAGAATTAAGTAATGGGAGTAGTGTTGTATAAGATAGGTTTTGAGATGCACAGCATTCTGTTTTGCTGAGTCGAAGCATTATCCCACCTAATGACCAAGATGCCCTGACCGATCTTGGCAGCTCTCTCTCTGAGAGCATGGCTGCCATGATACTGCGCTCAAGGGTCGCCAATTTATGATTGAGTTGTAGTACTATGAAGCTAAGCTCTACCTTATTTCCAAAAACATTCAGCGTACCTTGTTAAGACTCTTATGCTTGTTTGGGTCAAAATCCTTCGGATAATAAAAGTTATCGGCCCTAGCAGCTGTGAAGGGGAATGCAAGAGTACGTGAGGCACATTCATCGTTAATACCCACATAAGAAATTACCTGCAAGTGAAGACATTGCGGCTAGACTTCAACTACAGGTGTAAGTTCATTTTCTCAGCTTTGTTCAGAGCAAGGTATGCACTTGTGTGAGCGCTGATGAGGCACTTCGTAGAGCGGCCATCCTCAAACGATTTCATACAGGACTCTGCTTAGAAACAAGATTAGTACACCGTATTCTTAAGATAAGTATGAACATAAACTGCGACATTTGTTAGGGGTATCCTTTACGGGATGTGTAAAGGAACATAGCAGCTGCCATGCATGTGGCAATACGACATCGTTTTGCAATTTTTTATCTTTAGAATGTGATGAGCTTTCTAAAGTAGACGTGCTTTAATTAGGAGTGAAGATAGTAAAGAGAGGTTCTTGCCCTGCAAATAAAGAAGAAGCCGGTAGTTTAATCACCATGCGCTGGAACAAAGCTGACAGTTTAATCACCATGCACTGGAACAAAGCTGGCAGTTTAATCACCATGCACTGGAACAAAGCTGGCAGTTTAATCACCATGTACACCATGCACTGGAACAAAGCTGGTAGTTTAATCACCATGCATTGGAACAAATAAGCTGGCAGTTTAATCACCATGCACTGGAACAAAGCTGGTAGTTATCACTTTGGACAAGCTTGAATACAACATGGGACTTGTCATCACTTTGGACAAGCTTGAATACATGGGACTTGTCATCACTTTAGACAAGCTTGCAAATAACATGGGACTTGTCATCACTTGAAAAACCATCACATAAGGTGAACACAGCCTTAGGCAAAGTAGCTGCATTATTGGCCTTCATAGTTGGCAGGCTACCCTGCTTTGCTATGTCAACTCCAATGCCAAGGTTTTTAAGGTTGCTGGGGTTCTACACTCACTAGTAGACGGCCCAAGGGAGCTAATCATGGTAGTACCAAGGTCAAACTGTTGCATATCATGGTAACTATCATGGTAAAATCGTGGTTAACCAGCATGGTAACCTTTGCTATCTCAGCTATGTCAACTCCATAGTAGACTTTCAAGGCACCAGCAGGGCAGCCATGCTTTACAACAATACGGACAATAAAATCATCCCAAACACATTCCTGGCCATTACTTTAATTTCAACCCCAGTGGCAGAGTAGGTAGAGATGACTAGTTGATAGAGCAACCACTGTTCCACAACCAGCACCAATGTCTACTGATGCCTCATAATAAGGTACACCTAAACCAATTTCATGCTGAACAACTGTGAGGGTCATCAGTATGGATCCCTGAGAAAATGCCACCTACTAGCCACCTACTAGCCACCTACTAGCCAATGCCGGAGTAGTACCAAGGTTTTATCTTGCTATACTAGGGGGGGATACAAATTTTAGTGTAAGTAGTCTCGGAGCCATCTCTAATGCGGCGGTCATCATCATTGAGCAGCTGGCCAGACCATGTGGTATTGGTGTGGATGGAGCTCCATCCAAGGAGTTAACCACTCCATCCTTAAAGGTTCCAAGGATCAGCTGCTAACTAGTGGTATTCTCTTAGCATCGTCTCGATATGTGCTTCAGCAATTATAAACAGCCTTTTAATACCATCTGACATGAATCACTTTGATTATTCAGCATGCATGATTGCATTTAAGTTCTTTTATTCTTCCTGAAATGGGGTTGAGTAGTGAGGTTGCATGCCTCATAACCTTATTCTAGCGCAGTGTTACACTGGTGCAGTGTTAGACCGTGACAGCAGTCGTACGCACATCAATAAACATAGTTAAACAATAAGTAATAATCGTAAATTACTTAGTTCTGTAACACATTTTATGTTATTAGCAGTATTATTGCAAGTGTGGAATGTCGTAGTGTATTGTATCAACATACTTCATACTTTCCTGCAGTGCTTGACATCAACACGTTTATCACGAATCCCTGACACTCACTAATAAGCTCACTCATTGCAGCCTTCATAACACTACAGTAGTGGCTGAGGTAGTAAGGTAGAGACCTAAGAAGTAAAGAAGCAGGAAACCAGGTTCATTAATACTATGTAATGTGAAGCTTCTGAGCGCCTTGCAGCTCCGTGGGTTTATTGTCCACTTGAAACATTGTACGGGATGTTGATGGCTAACGATCGGTCTAAAACAACAGCGATGCAGCAGAACAAAACATTGTGGATAGGGCGCTAAGGGCGCCACGACACTACTATTAACAGTGCATTGCTTAATAGCAGTAAGTAGTGATTACTATCAACAGCATTAGTAGATAATCACTAGTAGCAGAATGACAAATAACTTCCCCAATTATCATTAAATAACACTCAAGAAGAGCTCATCCGCCTGCTCTGCTTTTGTAGCAGATTAAGCAGATGTTGTACTGATTTACCTGCTGGCAAGATTGAACTTGAATTATAACCAAGATTGAAGCTTTGCGTGCCATATTTCAAGGATAATGTTGGGTTGTAGTGCAAAATAATTTTGACCAGCAAGTCTGTTACATTTGGGTATCCAAAATTTAAAGGGAGTGCCATTGTGCCTGAAGTGTGCACATGGGCAGTGGAATACACAGTTAGTAACACAAGAGGTAGTGATGTCCGTACACAGGGATCAGTAGCAGCAATAAATGATTCATAAGAGGAGATAAGGAGTATAGTGAGAGGAGAAAATGATCAGATAGATATGGGTAACCACGATGAGACGAGTAGATATTGAATTAGCACGAGTGCTCAAGTCGTGTATGAAACAACAATAACGAGCAGACAAGTAGTCCTTATCAGATAGTAGACGTCGAAATTAGCTGAGGCATTCTGTTATACATAATCTTTGGCGGCTCGTGCTCCGAAGCCTCACAGACGACTCAAGCACACGCTCGCTGACGAGGATTCAGTGCCAAACGATTTATTCTAGTAATTAAAGCTACCCTTACAAGAAGAATGTTGATGCAGCAGGTGTAGGACCCACTCTCTGGAGCTCCTTGTCACGGAGCAGTATTCTTATTGCAAAATGATGGGGTACCAGTAAGAAAAATGAACTTGCTGGCGGGAGCAGGGTTTCAAAACCACGCATTATCATCATTATCTTGCATGCTGTTCAGAAGCTTCATTTCTACTTCGCGATTTCTCTCAAAAAAAGACATGAATCATGGCAAGCATGAGCATATCAGAATATGCACTTATATTCCATTGCAACTTGCGGACAGCACAAGTATAATCAGAGGACGCTGTGCTGTGACAAATGACAGAACACTGCTATCTATGAACAATGCGGTCATATTTCATACATCTGATACATACTTTTTAAAAACGTTCAGCAAAGGCACAGCTGTCCGTGCATAAGGCATCAAGGAATCTCAAGAAATCACTCGCGCTCTCCTCAGAGAAGGGGGACAAAGGGTTACTGTCCATGTCGAGTGTAGGGGACATATGATGGTACCCAGGGCTTTGAAGGAATCATGTCAATGAGTCACACATGATTCTTCCTGCTGCTCTCGGTATCAATTCGCAATATACCTTCCCTTGAATCATGATCCAACATATTCAGAACATGAGCCTGAGCAATATATTTATGCAACTCCTGCTCCTTTACCTCAACAAATCATCTGAGGGGATATATTGGCGGCGGCAATCATAGGCTGAGCAAGATGTGTTTGGCGATAAAAGACCTGCAAGGGAGGTTTACATCTGCTATCTGTTTCCAGTTCTGAGTTGTTATCAGTTCTAAGTTAAAAGTTATTGTAAGCAGCGCATTTTAGATATGAGGGCACACTTCATCGGTTAGGTTATTGCAGTAGTAGGTATTGTCTTTGTAAGCAGCATACAAACAGCACTGTAATCTGTTGTTTCCATGAATAAATAGTAGTATTCATTGTTGCACTTGGTCAAGATGATCATTCCAAATGATTGACCTTGGCAGACCCCTCTGTTAGGGCATGGATGCTGCCATTATGATACCACGCTTAAATGAGGCCCAGTATTGTGACTGATAATTAGTAAACAACAATGTTTGTGATCAGGTTGTTGTCTGATGAAGCGCCAGGCTCTGTACACATCTTTAAGCTCTTCTGCTCATTGGGTTTTGAATCATGTGGGTAAAGACATGAAAGGCCCTATCAGCTGTGACAACGTTGGATGCAAAAATTAATAGACGTATTTAATGTATCCCGGCATCATGGGCTACCTGTGTGTGTAAAATTTTGGCTCAAATGTAACAATGTTAGCCAGTGATGCCCGCAATTCTCTGGATTGTTAGGTAGCAGTCTACATTTGTGTGAAGGCAACGGCCCTTCGAGCGACCATCTTGCACAATATGACTCCAATGTATTAATATTTTTTTAATGCCATGGATGATTCCTTCAGCGCAGCCATTTCGCCGTATTCTGTATCTTAGCATTTTGACATTCATTCTGCAAATTTTAACTTCGAGCTGTGGAGGATCTTCTGCTCAAAGATTGTCAGTGCAAACACAGCCCATTCAAAGAAGCCTCCTTCCATTTTCTCGGAATTCGGTGAGGTTTTCATGGATCGACGATAATTGCATATTTAGTCGAATCATAAGTTGTGACAATAGTGATGGTCTGAATATACACAAGGCCTCCATAAGTATAGAAATGCTACAAGACTGAATGTACCTCCACAAGGCCTCCATAGGTATAGAAATACTACAAGACTGAATGTACCTAGACAAGGCCTCCATAGGTATAGAAATGCTACAAGACTGAATGTACCAAGACTGCTTACGACCTACTAATTCAAAGACAGAATGGAAACTGGAGGTTGCTACATGTAAAAATGTCAGGCATGTAATATTTTCAATAATCAGGTAGGTATCTCACAAGCTCTTGTTGCATTGTGTGCAGAGAGACCTTCTCCTGTCCTACCCTACCAGTACTACTGTTACTGAGGGCTCAGTGATAGCTTACCTCCCTTCCTCTGCATTTGAGGCTTGGTGTCAATCAGACTCTGCCTGTTCTGCCAGCAATTCATAAATAGGCCTGGCTCTCAGCATGTACAGTTCTACCTCAGTGGAAGCTGTGACAAGCAACTGGCCTTCAATCCTGACAAGCAACAGGTGTTGTCCACACCTGCAACATATGTTATACACCTTCAGTCAGCCCGCCGAGGTTGCTTCCTAACTACAAATATTACCGACACCCGTGCTGTCATAATCCCTAACTTGTGCTCTCACTACAATATGAATTGTTGTTAACACCCACGAATTAAGCTTGAATTGATGTTGCTTGTAGTGCATTATGAAGCAAATGAAATGCTGTGCTTTTGTACAGGACATGTAACAAACATGTGTGGTTGTGATGTTCATTGGTGCTGTGAGACATCATGTGTGGTTGTGATGTTCATTGGTGCTGTGAGACATCATGTGTGGTTGTGATGTTCATTGGTGCTGTGAGACATCATGTGTGGTTGTGATGTTCATTGGTGCTGTGAGACATCATGTGTGGTTGTGATGTTCATTGGTGCTGTGAGACATCATGTGTGGTTGTGATGTTCATTGGTGCTGTGAGACATCATGTCTGTGATGACCATTTCTCAGCAGGTCAGTGAGTTCGGCACAATTCATCTCAGCCATTGCAGACTTCCAGCTCGTCAACTTCAGCAGCAAACTGAATGCTGCCATATGCAGGTAACTAACTAACTTCCACCACTCAGTACTCATTGTAAATATGCTGCTCTACTATTACTGCTTCACTCAGTGCTCATTGTAAATATGCTGCTCTACTATTACTGCTTCACTCAGTGCTCATTGCGAATATGCTGCTCTACTATTGCATTGAGTTTTTAAGAAGCATCAGATAACTATGACGACTTCACTCAAAATAAGCCTCTGTACCTCTTTTGTTCAGTTCACAGCAGCGCCTCCTCACCTTGTTGTACCAACATCACCTTCCCTGTCTCTGGTTTTGCTTCTGGCGCAACGTTTGTTTGTTTAAGCTTCCAGGTGCTGATAGAAACACGTGGAACTTTGTTCTAATCACATTTTATCAATATTGTGACCTTATTCTGACAACATTCTGTTAGAAGCAGGCATTTGCAGCGCTTATTGAGCACATGAGCACAAGTATATACTTTCTACTTTTTTTTTCTTCCAGGAAAGTGTAAAATGCAGCATCCACCTCACAGTGTTTACTTGTTATGAAGACTGTAATGAGACTAATGCTAGCTTGCACAACTGCCATAACTGTCCACAAACATGTATAATGCTAGCTTGCACAACTGCCATGACTGTCCACAAACATGTATAATGCTAGCTTGCACGACTGCCATGACTGTCCACAAACATGTATAATGCTAGCTTGCACAACTGCCATGACTGTCCACAAACATGTATAATGCTAGCTTGCACAACTGCCATGACTGTCCACAAACATGCATAATGCCAGCTTGCACAACTGCCATGACTGTCCACAAACATGTATAATGCGGTGTTCCATGAATTTTGTCTCCTCACACAATTCCTCCTATGTTTCATCTCCGCGGGACATCACTGCAGCCTACACGCTCCTCTGGAGCATCGCCCTCTTCAGTCTCCTCGCTCCCACCTCTCAATATCATCGCTGGATTCCCAGATAGGGCTGGTGGAACATTTCTAACCACTCCAGCCACAGTGCAAGCGAGTCAAACTAAGCTGATTAAAGGACTGTAGTCTTGACCTAGACCAGCAGCCTGCTATGAAAACTTCATTCAAATCACTTGGCCCAGCCAGTCATTCCTTCTTTCTTCTGGCAATCAATGCTGAATGCCTAATTTGTATTCACGTTCATTCTTCATTCATTCATTCACATGCCATTCTTTGTTGAATCTGGATGTGTCCGCCTCAACAACAATCAGCCGACTTACTGAATGTTATTATTACAGGGCACCTTGACCTGTAGCACCTCCATGTTTGGAAAGATTGGAGTGGCTCAGTACTTTCTCAAACAGCCACCGCCCTCTCTGCCTGTGCCACCCAATCCCCCACCCCCTCCGCCAGTAGCAAAACCCACGGGATCTCCTGCCTCTGAAGGTAACATTCCAGTAATTCCAGACTCCCAAATTTCCGGCATGCATGCCTGAGGGAACTATGATGAATTTTTGTACACATGTGGGCTAGCAGGTCAAAGCAGTACTTCTGCAACCTGCCCGCTTGATCTCTCTGTTAAGTGACTCCCCTTCTCATCATCAATGTCATGATTAAACCTGATGGGTCCCTTAGTGACCTGTTTGTTTGTTTCCCCTGCCACTTGCAGCTGGTCCCAATTCCCTCAAATTCCAAGCAACATTCACGATCAGTTTCAATGCACTGAGCAGCAACAGTTCTCTCCTCTCTGAGTTTAAGGTGTGCCAAAGGACAGAAGTGAGGTGTTTTTTTTAAATACAGAAAAACGAGGTCTTTGATTAATTGGGACATATCTCTCTGCTTGATCTATCATGATGGCACAAACATAGCCTATATGATTCACAGCCTAGAAGTCATGACTTGTGCACTTGACTACCTCCCTACCACATCATGATTCACAGCCTAGAAGGCCTGACTAGCGCACTTGCTGACTATCCCTCGTCTTCTTCAGGTGTTGTCAAATGCAATCGAGTCTGTAACTGCCGGTAACCTATTTGCTGGTTCCAATTACCTGTACAATGTAAGATCCCTCAATGGAAAGAATAGTGTACAGCCTATCATCAGCATGTGATTATTGTGAATGAGGTTTCGTAGCTATGTCATCTTTCTCCATATGACTGTCTATATAAGCAATCCTAACTGCTGGCTTCTTATTATCAACAATACACTCAGCTCCCAGTCCCTCATTACTAAACCATTACCAGATGCAAAGCCGCGATGACTGTCAGCATAATGACTTGGGATTGCTAGCTGCATTAGGGACTATCTTCAGCAGAACACATAATCATAAATGTCCCTTAATGTACATTATTGGAGAGAGATAAGACTTGCCAGCCGTTGATGTAAAGTATGTATAATTATTATTATTGTTGAGGAATCTCTTATTTGATGACTGCTTAGAAATGCCGCCTGGTGGTAGTCTTGACTCTGAACCTGCTTAGAAATGCCGCCTGGTGGTAGTCTTGACTCTGAACCTGCTTAGAAATGCCGCCTGGTGGTAGTCTTGACTCTGAACCTGTTGTCATCAACTTGACTTAATTGACGCTTGTTAATTAATAAGCTTAAGGATCAGCAGATCCATGTACTTCATGTAACAGTACATTTTATTTGTTGGGGGCTCATCAGGTGCAAAGATGAAATAGACAATATTTCATATATTACACATATTACACATCTCTTCTATGTTCGTGGGGTTCAGGTCCAAACACCCTTCATAATCCTCTCAAACACAACCAGTGCGAGCAGCGGGGAGTCCACCAGCAGTAGCACCTCAATTGTCACCATCATCATAATCAGCTGTGCTGCTGGTGGTGGAGGCCTACTCATGCTGGCGGGTGCTTGTTACTGGTTAAGATCTAAGAAGAGAGCAGCCATTTTGCCACAAGGCATAGGTATTGATGAGGATGGGAACAGGACCACATCAAAAGACAGGGGAGTGAGTCGGCCTCCCTGGCTTCAAAAGCTGGATGTTGTGAGAGATAAGATGAGCCAGGAGGATGATGGGCCTTCAGGCTTCCCAGGTGTCAGCAGTCAAGATAACAACGTACTTTCGGGGCAGCAGGGAGGAGGTCAAGACGAGATTAAGAAAAAAGAGAGTTGTAAGAACAGCAAGCAGCAGAAGAGCAGTGGCAAGGAAGGTGGCTCTGCTGCTCAAGAAGACTTCATGCTGCAATCGCCCACTGCTTATACCTCTGTCTACGGCGCAATAAATGGTAGAGATTATGATGCAGCTTCATCAGCTGCTGTTGCGAATATGATGCCTTCAGTTATTCAGGAAGTGGACATAGTGGACAGGCCATGTGGCAAACAGCAGCTATGTCATTGCCTGCGGCTGCCTTCAACTACTACAGCAGCAGCATGCCTCCTATGCGGCATGCCGCTTTGCAGCAATCCTTGCTGGGAGGCACTTCAACTGTTCATCAACAATATCCTGCAGCACTAGGTTCAATGTCCCTCCCCTATGCTGCTTTCTCTGGATATAATAATGGTACGGCAGGAGCAGCAGGGGTTGGAACCGGTGTGCTAGGAGGTGGGGGGGCGATGGCTGTCGTACAATACAACCCCTCGTCATATCCCAATGGCGACACAATGCAGTTTCCTATCATGCAGCCCTCTCCCATGGTGCGGCCTGGCTGGCAGCCAATGCAAACTCTTCCTGTAATGCAGCCAAAAAATAGTCAATAACCACACCCGTCTGCCTTACAGATTCATACCGAGACCATCATCTGCAGATGAGCAAATATATCATCCTCAGCTGAGCAAATACATTTAAGTCATTTCTACCCAGCTGCATGGAACGTACTCTTCATACAAATTCAATTGAAATGGAACTTATTTTATTGCACATGCATGTGGATTTTAGATGTATGAATTAGCTTTGCATTTCTCGCACTTCACGTTGGGTTCATCACATCTATCAATTGCATTTAACATAACTGTTGCCAGACAAAATTATTTAGGCAGAGATCGGAACCAGCAGCTTTTCTAATATTTAGGGGCCCACATCAGTAGCCATTTTTGTACATGTATGACATTGAAGGTACATCTTAATATCCAGTATGATGTCGTTTGCATGGCTTATTAAGACAAGTTTGCACATTCTGATTGCAGAGTTTACTGCCGCTGATAAAATGTAAACTTTAGTGCTTACCCAGTTTGTGCTTCAATATCTGGCCCAAAGATCATATCATTTTTATGGCAGTGGATACGAGTACTAGTTCACAGCTAATACAAACTTATTATATGCAGGCTCCGCAGCATGTGCAGTTTAACTGATGAGCGCAACACAAGTTAAAAATGACGAAGTGCTCTAAGTTCATACTAAAAATAATAAATTATGACAGGGTCCCAAATCCAGTATGAGGTCAAATACATTTCCATGCCTCTTGAATACCCACTGCTCATGAGATGAGTGTACTGACCCACGGATTCAAGAGTAGTTATGGATCTCAAACAGGATCTTTTTTGTTTCAATGTTTCACTGGGTGTCATGGAGAGCATTTGCATTATGGTGCATTATTGACTCATTTTAATGGAGTACCACCAGTTGAAAGCTGGGAAATGATCCAGAAAAAGCAAAGAAGACCTGCTATTAGTACCTAGTACGCTGATGAAGCAACGAGGCGGCTGGCCTTCAGATTCTGACCGCTATCAACGTGATAAGGGATATGAAGGGCTACAGAGGTGGCAGGCAAAGAGAAAAGCCTTTTTATCCAATTCAAGGTGATGAAAATATGAGCAAGATATCGAAGATTGGCTATCATGTACAGTCATGATTAATAACATAATAAATAAAACCTGTTCCTTATATAAAAATGCAACAACATATTCATTCATCAGCGGCCCGCCCGTCGATTACCCCCTCACGCTATTTACTAATATCCACTCATATGTACAAAGGTCAAACAGTTATTTTCCAGCAGCACATTGTCATCCTTGTCAGCTTTTTGTCATCCAGTTGCAGAAGATCATCAGTCACACCTCATGAAATAAGATCCTTGGTTACATCTCAGTATCTTACCTAGTCCTTGGTTACATCTCAGTATCTTACCTAGTCCTTGGTCACATCTCAGTATCTTACCTAGTCCTTAGTCACATCTCAGTATCTTACCTAGTCCTTAGTCACATCTCAGTATCTTACCTAGTCCTTGGTCACATCTCAGTATCTTACCTAGTCCTTGGTCACATCTCAGTATCTTACCTAGTCCTTGGTTACATCTCAGTATCTTACCTAGTCCTTGGTCACATCTCAGTATCTTACCTAGTCCTTGGCTACATCTCAGTATCTTACCTAGTCCTTGGCTACATCTCAGTATCTTACCTAGTCCTTGGTTACACAGATCAACATTCTGCGTTGTGCATCCGAGTGCAGTGGAGCACTGGATTGAGCTGTTCAAGAATGTGATGCCTTCAGTCAATGACAGATTTGGATTGTAGTACAACAGAATCTCAAGGATTGAGCCAGCTACTGCTGCATTAGTACAACAGAATCTCAAGGATTGAGCCAGCTACTGCTGCATTAGTACAACAGAATCTCAAGGATTGAGTCAGCTACTGCTGCATTAGTACAAGGCAAGCCATCTGGGAGGGCCAGGGTTCCTAGTGGACATGTGTGGGTAGAAAACAAATGTAAATCGGTAATGCAGGAACGGTACGAGAGTTTTGCATGGTTGTAGTAGTTGTGGGGCTACAACAACATGTAAGAAAGCAAGCTTATTTCAAGCTTTTCCAGCAAGCATGGATATTAGTGGGACCTGCTTCCAACTGTAATGTGACATAAGTTACATGACAGTTACAACTACTCTTAGGCATGAGAAGAGTGCAACATGTAGTATCAATTCATGTCCGTTTGCAGGGCGACATGTAATCAGTTGTCATTCAGTTGCCTGTTCAGAGGCATTGAGGTTTGAGTGATGATGAAGATGAGGTTTGAGCATCTTAATTCCATAACTCCTGCAGTGCAAAACCTTGGGTATTTGGGGTTCGGTGAGTGCCTTCTGGTTTACTAGTAAACGCCTCAAGGAGAACATGGCCATGAATGCCTAGAATTTAATGCTTCGGACCAATGCTGACAGATGAATACTTGCAGTGTCATAGCCAATATCGTATATGTTCTAGGATTATTAATAAATTTTCAGGATACCCCCTTCGCATAATTGGGCCTTGATTGTAAATGCACATCTCTCACAATTGTATGCTCACTACTTTTCTGCTTCATGCATTATGAAGATCAATATCAAAGCTGTTTACCCGCCTTGAAACCATAACGCAACCCATTATGATGACTCTATGAATACTATTTGACTCATTATAAACAGCGCTTGAAATGAAAACTTACGTGTTTCATGATCGCAAACTGCATGCTTACTGATGAACATCCCTCTAATCAAGCAGCATGCTAAAATGTCAGTTTTAATGAATGTTTCTTCCCATCAGGCATCCCTCATTGCATTCACTACATTAAGATCACCTGTCACGGTGTAGGTCACGTCACTGCCAGCTGCAATGACACTGAACATTGAAATTACGGCAGTTAAAGGACATTGCAAGTAGCCTGACGCCTGCACAGGGTAGATGATGGCAGAATTTGCCCCAGCTGTCAAGTTCTGACACTTCCCCGTCACTTGATTGAAAGAGGTGACAAAGCAAGTGAGCCCTAGTTCATGAGTAGAGCCTCACAGTTATTGAAGTCTTGTGAGAAAAGAGAGGGCCCCACTTTGAAAGGAGGCAAGTTACAATAACAAGTGTAAGAGGATCCAGCCAAAGACTACTCATCTTAGACGTAGAAGGTTATGCATGCTGTGTTTCAAAAGAAGGATAATACTGATTATGCTGCTATCGCGAGCCCAGTATTTGTCAATACCTGATGGAGGCGAGGGACTTGGAGGTATTGGAGAAGGACTTGGTGGCGGAAAGGAGGCTGAAACATCAGAAAAAATTTAAAACGTGGATGTCTTGGTCTACGAATGCGACAACGTTCATCTTGAACAGGCGGGGTGGGCAAGCGGAAGACAATGAGAAAAATGTTCTCAATTTTAGACTCCATATAAACAACAACAGCAACAGAAATTCATAAGTACCAGCTTCAGGATACGGTTAATGGCAAACTCGTATCCTAAACAAACATACTTGATGTTGCAAGACCGAAGAAGCTGTAACATATTAATAGATAGCGGAGAAAGTACTTGACCGACAGAAAACTCATGCTATTTACAAAGAATCTTTGAGAAGTTTGGGGACTTTCAAAGCAGTCAAGTGATACGTGCATGGCATATGTTCCACGTTATGCTGCGAGGTCAATTAGGGCCAACTTAAGCTTTGACGAAATGGAGCTAAGAGTGTGGATGAGTTCCGCCCTTCTGAATTTACATTCTTTAAGCAGAGAAATGACATACGTCATTACTCCATTTCGATATTGAGGGATAACATAACATGGCATACAAGGGTCAAGGTCTTCTGAATTACTCTATCTACACAAAAGCCACATTCTTCAGACAATCTAAACTGATGATTTCCCGTAGTTGATTTGCTTGACACTGTTCACAATCACTGTGAGCTCCACTTGCCTGGTGTGCAGCAAGAACAAATAAGGAATGAGGTTATTACTTCATTCCATGAAAATTTGCATACAAAGCACATGATGCTGACGATGAAGCGAAACGAGCACCCCTCACCTGTCGTCTCGCGTCCGAAGGTTTAAAGGGACCTTGTAAGTCCCAAAAGCAGAGATCGGTTGACTCATCATGAGATGGCTTACATCCAGCTGTACACCACCCTGGATCAGGGCAGCCTTAACGATATCCCACGAAGTCACAGTTCCAACCATAGCCTCAGGATCACTCGAATTGCTGTGCTTGCGAGATATGGACTGCATGAAATTCAAAATAATAAGCCACTACTGTTAGGGCTGAAGAACTGCTTTTTCAAACTTAGAGGAAATCACCATGCATCAGCAGCATGCACCATTCACCATGCAGCAGCAACACGGATGCTAAACGTCCTTCATCACGGCTCACCACATGCATTCTGCAAAGAATGTTCATCACTCCCTCAAGCTGGAACCTCTCTCTTAACTTAGGATCTTGACGACTCAACCTCTCCTCCATTGTCTGCGCGAGAAAATACATGAATAAGGAAAGACACACATGCAAATACTTGCAAAGAAAAAAATAGATTGAATGATCCTTTCTGACCTGCCTCTGCAATGTGCAGTGTTACATTGATCCTACTTAAAGAGAACATGCACTGGCAATAGGGCCTTCCTCATGAATCACAGCAAAAAAATGAGGCATGCCCAATCAGCTTCCCACTTGGTGAGAAATGCACAATCTTGGGCCAATAAGTGGCATTTGATGGATGTTAGCACACTGACCATACTGTATTTCAAAATATTTTCAGGCGTGGCGTAAACAGCAGCCTTCCTTGGAAAGAGCTGCAGTCTCATCCATCCAGCGTTAGCATCCACTACACTACCCTTTGCACCAAGTCCAGAGACTGACTGCGATTGAAGACTTTAATTTTGGTGCCTCTCTTTAGATACAAGATTGTTACGATTTAAGACGAGTGAGAGCAAATGAAGCATTGTTTTCACCAATTATGTCCTGTCCTCGATATATATACATTTTAAGTAACCATAGGTGACCTTAGATCCAATGTCAAGTGACGGTCTCAAACTGTGCAAAACCATTTATTCATTTGAACACAACATGCGCAATCAGAAGACTTGCCCGAAGCAACACCACTTTCACTTTCCCCTCATTTTCGGTCTCTACAGGCGCTGAACCAGAAATGCTTGCATCGATCTTATTAGAGACTGCTCTAGAGGTGGCGATACATGGTGGGAGGGCAACTAAGGTATGCCTGAGCAACGACGATGTTAAAGGTAACGTCAAGCCTTTCAAAAGTTGTAACCCAGAAAGTTTCAGCATAATGCATCGAATCGGCTACATGCCCACTTTCCTGCAAAAATACCGTCATGCTCACTCTGGAGAGCTCCTATGTCCACACTAAAATGGTGAGACGTCACTGTAATTGAAACCCGCTAGATTGCGATTCATGACCAGTATATTTTGCAGAATGACTCATGGTAGATAGGAGGACCTATGGAGCATTGCCACCTGCTTGAAACCTCTGTAGGTTTAGCAACTCTACAACCATGAGAATACCTAATTGCTAATTAAAGACAACAGTAATTGTGCTCACATCCTGATATCTTCACCAGATCCCTCAAGGTTCTTAAATGAACCATATGTTATTTAACAATCTGCCTGGAAGTCAGTGTTGATTGCGCACTCAATACTATGGGAAGTAACGCAACACGCTCTCTCAACCACTTTCTTACAATTGAGCTTTTACGCCCACTGCTTACGATTGTGCTGAATATGTAGCCCGCTTAAGAATTGCCTGCAGAGGTATACAACTGTTGGCCATTCACACAAACCCAAGACTGTTACACCATTCACACTCCCCGTTCCATTTGATCAGAATCCTCATGTGGCAGCTTATTGGCAATTCAGAATACATACATTCTGATTTTTAGCATGTGAGCAAGGCAATGGTGCATTAACAGTATGAAACCCTGACTCTCATGCACAGATGACATCAGTATGAAACCCTGACCCTCAAACACAGATGACATCAGTATGGAGCCCTGACCCTCACATACCGATGATTTCAATATGGAGCACACTCATGGTTTTTGGCATGATGTAGCAGTATGCCCATTGACAGTTATGGGCTTTCAAGCTGAAGGGAAATGGTGCATCGGTTGTTCCTCTCCAACAGGCAGATAGCATTGTTTGGTAGGACCTGCGGTGAGTTGTCCATGCAGCATTCCTATGAAGTGCTCAAGCTCTTCATAATACACCAACTGTAAGCTGTCACAGGTGCTAAATAGGGTGCTAATTATATCCTAAGATTATTTTTACTTGATAATGACTTCAGCATCAAAGTCATAATCAAGCAGTAAACTCTGAATGTAGCTTAACACTGACTCTCTACAGGTGCACTGTCCAGATAATTGACGTGTCTCTCCTCAAGAGAACATTACCCTTTATCAGATCTTCAGCGGTTCAATACAGATTTCAATCACTTCAAATCTGAAAAATAATAATAATAATAAAACGCCGAAGCGTAGCTTGACGTAGAGTACAGAAGAACTCTGCCTCACCGTTCAAAAGTATGAAGAAAGCTAGGGAGGATGATCCAAAAGAATGGGAGGGGAAAAGGAGTGTTCTAGTTTACGACGGGTGCGAATGCCATCAGGCATGTCGGATTCGTTTTAAAAGAAGTAATGCAGGACATTACAGGTTCGCCTTTTTATGTGCTTAAAAAGTATATATTTTTATAATTTCATGGCATACGCATTGGTTCTCAACATTTTAACATCTTCCCTAAATGAGAAATGCCCGAAATGCTAGTCCACACTAAAATGAGCGAACAAACGACAACATACAGTACTTCGAATCATTGTAAGCCTATTTACATCAAATGTCAGCTTATATTATTTGACGTAGAATTGTGTTACTTTGCTATCAGACTGGATTTTGTCGCAATTAGATACCAAGATACTTGTTCTTGAGATGTATTTCAAAGAACTGTAGTTAAATTAAAGAATTTGACATGAGCTTCGAAGACGCCCCCCCGCTGCTTGTTCCTATGTATGTATCCGTAAAGACTTCGACCTATGATTTCAGAGACTCTCTGACTGTGGGATACTTTCTGAAACTCTGCAGTCTCTCTGTTGGAGTTTCTAACGTTCCAGGAGCTGTTGCTGTCCTTGAGAAAGACGTGATCGCCTATGTCAGCGGACACTGTGTCGCCACATGCAGGCAAGCGGCGATGTTATGATTAATACAGATTTTAATTAATAGAGAGAAGTGATTATGCCGCACTTCTGTTCACTGACCTTGGTCATACATCTGTCTGCCTATGCAACTGTTGTAGAGTCGCTTATCAAATCTGCAATTTACTGCTCCACAAAGTTATTTTTGACATATCTGCATGGATCTTCACTTGGAGTGACCTGCCCATTTCATCTCAATGGTTTAGTTATTGTTTTGTACACCTTTTAACCTGAGCAGTGTGGGTTCATCACACCGGGTGAGAATCAGTGAGCCCACCTCCTCGGTCCGTTCTATCACTGCCATGTCCACTTCCTCTGATCGCCAATGGTTGGCTGTGGCTGAATTCATGACTGGGGGTAGGGGGCCACAGGTACAAAGCTGAGGGTTGAAGCCGAAACTTCTCTAACAGTAATGATTGTAGTAGGAAAAAACTTAGTATTCATAGCATTTTATTTTGATGACGCAACAGTTCCATGCATGCTCTGACAGCCTGTCGATAAACATGTGTTATATGATGCGCACAGATCACCATTCTAGATGCCACCAGCACTTGCCTTGCAAGGAAGCAGTCCTTAACAGGTCCAGATGTCTTCAAATACATACACTTGAGCTTTTCAGAGGATGATAAGGTCAGGAGTGCACTCCAAGATTCGCCTTACTGCACAATATTTTGCATCGCACCTAATCTAAGAGATGACACTCTCACTTTAACTCCTGCCTTTTGACATTTAGTGCATGCCGTTAGGAGTGCCACATATTCAACTGCTTGGCCTTGATTCGTGTATGCCATGCTCCATTGATGCCATGCTGCAGAGCCTCATAGCTGTTGGACCAGACGATGATCAGAAACACAGTATCTTCCATGTGTGGGACCTTACTTCTTCGTCCACTACCCCAGCATGCAGTGGCACCGTAAGGTCAGTTGTGAATTTATTATAAGGGGTAAATAAAAGGAAATTATGAAAGGACTTATTGATGAACTTTGCTCTTGATGTCAAGACGCTGCCATCCTATGTGTCAATGCCGCATGTTCTTTGAGGTTGTCCGGGTCACCTTTCCTCCACTCCCCTGCCCTCCATGTTACAAGCACTGTTGTGACAATGTGACCATTCTTCACTACATGGCCTGTAGACGTTAAATATTGATGGGAAGACCATGACTCTTTCTGTTTTCCACTTCATGTGCAGCGATGAAGTCACAAAAGTGAGCATACATCCAAAGTTCCAGGCGAATGTGATCACACAGAGCGGCGAAGAGGTGATCCTCTGGAGGAAAGCAGTTGCATCTTTTAAACGCCTTGAGCTTCACGGCCTTCATAAAACTGTAAGAAATCATCATTGCAAAAGTGCTTCTTCTCATCGGTCTGAAAAGCAAAGCTCACATAAAGATGTCGTATGCTTGAACACATGGAGATGTTGCATGCTTGAACACATGGAGATGACATCATAGCAGAAATAGTTTGAGAATGACTGGAATCACGCCCTCTGCAATATTAGCAATGCTGTGCTCTCCTCAGTCGTTGCATACAACTCTGAACAACAGCTCCTGCGTATCTTGAAAACAACTCCAATGCTGTTGCAACAGCCCTCAGGTACATATACAGACCATTGTTGGCTAACAGATGGACGTTTAGTAGTCGCTACAAGTGACAAGAGGATCTTCATCGTTGAGGCTAATCAGGTGTGTGTGATCTTAATCCTCAAGGCTAATCAGGTGTTTGTGTGATCTTAGTCCTATGGCTGGCCAGCCGTGTGTATTTGTGGCCAGAATTGCTGGAAGATAAAAAGTAATGCTTCAAGACTAGTCTCAACTTCTGGCCAGGCAGACTAGCAGGGGCCGTGTAAGGTGATCCTGTTATCCCTTCTTGGCCTTACTACCACAATCAGTGACTAAGATGGAGCTTAATACCCTAATTCAGATTCACTGAATGACTGCAGGTCAGTGAGGAGCATGTCCTAGGGAGGAGCATTGTGTGCTTACTGTCAATGCCTGGTAACCACCTCATGGTGTCAATGGCAAAGGTGGGCAGTTGCGCGTTTTGTAACAATATTCTGTTGATTGCCCTGAATGTAGAACTGATCATGATGCCTACTGCAACATTCAGCTAGTGGAGAGTGGAAACACAATTTTCTACACCTCATGAATATCAGGCAGTGGAGAGGTTCAAGCATAATCAAATCCTCATGTCAAGTGCTGTATCCATGTAGGGGAATATGGCCATGTACAGATGCAACAAAGATGGAGGACCGATGTCCATCGCAACTTCCCTTTCTGCACCGGAGTCCTCTGGGACAAGCTTAGACAATAGCATCTTGCACATAGCACATTGTGAGTCCTTCAGTGTATCTTGCACATAGCTCCTTGTGAGTCCTTCAATGTATCTTGCACATGGCACCTTGTGAGTCCTTCAATATATCTTGCACATAGCACCTTGTGAGTTCTTCAGTGTATCTTGCACATGGCACCTTGTGTACCAATGAAAGCTTCATGAGGAAAACACCTTTGCACCTTCTTGCTTCTGTTTAAGTGTCTTGATCCGCAAAATACAAATAAATAACCATGTCATATCTTGCATGCATGATCTGTGCAATCCAGTCAGCTTGAAATCTAACACCATACCATGTCATGAGCAGACAAAGCCATGTAAAACACCATGCCATGTGTCCATGCGCTGTACCAACCATGCCATGTGTCCATGCGCTGTACTTACCATGCCATATGTCCATGCGCTGTGCCAACCATGCCATGTGTCCATACGCTATGCCAACCATGCCATGTGTCCATACGCTATGCCAATCGTGCCATGTGTCCATACGCTGTACCAACCATGCCATGTGTCCATGTGCTATGCCAACCATGCCATGTGTCTAAGCACTGTACCAACCATGCCATCCATTCATCCATTTTCCTAACCATGCCATGTGTCCATGCAGCAATGGATGGTAACAAGGTGGCCGCTTTCCCTAAGAATGGCCCAATCTTTATGGTGGATATTAACCTTGCATTGGTGAGGCTGTAGTCATGTGCTGGTATGAGAGCTTCATTTTGTGCCAAGTTCACACAATCATGCCGTACAAAACTTGAAACACACAGTAGTGGTTCCTGCCCCTTATTTAAATGAAAACGTTGTGCTCTTGAAGGCACACAATTTGCGCACAAAAACATAATAATTTATAAGCTGTAAACTTATGCTTCATATCATTTCATCCACACGTATTATATTTTTGTGCATAGCTATTATTCCCTGCAACAACTTGGAGCTGTTGGTTTTGTAGCATTAAAGGGATACACTGTGCCTTTGTTTCAGCTGGTGCTTTGCAAAACCTGTGAAGTTGAGAGTCCATGGAGCTTCCTCCTGTAGTCCTCCAATGTCTTGAGGTCATTCCCACACATCCACACTTATTTTCATACATCAAGATATAAATTGTAAAGCTTGGGACTTGTTGTGTCATATTGCAGCACTCCTTATCCCCTGAGGACAATAAGAGTGACTTGTGGGAGGAGGCGCTTCCCTCCCTCCACTCTGCCGGCATCACCTCACTCTCCCTGGCAACCAAGAGGGACTTCCTTGCAACTGCATCCGCAGATGATCTAACAGTCAGAGTGTGGCAATTCAACCCACTGAGGCTGGTGGTAACCCACTATTGCCACCATTCACCTCTGACTCTGGGTATGGACCCTTGGTAAGCATTGTCACCATTCACCTCTGACTCTGGGTATGGACCCTTGGTAAGCATTGCCACCATTCACCCTAAACCCTTAAACCCTAAACCCTTGGTAAGCATTGTCAAATCGAAGAGGCCTGCTGTTACTTTGCGATGGCGATGCAAAGCCAAAGCCAGTCTGTGAAGGCAAAGCTTGAGCAGTACAAACTGCTCTTTCTTTTGAGTTAATCATGTGTACTTTGACTTACCATAATGCACATGTTTCTGATTCTTATCCCTCATTACTCCCTCAAGATTACTCCCTCATGATTACTCCCTCATGATTACTCCCTCATGATTACTCCCTCATGATTACTCCCTCTTGATTGCTCCCTCATGATTGCTCCCTCATGATTACTCCCTCATGATTGTTCCTCTACTACTGTTCAGCCAATTAAACTGCTTATCTCATACTCAATGTAGGGGCCGAGAGCTGATAATTTGTTATGTGGATTGCTGCCGATGCTACAGCATTGTGGAAGGGATGCTCATGGAGATGGCAAGCCTTTTGCTGGATTTCTCAGTAAGATGCTAGAAATCAACCTAGCATCAAAGCCCAGAATCTAGAGCAGATTTTCATAAGAGTGCATCACATCCAAAACACATCTTTTTTATGGCATTCATCACCAAGCTTATGACAACTAACTTATGACAACTAACTTGTTCTTGACATGTTGAGGTTCCATGCACCTTGATGAGGAAGTTATACAACTTACTTTTTGTTTTCTTATGGGAGGTTGACATGTGGTCGATTGCTGCAGGACGGCAAAGGACCAGTTGAGATGCCCAGGAGTTCAATTGTGAAGTATAACCCAACAGGTCATATGATTGCTTTAACAGCTGGAGTCGGGGGAAAAGACATTGCCATTTTCTCTACGCTCTTCCACAAGCAGGTCAGAGACATGATCTTTCTGTTGTTCACTACACTTCGTGAATTCGTTCAAATATGGATGAATTTGCTTGAGCATTTAAGATTGAAGTTTGTTTAATTGTACAGCACACAGCTGATCATGGTAGAAAAAACAGCAGTGTGACTGCATGTCTCCAGCATATTATTTCCAAACTTCAAGTTATCTCCCATATATGTTGCAAAGACTCTCTGGCATTAAGCATATAATAAGAAGGGTTTATTAGGGTATGTTGACCGTACATTGCCAGTGGATCAGAGGCTTTTGATCCCTTACAACAGATTGCCTTGCTGAGGGGACATTTTACTAGTATTAAAGACATAGCTTGGAGTGAGGATGGTCTTTATCTTGTAAGCTGTAGTGATGGCGAGGTGTACACATGGCACATGGAAACATTCTCAAAGTGAGTGAAGCGCAGATTGCTCTTCTAACCTGGAGCACTTCTCAAAATGAGTGAAATACAGAATGCTCTTCTTGTGTGAAAATGCTCTTAATAGAAAGGATATGTTATAGGATTGAATATTTTGGAATGAGGGCATGTCCTCAGATTTAAGGCCACTTCTGCAGGAATGCGCTCAGAGTCCCTTTTTTCATGATGCACTCTGCTGACTTTGCCAACTCTCTCTTGACTTAATGATGCGAAAGACCCAGCTCATTCAAACCTTCCATATATGCCTGCTGCTGGGATGTAGGAGCCAATCCAGCAATGTCAAAAGCTACCCAAGTAGCAGCGTGGTCTGCACTGCTGACTTCAGCACTCTGATTGTTGGGGAAGGGAACCAGGGCGTGCGCATACTCCAAACAAAGAGGGCCTTAAAGCAACCTGGCTCCATTTCAACATCTGGTGCCTCTGCCTTTAATGCAGCTGCAGCAGTGGCAGGTTCAAGGAGGGGCAGTATTGCAGGTCAATACCCTACTGGTCAATACCCTACTAGTCAATACCCTAGTATTGCAGGTCAATACCCTACTAGTCAATACCCTAGTAATGCAGGTCAATACCCTACTGGTCAATACCCTACTAGTCAATACCCTAGTATTGCAGGTCAATACCCTACTGGTCAATACCCTAGTATTGCAGATCAATACCCTACTGGTCAATACCCTACAGGTCAATACCCTACTGGTCAATACCCTACTGGTGGCGTTGGAGAAGGCGCTGTAAGTGGGGGAGGAGAAGCTTTGAGGTCTTCTATTTCCAGAGCTGGTTCACGGGCATCTGGCGGTGAGTTCAGAGTTCCTAACAGAGCTACCATTGTGGAGCAGGCTGCAAAGGCAGATCAGGATGCAGCTGCAACCTCCATGGCGATGTCAGTAACAGGCAGCTCAAGTCCCACCTCCCGTCCCCCCTCCCCCTCCATGCTGATGCGCGCTGGCAAAGCGCTGGCAATGACCAAGTCGTTGACGTTGGTCCAGGGTTTAGGGTCGGGAGAGAGACGAGTGGCAATTGCGGCAGGTGCTTCAGGTACACCCATGTCGGAACTCCAAGCTTCGTCTGCTGCAATGCCTGCAGCTTCCAGTGACAGCTCAGATCTCAGTACACTTTCAATCTACACCTCTGTAATGTCCCCCAGCCGGGCATGCCTGGCTCTGATGGAGTGCACTGGTCACTGGAGAGCTATTGTGGGGGCTGAGATGCTGGGTAGGGCTAGGGTTTGCACTTTGCCTCCCAAGAGCAATTCACACTTTCAGGTAAGGAAGCGCTGGGTATGGATTTGTGGACTATGCTCTGCTGCTCTTGCTGGAAGCAACTTAGAAAGCACTGAGGAAGGTGAGTACTTGAGTCTTAACTCCTCAACACAGCTAATTGTGAAGCGTGCAAACAGCCCATCCATCCAAACAGCCAAACTTTCGATCTTTACAAGTTTCTCATCAAAATTGACAACACTGCTTGTCCCCCAACTTTCTGCCCATTTGTTGAGCTTCTGAAAGAGTCCAATCATCTCTGATTTGAGCAGAAGAACTCAATCCTGTATGCTATTTCCAAAATGTAAGCATACAACCCTGCTGTCCCTCATACCCTGAACTCCAACATGTCGTGCAGGAGTACTCACTACACCATGTGGAGATCACCTCTATGGTATCCCACCGTGACGGGCGCATCCTGTTCACAGGCGACAGCAGTGGTTGTTGGAAGATGCACGCTCTGATTCCTTTCAGTGCTGCTGTCTCCCCTGCATTAGCCATGGCAATCAATCAGGCACCTGCGCCTGCAGCACAGGCAACACCGTCATCCTCTCTTGGGAACTTGCTCACGGCTGAGGGATCGTCTACTTCTGTGGCTGCAGCCATGGCAGCCAGTGCACCAGGTGGTCTGTTTGGAATGGTACCTGCTTATGGTGATATGGTGAATGCAATATGGAAGCTGACGGCGGAGCTTGGATATACTGAACGTAAGAAGCAAGCTACACAGCTGGTCAGTGTTCGGATGGTAGACCTCAATGGCCTAAAGGAGTCCGTAAGGTGAGCCTCACTTATTTCCCTCTAATGGTGATGAAGTAGGTGCTGATATGCCCTTGAGGTGTGATGTGTGATTCTGGAAGTGTGAAGCAGTGTGGGATATGATGGTGTGAGTTGCACTGTGAGTTCCACAGTTGATGAGGTGAGAGAAGCTCGTATTGTGGAAGTAGGTGTGTGGAGTTAGTGTGTGGAAGTAGGTGTGTGGAAGTAGTGTGAAAGGACAGAAGAATCCAACTAAGTTGTAGCTCAAGTGCATACTCTGTGTACCTCCTATACATAAAGCTCTGCAAGGAAGTTCACACTTAAAGCTCTGCAAGGAAGTTCACATTTAAAGCTCTGCAAGGAAGTTCACACTCTCAAAATTCCATAGACTGTCCATGAATTAGAAATGGAAAGAACCCTAAGCCCTTACGCATCACAGATTGGCTGTAATTTCGCCACCTTAATAGATTGATCACATGCAGCATCCACAAGCACCCTTTTGCCTTTACCAAGTTTCCCTTTCACAATGTTTCCCATGTTTCTAATCTACTGAAGGGAGCTGAAAGATAAGATGTCCAAGGCTGCAGCGTCCTCTGAGTACAAACTGTACCAGCGAGAGAATGAAGTGCGAAGGGAGATGGATGGAGAGCTCACTCATTGGAAGTCTGAGGCTGAGGTGAAAATGCGATGAAGCGCTTGTACGCGCCTTAAATAGGTGCACTTATATCTCTGTTGGTACTTCTCGTATTTGTTTAAAGATTGTATATCCCCTTAACACTACCTTCTGAAATGTATAGGAAGTCCAAGGTCAGTTGAGGACTGCACTCAAGGAGTTGAACTATGTCAAGGAGAGCCATTTGGCCGCAGAGCAGCAACTGAAGGCAGAGATGGAGGAGGCACTTCAGGTTGAGAGGGATGCATTCATGACAAAGTACGTGTAACAGGAAAATAGTGCTCAGGGCCTCTGAATGCTGTACATTTTTTGCAGTAGTAACAGATGTTGTGGTAGGATAGCTATGTGCTTTGCCCCAACCTGAAGTATGGAAGCACAGCAGGCTCCAGCAGCATGAAGTACATTTGCCAACCAGGTCCCAGCCTGAAGTACATAACAGCTTCAGGCAGGATGACTCTCACTTGTTGTACAAGCTGTCAGACATAGTTCCTAGAGTAAACATGTTGCCATGCATGAAGATGTTGCCATGCATGTGTTTCATGCAGATATGCGATAGAGATTGAGCGAACAAATATTGCTGAGACTAGTATGGAGAAGGCCAAAGCAAAATTTGGAAAGAAGCTGTGGGAGGTGAGTCAGACTTTAGGCATTAGGAGACCAATAGAAGGAATTTGTTTGGAAGTTGCCTTAGGACACAAGCTACAGCTTGCCAATAGAAGGAATTGGTTTGGCAGTTGCCTTGGAACACAAGCTACAGCTTGCCAATAGAAGGAATTGGTTTGGCAGTTGCCTTGGGACACAAGCTACAGCTTGCCAATAGAAGGAATTAGTTTGGCAGTTGCCTTGGAACACAAGCTACAGCTTGCCAATATAAGGAATTGGTTTGGCAGTTGCCTTGGGACACAAGCTACAGCTTGCCAATAGAAGGAATTGGTTTGGCAGTTGCCTTGGGACACAAGCTACAGCTTGCCAATAGAAGGAATTGGTTTGGCAGTTGCCTTGGGACACAAGCTACGGCTTGCCAATAGAAGGAATTGGTTTGGCAGTTGCCTTGGGACACAAGCTACAGCTTGCCATTAGAAGGAATTGGTTTGGAAGATGCCTTGAAACACAAGCTACAGCTTGCCAATAGAAGGAATTAGTTTGGCAGTTGCCTTGGGACACAAGCTACAGCTTGAGTAGCGTGTTCATTGCAATCATAAATCAAGTTAATGAACAAAACATACCATGTTCTTATGACAGGTTCCTGCATAGCTTGACCTAATCTCTCAGCTTCATTGCCGTCTGTACTGTCTCTCTCACACCTTGCTCCTCACAGTATCTCTTGAACCTTTTAAACCAAGTGAATGCAATATCTATCCCCTGCTAGGGTTTGTCTCACACATGCAACAGACTGTTACATTGTCTCACACATGCAACAGATTGAGGAGGAGAGGGCTGCAGGCGCCAGGGCAGCCTCGGTTAGAGCCGTGGAGCTGGAGGCAAACGTGGTTGCAGCCAAAGTGGAAGCAGAAAAGATTGTTAAGAAGTCTCAGAAGCAAATGGAGCTTGAGGTAAGCACTTGAATAGAATTTTGGGGTTAATACTGCTTCTGAGGCTGTCATGAGACTAGATACAGAGCAGGGCTAAGGCAGGTGCATGATTGTGCAGATTGTGTTATGTAGGTGAACTATTTTCAGGTTTTCTGCTCCATGCTAGGGAGTCAGCTTGTGAAGGGGTGCACAAAATGTCACTTGCTTGGTCAGCTTCAAAAAATGTTTGCCTTTCATTGACTACAAAGTCCCTCATATTGATTTTATATCTTTGATGCTCTGCTCCTTGAGAAAAGCAGCTCAGCCTCTTAAATTTTGTTCTGCCTTCTGTTTGCTTAATACATGTGGGAATGAACTCATGGCCTGCATTCACGTCATAATCATCATCAGGCAAGAGTTGATTTTGAGGTGAATGAAGAGGAGATATCTCGAGTCTCCAATGCAGCAAGCTCAGCTATCGATACAGAGAAAACACGGCTGGAGGTGAGAGTGCAGTGTTTGCAGTAACATATTACCACAACGTAATTTTCAGTCATCAGCTATGTCAATGCTCCCTTGAATACTTGAGCGCAGCCTCTAAGTCTTGGACATGAAGTGCTACATGCTGTACACTTGAAAACTCTGGTGGCCCAGTTCACACTTCTTCATACTTTATCATACTGGTAGGTTTTGTTGGCCAAGTTCACACTGCAAGCTGGCCTCTACCACAAAACTCTGAAGGACAACGAGGATTTGATGGATCGCAACGAGCAGCTTGTCAAGGTACTTAAAGTGCAGGCTCCATGCAGGCTCCATGCAGGCGCCATGTAGTCTCCATGCAGGCTCCATGCAGGCGCCATGTAGTCTCCATGCAGACTCCATGCAGGAGCCATGCAACCAAAAACTTCGAATCTCTCATCTCATTTCTTCGGCCTTAATTGCTTATTTTAAGCTGGGATGAGTGTTGACCTGTATCTGTAGGAGAAGGAAATTCTTGCCAGCCAATCTAGAGGCTTGATGCAAGAGCTGGAGACTATGAAAGAGGCCTGGCAAGAACGCGATGTTAGACAGAGAGTGATGGAAGCAGAGGTGCGTTCTTGTTCATGCTGAGCTGTCATCTGCACATCAAGTTGAAGATTTCTGCATAGTAACAAGTCCTGGGGTCACAGTTGAAGGTATGATAGAGAAGCTGTGTCATCACAAGGACTATAAGGATGTTTTCAAGGACCTCCGTCAGCTGCATGATATGACATGCCACATAACCAAAAGGATCTGCATGGCTGCTGTGTACAAGCCATGCCACATAACCAAAAGGATCTGCATGGCTGCTGTGTACAAGCCATGCCACATTACCAAAAGGATCTGCATGGCTGCTGTGTACAAGCCATGCAACATTACTAAAAGGATCTGCATGGCTGCTGTGTACAAGCCATGCCACATAACCAAAACATTGTTTTTGCACTGCTGTCATAAAACTAGTTATCTTCCTACATTGTTTTCTAATTTTTTTCACTCTTCTACCACAGTTGAAAGAGCTAATGCAGCAGAATCAGCAGGCTGTTCTATTCACCAATCTTGCTAATAGCCGGATCCAAGACCTTAAAGATGAACTGGTAGGGAGCCATTATGGCACAGGAATGAGAAAAGTTCTCAAATATGTCAGACTTGAGCTTGATTCTTGCATCCAATTCTGCACCTGTTTTCAAGTGGACACAGTTGCTGAGGCACTGCTGCATCAGTTCTTGTAGGGAAGATGGTACCTAAGAAGCTGTTTTAGGTACTACTACTTTGTGAGCAAAGCTGCAAGTTCAATGTCTGTGCTTGCTTTTGTTGTGAGTAGGATCCGGTGAAGATGGCCAGGTCCATGGCTCAAGAGACTATTGTGAAGATGGAAGAGCTTCAGGTGCGGACTAGTTTGAATATAGTCTAGGTGCCTAGGCCTAGCGGATTAGGGGCTGCTTGGGTATGGAAAAGTGTTGTTCAGATATCACAGTGTGAATACTTCATTCATTGCAAAATTCTCCCCTGGGGAATATTGGCTCTGTTGAAAGTGGTGGCTCTCTAACAAACGAGAAAATTCTCTCCCATGTACATGTGCAGATAAAACAAGCTGAGGCGCGTGTGAAGGCCACGATGGAGCACGAGAATTTGAAACACAGATATGAGGTACCGTCCTCACTACCTGTTCCTCTCAGTCCCCTCTTTTTAAAATGTGTTCTCGATGACTCCCTTTCTCACACTATAAGTTTTGTTTGATTGTTATGTATTAAATAATACATTTTAATAATATAATTTATATATGTTTGCATGTTTTTTGCAAGAAGTTCCAATGTTTGTTCTTTCCGATTGTGTTTCAGGTCATGAAAGCTGAGCTGAAGCAAACTCGGATCAAGCTAGATGCTCGGGAGGACTACTTTAAGAACTTCACTACACAGCTGTTCAGGTACTGCCATGAAGCTGATAGGTCAAAAATGGGGTTGCAGTATCCCTCAATGACTCCTCAATGACTCCTCAATGACTGCTCTGCCTTGAGTGGCGCAACAGAATCCACAAGACCCAACAACCTGTAAATTGATGCAAAAGCGTCATATGTCCATGCCCACAACATACATAGTGACCACTCTGATGTATTGTAGGACAATACACACTGTTGGTCACGAGCAGTGGTCCTACGTCTTTGGCCGACTGTACAAGGACTATGTTGCTGGCAAGGACTTGGCAAACTGGAGCAAGTACCTGCCAGATAAGAGTGGCATCACCAAGGGCTCAGCAGTCTCTGTGAAGGGTTTCAGTGGATTTCTCTCTTCTGGCCTGCCAACCGCCTCCTCTTCACCATCCATGATCATTCCAGGGGGCAACATTGTGGCGGAGAAGTCGTCGGTAACTGATTCCTCCTCCTCGGATGCGGATCGGGCCACAATCGTGACGGCAGCTTCTCCTGTGCCCCAGAAAGGGTAAGCATGGCATGATGTTAAGGATGAGATAGTAGGCCCTAACCAACTCTCTAACCAACTCTCTGGTACTCTATGTGTAGAGAACATCATCAAAACTGCAGTTACAATTAAAATGATTTATTTGACATCCTGAGTCTACTATTCTATCAACACAGCTAGAGAATACAACCCCCCTCAGCTGGGTGCTAAAGTACAAGCAGTACAAGTGTTGGGTGATGGAATAGTTTGACTGCAGCTACTAGATCATCACTTTGATGCATTGTACTTCTCGATTTCAAGCAGATGCTCATATCACTCCCTCCTTGTACTTCTTCTTTACTTTCTGATGAGCTCAGCAGGCAGACCCTCACAGCTTTTCTCTTCTGCTTGCAGATCATGGTCTCATCTTGCTCTCATGCCTAACATGATGCAACAGTCAGAATGGGAGACTCAGATGAAAGAGTTGCAGATGCATGTGAAGCACTTGGAGAAGGTGAGGGCATATCATGTGAAGCACTTGGAGAAGGTGAGGGCTTGCCATGTGAAGCACTTTGACAAGGTGAGGGCTTGCCATATGAAGCACTTCGACAAGGTGAGGGCTTGCCATGTGAAGCACTTGGAGAAGGTGAGGGCATGTCATGTGAAGCACTTTGACAAGGTGAGGGCTTGCCATGTGAAGCACTTGGAGAAGGTGAGGGCTTGCCATGTGAAGCACTTTGACAAGGTGAGGGCTTGCCATGTGAAGCACTTGGAGAAAGTGAGGTCATGTCATGTGAAGCACTTTGACAAGGTGTGGGCTTGCCATGTGAAGCACTTGGAGAAGGTGAGGGCTTGTCATGTGAAGCACTTGGAGAAGGAGAGGGCTTGTATGATCACACAGGAAAGGTACACAGCAATAATGCCAGAACATGAATAATAGCAGTTCAATTGTGCAGCCTTGAACATCAGATATGAACTCAGTCATTGCAGACATGCATCACACTTGCATGCTTGTGTGTCTTGCAGAACCTGGCACACACAAAGGAAGGGAGGGATCGGTCAGAAGCTGCTCAGAAGCTTGTCATTCAGAGGCTGGTGACAGAGAACATGACTGTGATAGAGGAGGTAAGTTGAGTGGTTGTCAATGATAGGGCTCTGTCTTTCAGCAACACCTAATAATTGTCTCTGCTCCCTCCTTTTCTCATGCCTGTTGTTAATATATTGTTCATGCAGTCAAATACCTACAAACGCGAATTGAGGATGGTTCGTGAACAGCTAGACCGATCTCTAGCAGAGTTGCAGTTGGTCAAAGCAAATCCTTCTGGGGCCCAGAGCAGTGGTTACGGAGCCGCTCAGCTCCGCAGGGCCGCCTCCAACACTTCCTCCATTTCTGCTGTTTCAAGCGGGAGTGGTCTCCACCGCCTGGCTGCCTCAGGCATTGACAATGGAGAGGCTGCCTGGCACGAGCTGTCGTCATCTGAGATGCAGGCTGCAGCGGCAGCGGCCAGAGCCTCCTCCTCATCCGCACTGAGACCCTCCACCAGTCAAGGCTTCACTGCAATATCTGCTTCTTTGCAAAGCAGTGGAGCTCAACCATATCCACGCACCATTCAGTCAGGGACCCGCATACCCACCATTCTAGAGGACGGTCCTTCCAGGACGCCTGCTGCTGCTGCTGCTGCTGCTGCTGCTGCTGCTGGCACTGCCAGATCCGGTGCTACTCCACACTCTACTACTGTGGTAACCGGGGATATGCCCAAAGGTGGTTGGTGGTTGGGAGACAACCTGTTTGAGGTACCAGCCAGTCTCAGCTCTGCTCTGTCCAAGGCACCCTCAGAAGCAAGCAGCAGGCCTAGCACCACGATGCCAGCTCCGGATACTTCATCTGCCACAGCCTCCCCTTTTGTGCAGCCTAGGAGGCCAGGAACGAGCCAGGGAGGATCCAGGCTTGGATCCAGGCCAGCGTTTGCTCCAGCGACTCCCTCCAATGAGAGCCACCCCCGCTTGGGCCCGCCCTTGCGCCCGCCTGCACGTCAGGCTTCCTCCTCCGACACCAACTCTTTGTCATCCCCTTCATCAGCACTACCTGGAGGGACTGCAATTCCTGCCTCTTCCTGGGAGCCTGATGCCGAGACACTGGTAGCAGCAGAATCTGGAGGGAGGGCTGAGACAGCTCCACTGGTATTCAATGGTAGACGGGCTGTGGCTGGGATGGTCAACCCCATCTCACCCCAAAGACGTCCCGGTACATCCCCGGCTACTTCTGCTACTTTACTAGATATGGCATCTGTGACTGAAGAGGACGGCAGGCCAAATGCTAAGGAGCAGGATGCAGATGGAGCTGGAGATCATGCTTCTGAGGACGCTGACAATGCTGCTGCCGTAGCTTCTGTGCCTCCTCCTCAGGCCGCTGCTGCTGCAGCAACAGGGACTGGTGGGGGTGGCATTCATGCCGTATTAAAGGGAGTCTCCCCTCCCATCAAGTCCACACGTGTCCTGCCTCCAGCTTTCTTGAACCTCATCCAAGGTCAAGTCAAGGCACCAACCCTAACCAACTCTATACGTATGTCCACCTTAGGAGGTGGGTTTCGTAGCTTCCGCGGACGGACCAACAACAATTAATTATCGCGACAATCCTTGCTGTCAATAAGAATGGGCTTCTTTCCAAAAATGATCTGCTAGGAACTAGTTTTTTAAGCGCCAATGTGTAATCAGAGTGATCACGCCCTCTGCTGTTCGCTTTAAAAGTGGTTTTAAAAAGTATCAAAGGTTGCCTATGCTGGTTGAGAATTCTTTTTACACTTTTGCTGCACCAACATGCATCAAGACATTCCATTGATTAAGAACAGCTCAATATCCATCAGACTACCAGGAGAGATGCCTACCTCTAACAAATAACTGAAGGATGGGAATAGATTCTTAATGAACACGTTAATAAGATCTGTCAGCGATGTTTCCAAGATACTTGATTTCAAGATGCGAACATTGTAGGTAAAGCCGCTTTTTATGCTTTACTAGCAGATTGAGGGCAAAACATTCATTTTGAGACATATAACTTGATGGTACAATAAACAGAATATTCCTCATGGTTTCCCCCATTCAGTCAGAATCAATATTTTGAAAGATACTAAACAAACATGTACCGAGAACTGTGAAATTTGAAAAAAGCACATGCTGAGGGCATTAGTTAAAAGAGACATAACTAGCATAATGTTGCAATGCCATGAAAAGGGGAGCTACATGTCACACCATATGGCACACCTGTCATCATTCTATCTATCCTATTGCATATCCACATGGGCTCACATGTTCACAGAAAAGCCATGCATTCTGAAGCAGTCCAGAACCGGTGAAAAATGAAGTGCTGTATTGTGAGCATAGTGCTCATCAAACGCTGATCTGTTTATATCGTGGTAAAATGGTGGTGTTATACAGCACTTGCCCATCAGACTGGATCAAGTGCACAACACCGTGTGGCTGATGAAGGTGCACATGAGCGAAGCCAAAAACCATGCCCTTGGAGTACATGGAGGTGGGACATGCAGGTTCTTCCTGACCACCCGCACCGCTCTGCAGGTACAGCGTTGGACCGTGTGTCTCCATTCCCAAAGAATGGCGGTGCCCAAAAAGGTAAGCAGTGACATTGTGCGCCTCCATCAGTTCAGCAAGGCGTAACATACCTCCTGAGGTGTTATTGCATATGAACAGGTTATGATGCCCCATCACGAACAAGTAATCTCTGTCCTGATGCTTCACTAGCTTGCTTTCAATCCACGCCAGCTGCTTTTCTACAGTGTTATTGTTAGACAACCATCCATACTTGATGAAGTTTGGGAGAAGCTGGTTGCCTGGGTACGCTGGATCTCCGGTGCCCTGATAGCCGTAGTTCAGCAGGTTGGTATCAATGAAGATCATCCCAACAGTCGTATTCTTTGAGCCAAAGGACACCGTCTTGTCCCAGAAGAAGTCTGGCATCATCCAGCGAGGGTTAAGTGTGGTGAAGTCTATCTGGGCTTGAGGGTTACCATACCAGTCATGATTGCCCAGGACGCAGTGCCAGGTGAGATTGTTACCCACACCAAAAACATCCAACCAGTTACTGGTCCACAAAGGGTCTGAGGTTGAGCTGACACCTTGGCTGTAAAAGTTATCGCCCAATGAGGTTATGAATGATGTGTTGTGGCGGCGGATGACTCTGTCCATGGTATTTGTCACATTGAGTTCTGAGGCTTTGTTCCCAATATTACCCCAATCTCCTACAGCTATGAACGATAAAGTGCTTGCCAGAGGAGGATTTGCTGTAGACGATGTGGATGCAGCAGCAGCAGGGTCTGTCGAATTAGAGGGTGACGTTAAGGTGACTCTGTGTCAACATCGAGAGAAGAGGGAAAGAGAACAATATCATATTAGTATTGCCAGTAATGTTATCTTGACAACGTCAGATTTGATAGAACTGATCGAAATGTAGGTACCTTGACATCAATTTCCGGTCTATGTGTTTAAAAGTTAAGTTTGGAACTGTTGCTGAATTTCCTTTCCTTGACATTGTAGTTTGAAATGTTGAAAGCCAGAATTCAACAAGGCACAGTGTAAGAAACACTACGAGCCTTGAAATTGAAAAACAATGCGCATGATCCACGTGTACAGTGTTTGAGAAAAAGAGCATGATTGCAAGAGCAAACGATCAATTGAGTTTGTGATCTGAAGTTTAAATTCTTGAAATTGTGCGTGTGTACTGCTTGTCCATATTCAACCTTTTGCTTTCTGGCAGAAGCAAAGGTTGGCAACCTTCAGCAAAAGCCAAATCACGTTATCGATCCTATTTTCGACTACTTATGTTGATACATGAGGTTTCATCTCGCAGATTGCAAGTACTGATGACTGTGCTCAAATAATGGATCCTATGTGAGGGCCTGCTCGTAAGAGGACATAAATTTACTGTGAAACTGAAAATCTACATTCCAAAGGATGACGATGAGCATCTTATGACCGTCGTCTACCTAATGTTTGAAGCAGTATTCGAAGTATACCACTGGATGTGATGGATTCAACTGATGGATTTCCCTGCTATGAACGTGTGCTTGTCAATAGCAGTATTCTCCCGGAGGCTGCAGCTGTTAAGGATAAAGTCATTTTTAGTAGAAGGGTCAATTTAGAAGAGGAACATCAGATCTAAGGTATCAAACCTTACTCTAGGTTCTCGTGAAAGAGGAAAAATAAAAAAGTAATGTAACATGATGAATGTCCAGTCGACTTTAAAAAATAACATGCTGGCATGAGATGCTGGTAAGTAGCAGCAGCTTCATGGGCAAAGCGCATCCATGGCCATGCTGGGCAATGCCTTTTCTCCTCTACACAAATGAAAGATGACTCGTCTGAATTACTGACAACAACTGTTTTTATAGCAGAGACATGTCGAGACCAGAATGATAGCATGTTGTGTGTCGTTATCATCTGCTGCTGAAGAGGAGTAAAGTATCGGACATACTGATGGCCTGATGATGACACAACGTTAAACGTGCTTCATTTGAATATCAGGTGTCAATAATGCAACAGCTCTGAGCGAGGGTTGCAAGTCAGTGGCTATATGTATTTGAGCAGTATTTTCTGTTATTAGGAACAGAGCGCTTAGCGACTGGAACATCTGCTTGCGCAAGATGCTAGGTCGCTAAGCACTCAGTCGTTCTTAACACTTTCTTTGTTTGACGACCTCCCCATCTTATTCAGCTTCTAATACCTTATGCAGGTGATCAAGAGGTCGTTGACAACGAACATTTCCACAACAGGAAGAAGTGTTGAATGCCGCTGTGCAGATCTTATTGTACTCTTGTTTGTGGTGGTGCTGCTGGCCTTCTAGCATTATCCATTCATCAGCTTTCTCCTACTGCTTCCCTTTCTCCTACTACTTCCCCACTCCATAGTCCACTAAGTCCACTAATCGCTTGGCCTGCTAATATTGCTACCCACCCTTTCTACCCACTTTACTGCTGATCTTGGAGATAGAGGTGCAAGGTCAGCAGAGATCCTCGTCATGATCATTGCTGTAGATTCAGAAAGTGAAGCTCTGGCTGCACAAATTGTGTGCAAGGTCAGGGCCCTATGCCTAGTGTGGATTGCAGATGTGTTCGTGATGACCCCTGCTGATTTGGAGAAAAAAGAAATGCCAGCTAGTTGTTGAAGTAGTCGGAAGGCCAATGCTGCCTTATTTACAGGGGGAGAAGTCAGTGGCATTCATGTCTTATAGAGCACTAGATCTCACTAGTTATAGAAAGCTCGTCAGCATGCTGGGCATTGTTGCTTCCCTGACAGGAGAGGCTAGGAGGAGGACAATGAGAATGTGTCCCCTCCTTGATCAGGACTATTATAAGGACGCATACAGCAACAGCCTCATCATTAGCCTCGTCCTAATGCTGGGATCATTGGGGACAGCTACTCTCTAATGCTGGGATCATTGGGGACAACTACTCTCTAATAATGGGATCATTGGGGACTGCTACTCTCTAATAATGGGATCTTTGGGGACAACTAATCTCTAATAATGGGATCTTTGGGGACTGCTACTCTCTAATAATGGGATCATTGGGGACAGCTACTCTCTAATGCTGGGATCATTGGGGACAACTACTCTCTAATAATGGGATCATTGGGGACAGCTACTCTCTAATAATGGGATCATTGGGGACAGCTACTCTCTAATAATGGGATCATTGGGGACAACTACTCAGTCATCTTGGAAGCACCATCATAATAGGGAGTCTTGCTCCTGAAGGTAGCAGCTAGCAGGACGGCGAGATGAGTTGAGGTAATAGGGATCATTCTGATTTGCAACACCAATGTCATTGAGGATTGGATCGGATGAGACCATGATATGTTGGCGGGCTGGTAGATGAAGTTCAAGAAGTTGGTCTCTTATGAGATACTAGATGAGAAGGTTGACAAGGACAGATGAGCTGGTATCATTCTTGCAGTGCATTAGGGTGAGGCGAGACAAGGCATCTGCTCTGTTGAACTTTCCCTCCTTGTAGACAAACACCCAAACTGGTACCAACACACATCCAAAGATACAGCTCAGACAACAGCCTAGAAACTGCTATTCTTTTCCTCTTCATTTCAAACAGCAAAGACACATCATGAATAATAACGAATGTCAATGATATTAAAACTACAAAGATCCTAACCTTCTGGCAGAGCGCTATATGTGGGGCTATTACTGAATGCATGGCGCTATATATGGGGCTATTACTGAATGCATGGCGCTATATATGGGGCTATTACTGAATTCATGGCGCTATATATGGGGCTATTACTGAATGGTACCATATCATCTAGTCCAGGAGTCCTCAAACCATGGAGTGATGTTGTATGAGTTGAGACGCTGAGATAAGCACAGAATGAGTCCTCAAAAGCTGTGTGCTGTAGGATACTTTGTGATGCTGTCGGTCCAATGTCCTTGGGCGATATGCATTATAGACAGAAAACTTGCAACTAAGAGGTGGAATAATCAGAACTTAGATTCCACGATGTTTGTATATTTACTTGAAGGAGCTCTGCAACATTCGTGCGCATGACTTGTTTCAAGTCACAAACAAGGGGGTAATGTTGTTGGTATGAAGCCTTCTAAGCTGGCTAGAAGAGATAACAAGAGGCAGCATTCCTTATTTCCATTTTTCAGACCAAGGAGTGTCACTTGCTGGATCATTTCTTGTTGAAGTCTGCCCGGCTGCTTCCTCTGACAGCTCTAGATCTGAACATTTATCTGCTAGATCAGCGCATGTGTGAGGCCTAGGGGGTAGCTGTCATGGACATTTAGAGCGTTGTTTTTTTGACAGAGGATCTGGCCAGTCTGAAGGACCTTGCGTGAGTGATTTGTCTCTGTATCGACGTTGCTTGCAATCTCTAAGATACTAATTGATAGGAGTCAAATGAATATTGTGAGAGAACTCGGCCTTGGAGACTCGTGTTTGCAGCCACCCTTTCCTGAGGACCGCACAATCTCAAATGTACGGGGTGGAGGCCTAGTTGGAATTAGAGGGTACGAAGGGCAAATTGCTGTTGCGGTCTTCTCAAAATATACAGTTATGTTACCACCCCCTCCAAATTCTTCTTCTCCCATGGCGACAAGTGTAGAATATGGCACAAACGACGCTCTTTCTTGGAGCAATGCCGACAACATGAAAGATCTTCTGAGACGACACACATTCAAAGGCGCAGGTTGGCGAGTCAGATTTAATGACGGACAACATCAGCTTCAGAACTCATCCCAGACTACGCTCATTGACGGCTGCGCTGGCAATAAAACTGGTTTTGGAATTCCCTCCATGTCTTTGATTGAATGTAAATTAGCTGCTTCTTTCGGAGATGCATCGGCTTCGTGGATGGGAATTCATGGGAGGGGGGAACCTGCGAATGGCGAACTTCATGGCGAAGTTCCAAGTGAAATCAAGAATTCGGCCGGTTTCGTGCAGGTGGGTGAAAGGTAGTGGAGCTCTTTAAGTGCTTATGTGATCAGTAAAAGACCTCCAAATGTTCTCATGGTCATTATGATCACACAACTGGTGGTACTGAGGTCAGTCAGGTCACATACCGCTTTTTGTTTTTTGTATTGATTTTTTTGGAAATAAATTCAGGAAATCGCTGATGTGGCCACAGTTGATATGAACGCTCGGATGGAAACTGTTATTTCTGCCCTGGACTTGAGTTCGACAACATCAGCGGACCATATGATGTTGATGCGAGCTGATGAGGCTCAAGATAGCACTACATGGCACGCTGTACCTATAATTTCACCGACTGGAGACATGGGATACCATGTGGGGAAGGAAGATGCAAATCAAACAGCTGTTTATGAACAGAGTTTATTCAAAATGAAACAGGCCCGAAATGCTTATTGGAGAGCGGTACGTTCCGATATGTAAATAAATTACAGAATTTCGCATTTTGTATGCTGAGAATATTTCGTATCTTGAAACTTATCGCTTGAAGTGTATTCATCTGATCGGTATCTACGCAAATTAAACTCTACGGTTAGTATCGTCGTCGCATACTTGGTGGCCCCTAAAAATGTTGGTCATGCACTGCTGGTAGCACTCACCACATCAAAGGCACGATTGTTACTGAATTTGTTTCATAGGAAGATGTGGATGCCGACATTACTGATCTGCTGCTCGGTACGGATGGCTGCATCTGGTGGGAGTGCAATGGCAAGCCCAGAGGTGGGGGTGAGAAGGGTGAAATGCGTTGTCTGGTGCCATGGGGCAAGCAGATCCTTGGAGGTGATGATGCTGGAGGTGTAGTGGATGAGGGTACTGGTGAGGACACTGCTGAAGCTGCTGCAGGTGATGAAAAGACTGCTTTATGTGATCGCAAGGTCATCAAGATCTGGGCTAGCAAGTACCCGGCACAGGAACAGACACGTGTGGCGTTTCTCCTCCATGAGTATTCTGGAGAGGCTGTCCTCAAGACCTGGTCCACAATTAAGGATAACCAAATTGCGAAGAAAGCAGCAGTTCTTCCTACCTCAGTAACCTCAGCATCAGGAGTTGCCCCCAGCAGTAGTCTTGGGGCCCCCTCTCTTCGAAACCGCACTCTCTTTACCAAGCTGTCTGTGAATACGGGTGCAACTTCAAGTCCATTCAGTGTCAGAAGCAGGGGGCTGGCTGCTCCAATTACTCCAATATCTTCGCCATCGTTGTCACCATCGGGACCATCTTCACCAGTGGTATCTTCAGGTCATCTGCTTGCCAGCAGCCCACGACTGGCCGGTCGTCGCTTCTCAAGCATGAGTTTACCAGCTTCTCCCCGGATCCCTATTCAGCAGCATCCTCTGCCTACCATCCGAGAGAGGAGGCTCCTTCAGCCTTGGAGCTCTGCTGACGACAGAGTACAGTTCCAGGATCTTCTGTTGTCCACTGAGAATGGTCTACTTATGGAGACAGCTGAGGAGAAGCTGAGCCAGGATCATAGCAGTACCCTGGGCAACATCATGCTAGGAGGTAGCAGTGCTTCGCAACCTACAAGCCCCAGGGTAAGAATTGCTTCAACCATTATGAGATCTTGTCAGCACACTGAAAACTCACACTTTGTTAAAATCTCGACCGTTTCGTAGTGATCTTTTGTTTCACTAGCTTTTTCTGCTACTGTAACTTGAAATTGATACTTATGACAGCATGATGCATACTACAGCCAGAAGTATGAAGACAGGAGAAAAACATTGTTTTCTTTTGCAGCAGCTGTTTGGAGGCTTACACAGTCAAAGAACTTTTGGCACTCTGGCTTGTGGTAACAGTCACAACAATGCAGCAGCGGCAACTCAACGCCGCCACTCACTACTGTCAATCAACATATCACCCACAGATGATGGTCACCCTCGGAGTGCTTGGTCTTCTCAGAGCCAGCTTATGATGGGCAGTGATGGCATGTGGGTGACTATTCCTACACCCCATGAGCAGCCTCTCTCCCCAGCAGGTCCTAAAGTAAATAGTTCCTCACTTCACAGCGCTGGTAGCACTGGTGGTCTGATTCGCCTCACATCTTCCAAGTCTCTGAGTATGCTCTCATCATCATCATCATCATCTACAGCATCAATATCTACTGCTACTGCTGCTTTCAAGCTTAATAAGCTGAAGCTGCTAAGTCTCGACCGACAAAACAGCAAGGAGGGCGCTGAAGTAAGGCCGTTGTCAGATTTCCCGTCCCAGCAGAATGTGTCATTATCGGGAGGGGTGGGAAGTACCGCCCTGAGTGCGTCATCAGGCTCCACTATCTTGGAGAATGACATCATGCTACTTATATCAGGTAGTACCTGCTGTTGTCATTCTGAGTCTGATATCCTTCAAATTGTATCAAGCATTATCAGTATCCTTCATCTTTTGAGTGTAAATTGTGTGTCTTGTTCTAGCTACGCCCGCTGCAATCAAGGAAGACTGATCCTCGTCCCTTCTTGTAGACTTCTCAATAATCTATGTCATTATATCTAGCACTTGCCTGTGCCTCCTCATCAAACCCAACCCATAACAGCAGTCCTCTTGACTGGTCAACTCCTTTGGACCATTTTTACGGGTGCTGCCTGTTGTATCCTGTTACAGGAGATCCCAACGCAAAGAAGATCAAGCAGCAGCAGCAGCAGCAGCAGCTGCATCTACGTGGTAGCCGCAAGGCCCAGAAGTCTCGCAGCTGGGGAGCAGCTGCTGCCAAACAAATGGCTGCTGCTGCCGAGCCATCTTTGTCTGCCAAGCTGGCACCTCTGATGACGGCTAACTCAACTTCTACCCCACTCCTTGCCGCCGACGCTGCTATGGGCAGTAGCAGCAGCATCTATGATGGAGGCAGCAGCAGTGCTGCTGGTTTCAGAGCAGCAGTCCCTGGAGCTCCACTCTCTCCCCTGTCTGTGATATCTCAGTCGCAGCGTAAGACTTGCACTGGGCACAACCTAGCAGACCTGCAGCATGATGAGGAGCCAGCAGGCAGTACGAGTAGCTCTGCTGGCAATAATGCAGCAGCTGCTGGAGGGTCTACTTTTGATGTCAATGAGTTGCAACTTGCAAAGCGAGGCACAATCTTACCTCCTCTCTGCAAATGATGAACAAATCATGTTATTAAGGCCTGCCTTTCTCTCATAAAGTAGGTAAGATCTTCTGCACATGCTGCATGGTAGGATGAGAGGAGCATGCTGAGCTTGCCATGCTATTCATCATGATCATACCTGAGCGAGGCTTCTCATACTTTTATGCCTATAATGTGTTGACAGAACAGTTAGTGTATCTTGAGTATTTGCCGCTGTTGACGTTTGCTCATTATACCCTCATGCAGGATGATACTGTCATGCCAGCATTGTTGACAATGCATGGCCATATGTTGAACGTCTTGATGAACCACGACATGAACTGTAGTTGTGGACCAAGCCGTCAATTTTTAAATTGGACCCCATAAACTTTTTCAGCACAGCTAGCTGTCTTTGTCCTTGGCATCTGAATCCGTGGACTACTTTGAGGGTTTTAAGCAGAGGTCGTAGGGGGTGCAGAGGCGAGCACGTCACGCGATCTAGATTTTTCAGCTTAAGGAATGTATTGAAATTTCACCGCTTAAGGGATGAAGAAGTAGATAAATAGCCCTCCTGACACTGTCCCGTTCCAGGTTTGCAGATATTGTGCCTAATTTTGTTTAATGGTAAGTTCTCAGTGTGTGAACAATCAAAATATTCCCACCACTTCTTGTTTAGCTAGAGTTAGGGCTGGATACCCTAGCCACTTATAGAGACTGCTGCCCTTTCTTTTGAGTATATAGCAGAGATAAATACTCAGAGCTACACTCTTGCTCTGTTAGTAAATATGGCATAGAATTAAAACATTGTGCCTGCTCTTGTACTGCTAATCATATTGGCGCAGAAAATGAATAAGAAGTAATGCATCGTAATGATGATTTGAAGATGATTGCTGTGACCTAAATGATTGAAGTTATTATGGCGGTGATGGTGAAGATGATGATGTGTATCATAGAAGAACATTATGATGATGGGTAGGAATAGGAGGAGGAGGATATTAGGTGTATCAGGAGTCTTTATATGACGTGATGTGAAAGATGTTGCATTTATCTATAATGGATGAGTTCTCTAGGTGGGGATGAGGTTACTGGGGTCATGGGACAGATGGTATTGGGTATCAGGGCTTGACAGGCTCGACAATGAATTAATAATCATATAGTTATTACATCAATGTGTTGGCTCCTATTGCAGTTTTATAAAAAGTGCATGTATTATAGCAATGTGATTTCACTACTTTTCTGTCACTAACCTGCTTTCTTTACATATCATTCAGATGCAGACGTCCATCATTTTCACAGGGCAAAGGCTTTTTTTGCTTATCTATTTAAAACTTTGTAACAGTCTTAATTATTGACGAGGCTGATAATATTACGTGAAATACTTAAATACATCTTACTGATGCTTTCTCACTATCTTTCACACTACTTCGTATTAGTGATATCCATGAAGCCAGGATCGACCAGTACTAGTCATCTGCCGCTATTTAGAGATGCCACATGCTCAAAGACTACACAATCATTTAAAATCATCCCTCTCAGGAATGACTGCATTCACAGTGCTTTCTTGAGGTTCTTGCTATTTTAACACCGCGTGCAAAGGTATATTTTTGTGCCTGCATAATAATTAGCATCGGAAGCTGCACACACACAACAGGATTCAGAACACTAAGAATACTGCTTCTAATGATTCTGTGAAGTACAGTCCATGCTTTGGCATTCCTTCTAGCAACATTAAGTACTTAGGTAAATAAATGCCCAAGAAGAAAAGCTCAAATAATACAGGCTGTATTCTCTGTCCTTGACTCATCTGATGTATTATAAAATAACCTGCGTGGTAATACCCCTTCTATCAACATCATGCCCTATATATTAAAATTCTCACATGTAGGCTGCATACATCAGCTCTGGTAACCTACGTTGCATGATCATTAAATATGAGCACGAATACTTCTTCCGTCGAGTTAATTTTACGATACGACCAATAACCATCAGGGAGCAATAAAACTTGGTTCTTAACAAGGTTATGTGCACATCAACTTAAAATCCACTGCTTAAAAGGTAAAGAACTGAGAGCGTTGATATCAACATTTACAAGGACTTTACAAAATGTTGTTGTTTCAACGATGACACTCTTACCTCCTTATCAGCGACATGCTTTCTTGTCGTTCACATTTCAGCTACATATCTTAGCTAAACATCAAAAGTAATGGTTTAGTGGAAAAAAAGATTGTGCCTCAACATGACAGGGAGCACGGACATTTCTTTTTCACACATTCTCCAAGACCTGCTCAGGCGCAAGAGTAAAGCGAAAACTAAGGCGGATGCCTCAAAACGGGTTACATTTAAAGAGGGAAATGACGAATCTTCATTACATGATGGTGCGCCTGCAATTCATTCCTTGGAGCCTGCGCTCCAGGTTGCTACGATGCCTGAAAACGGCACAGAAGGTAGAGGGCGTTCTGGCTTCTAACATTAATCCATTGAATAACTTTTGGAATCAAATTTTGTTCAAAAGCGCTCTACATACTCTAAAAACTGCAGGAGAAGATTCAGTGAACTGTACCACGAACACCTCTTCACATCAGCCAATCGAGGTAAGGGTCAATCGTAAAAACCTCAAGCTAATTCATTTCGACAGCTGCATTGTTTGGCAATGACGACATGATTTAACCCGAGCATTCTATCTGCGTTGCTCTAGGAGAGCCCTGAGCTTATTGAGGACAAAGTCGAAGACCTGATATCTTCCTTAAATTGGAGCATCTCTGAAGAGATTGAACATCCGCAGAAACATCAGGCTCCTCACCTCAACACTAGGGCTACCAAGCCTCTTATTGATGTTTTCAAATCTTTGTGGAAGGACCTCGACTTTGAGGCAGGTCTATCAATAGACAAAAGAGCCATCCAGCTACAGAGAATCAGGACATCGTACTGGAGATCTGTGAGTATTTTAGGTAGTGCTAACTGCAGGCAACTGCAAAACAGTTTGAGGACATCCTTTTAGTAGCATGATTAAGATTTGTACATAGGGACATCTTGATATGCTCTACGCGAAGTGATCAGCGGTAATCTCAGAACCGCATCATTGTCATACACTGCTCAAACTCCGGATTATGAATTCATGTGTCTCTGCACCTCTGAAGTTTGATAAAGACATGGACGTCACAGACGTGTTGTTGGGGAGGGATGGTTGTATGTGGTATGAGAGTAGTGCTAGCAGCAGGGGAGGAGGGCGGGCTAGAGGAGACATGCATTGCCTGGTGCCGTGTGGAAGCTTCCAAGAGATCTCCCCTGATTTGAAGCAGTTATCAGGCGCTGCACCCCCAGCAGCAGCAGGCAACCAAGTGCCCATCACGTTCCGGATGTGGATGTCAAAAAGCGCTTCCACTGCTGCATCCCCTGCTACACTTGAGGGATCGCAACTCATCATGCTTCTGAATGATGTGACAGGGGAGGCCATCATCTGTAGTCTCTCCGGCAGCAGTAGCACCTTCTTGAATAGCCCTGCAACCACCCAGCAGCCCAGGAATAGGGTGATGAAATTAGGGTTGGTTTCTGGGGAGACAAGCAAGCCTGGGGGTATTAATATAGGAGGCTCATCTCCCAAGGAGGTAGGGTCTCTTCCTGGCTTTGACCTGCCGGCACTTCCCTCGGCAGCTGATGCAGAACCCAGGAGTAGTGCCCCACCAGCCTTGTCTGGAGCGCCCTTTGTCAGGGTAGGCCACATGAGGAATGCTGCCAGCCAATTGATAGCGCCTGCAGACACCCCGCTGCAGAGATTCAAGGTTGCTGACCTCAGCATCCCGCAACTTCCCTACAGCTCCTCAATACACCAGCCACCCTCTCCTGTATCTCCTGAAAACGTCGCACCGCTTATGGCTCTTTGCTCCTCTTCTGACTCTCTACCTCTGGTGAGATGTACAGGGCGCTTCAATCAGCTCCTCAGAAAAAACAAGCCTTCTCTTGGCTATGCTTGTGAAAGTGATGATGATTATGACTCAAATGCTGATGCGGAGGTTGATGCTGGGCTTGGAATTGTAGAAAGGGCGAGGGGAATCTCCAATCGTCAGCAGCAGCAGCAGGGGAAGACCAGGCAGCGATTGACATCAATGAGCTCTCCTGAGGTGTTGGACTATGCCTCAGCTTTGGGAGGAAGAGCTGGTCAGTCTCCCTGCTTCAGCAAAATCATGAAAGGGGGGGGCTCCAACTATAATGGCATGCAGGATCCTCAAGTGGGTTTAGGGTTTAGGGTCTAGGAGCTGACATTGCAAGGTTCTCCAGTGGCGTTCTAGTATGGACAAGAGGAGTACACATTTATCACATTTACAGTGCTTGTACGTATTTACTTAGGGTTTAGGGCAACTTAGGGTACCTCAACATGGGGCTTACATCATATCATTGTCATGATCATATTCCCTCACTGCGTCGCTGAAATGTCTCTAGGGCTGCTCTCTACTCATCATTGTTCAGCAGCCCATGGTGTGCAGCAGCAGGCTATCAAAAGAATATGCTATCTTTTTACATTCTACCCAGTAGTGTAACAGTGCTCACACCAGTGCCTTACATACTTGACCACCCTTCCACACCAGTTCCTTACATACTTGACCACCCTTCCACAACATGCTGCCCTTTCCCTTTTAGACTTACAGGTTTCAGGTTGCTCAGCTTCAACAGCCAGCAGCTGCATCACCCAGCTTGAAGGGTGATGATAGGCACACAGCCACAACACCAACATCCACCCTCATGTACAGTCACAGCATGAGCTCTGTCTCGACCTCATCCTCAAGTGTAAAGCAGCCATCATCTTCCACTAGCAGCTCTCCTACCTGGACCTCAAAGCTAGACCTGCCTGGGGCTCAGAGCATGCAATTGAGACGCCACGGTGCTCCTGAGGGTGCCAGCAGGCAGATCGTGCTTGGAGCAGGTGACAACATCCATCTTGCATTGCAGAGACATCTCTTCACTGCCAGCCCTGCCAGGTCTTCATCTCTGATTATCACTTCAAGTACCGGTGGGATGATCGACAGTCCCAGGTCTTCATTGCCCTCGCATGCTCCTGCCAACTCTTCTAGAATCGACTGCATGGGCATGTTGACTGATCATGCCAGCTCCTTCACTACGATCAGCTCTAGTCATACGGCAGGGATGTCGTTAAAAGGAGGAAGAGGTTCATCCATGCAGAACATTCGTCATGGCAGCAAGAATGGTGATGACTTCTCCATATGCGACAGGTCAAGCTCCTTCACAACAGCAACCTCCAAGAGGGGAGGTACTCACTGGGATTCATCCTATGTCAGGTCCAAACTTCTCTCTCTGCCTGTGCTGTCTACCGCAGATCCTGTTCACAAGGCAGCGAATGCGGGAGTACGGAATCCTCAGCCTCCTCACTCCCCCCACACTGCTATGATGGACAGGATGGCTGTACTGCCTTTAGTGAAGCAGGAGAAGGCGTCTAACAGTATCAGGTTCTTGGCTGAGGCACTCACCAACCCAACATCACTTCGCCAAACTCACTAGGTTTGCTGCTACACTTCAACTAAACTACACTTCAACTAAACTACGCTTCAACTAAACTACACTTCAACTGCCATCAGCTGGATCTTTGGACACATCGAGCACATTGAAGAGATAGAGCAAAGTTCTCTCCACAACCTGCCTCATGATGTTATCATATTTGACAGGGCGTGTGTTTCTGTTTTACTAAAGACAGTTGGTGTCTAACAGGGAACGACCTTGTAGCTGTCTTCTTAAAAAGGTGCTCACTAGCATCTGGTCCATCTGCTGCAGGTTCAGCATGGATGTTACAATAGAACATCATCTATATCTGTGTTGGTTACAAGGAGGGCCACACTAACCTGGTTTAGAAATTCTTGATTGTCATGTGTTCTAAAAGGAGAGAGCAGGGTAGTTATGAGTACGGCACTAGTCCCTTCAGACCATGCACAATGACTGAAGCTGGCTTCTATCTGCGATAATCAACAATGTTTGCATCAAGTCCAGCACCTATTTTTTTTATGAATATGATGATCAACAACACAGTCCTACATGCTTTGAAGCGGCGCTGTACAATGTGTTGGCTTACTTTTATTATCCCCATATTACCTTTGTGTCTGCTCATATAAAAATTTGTATAAATGAGTGTACAACAGAGCGTGCCTGCTTGTTGTATGATGTGTACTGATGACTCCACAGTGACTGAGTATAGATTTGTTCGGAATACATTTTGGTTTTGCTTTATGGTTCATCATTCTTTGCTTGAAAAGGATCTTCCGTCTGCTTGAGCTGGGAAGATTCACTTAATATTATGTGTTGTTTGTCTGCTGTGGCCATATCACAAGAGCAGCATAATAGTAGTACCTGCTACATCTGCTACCGCCCTGCTGACTGCTACTTGATATGACTTGAGAACATGATCTTGTGCACAATTGTGTGTACTTCAGTTGCATAGGACTTTTATTTTGGACATTTTAGTTCTGCCCTCGTCTGCTGCAATAGCGCCACTGCTGTGGCTCCTTCATTCAAGCATATTATTGCACTTTGTCATATACATAAGCTCAGGTTTGTATTCGATTAATATCTGCTTTACTGCATGTCCTGAACCCTGTGTCTTTAGTTTGTAACTACACTGCTATACAGTGATGTAGCTTTATTTTGCGCACGCCTGCATTTCGTTTCACAAAGCTGCATGATTTTTCACGTGCTGACATTCAATTTATCAGCGAGGACAGACCAGAAGCTTTTCTTGAGGACATGGAAGTTTGTTTCAGATCTGGGAAGACACTGTGTAGTAGCGATTTTTTTTGTTTTATGTCTCCAATAATGTAGGTGTCGTCTTAAATGAAAAAGGAGTGTAGCTTATTGCTGAGGGCTAAGCAAGCAGCAGCACCTAAAGATGACATGCCAACGACGACTCCGCCAATTCTACTTCCCATAATTCGTGCTATGAATACAGAATGCCTCAGCTAACGCCTCGGGGCCCGATTTCAGGGTGTTTGATTTAAAGTTAGATCGAAAGTTAATTAAAAATGAGGGTGAGGTCATCTAGAAACTCTTTGGGAGACTTCAACAGTACGTCTCGAACTTCGTTAGCCCCAACATTGGGGAAGGCAACCACATGAGCACAATGGCAATACTGAGAGGACAGCCCTTTGTTGTTAAGTTTTATGAAGTAGCAACACCTGCTAACCCTGTTTTTCCCCAGCAACCTCTCTTCTAGCATGTATAGCATGCAGAGCTGCGACAGACCTTCAGGAATGCCACCACAATCATAACGCACCAGTGAGTGAGGAGGGACTTGGTTTCCCTTCAACGCCTTCGCACACTCATGGCATGCAGAGACAACATTGCAAAAAATTTGTATTTGGCAGCCTCGGCTGTGACACCACCTCCGCCAAGTCAGGTATAATGCTACTAGGTGATGACACTCTGTATTCTTGTACTTGAGTTGCTGTAGTTGCTGGGTAATATCGACTGCAAACTGCACATACTGTTTCATGCAATTGTGCCTCTAGACTCTGCGAAAGCTTGCAGCATCCCTCCTAATACTATCCATGGACGAATTGGGAGGAAGATGCTTTTGTAGTGGTTCTGCTTGAACATTCTGGGCGCCTGGAGCTTGAACATTCTGGGCGCTACCAGCATCATAACCAAGGTGCACACTAGTTCCAAGTCTCGAAATCTTCGTCATCAGGGTTGTGACGATGCTCCTTCTTTCTTAAAGCGCATCTAAAATGGCAATGGAGCGTGCAGGGATACTTTCATGCCTTATTGCAAACAGTTAAAACGAAGTTTCGTTTAACAGTTTTGTTTCTAATCTCTTGAATTTTGTTGCATTTTTAATGAATAAAGTTGCGCAATACATACAATTAATAATAATAATAATAAAACGCCGAAGCGTAGCTTGACGTAGAGGACAGAAGAACTCTGCCTCACCGTTCAAAAGTATGAAGAAAGCTATGGAGGATGATCCAAAAGAATGGGAAGGGAAAAGGAGTTTTCAAGTTTACGACGGGTACGAAGGATGCAGGAGAAATAGAAATAGAGTGACGAGTCAAAGAGCGATATAGCCGAAGAGCAGCCGGGATGGAGATGCCTAAGAGGTGCAAAGTTGTTGGGAGAGGAGTAAATAAAGTACCACTGACACCAATGAGAATAAGATGTACGGTAGGGGTGCTGGAAGGGAATGGAATAGGAGGAATAGGGGTTAAGTGCAAAGGAGAAGAAATAGGTGGAAAAGTGGAAAGAGAGGGGACAGAAACCGGACGGAGTAGGGCATGGGAGTCATTTCGGTCCGAGAGGGCAAGGCGCCAACCATTGAATGTAAGTACTGGACAGAGAAGAAGGTGCTGATTAGATTTGTGGGTGAGTGTGTGGTAATATGAGGTATCAGAAGTATATCCCACCTCAATGATGTGGAGTGTACAAGTAGATTGGAGGGTAGTTATGTTTTTATGGTAGTGGCGATGTGTGGGGCAGAGGAGACCGTTAGAGAGGAGATGATTGTAATGCGAGTGACTTAAGCCTTCAATGAGAAGGATGTCTGGACGTAATTTGTGGGGATCAAAGGTTGGTGGGAGGTGGGGAGGTGTGCGGGGTGTGAGCCAAGTGGGTAGTCGAGTGGAGATGACACCAGGGGGGAGTTGAGAGGTGGAAGTAGCATCCATGATCATAACAGAGTCTCCTAACAAGCCATTGCGGAGCGTGGATTGTAACCGGCATACTGCCTGGTTATGGCGTAGGATGTAAAGTGCTTTCAAGTGAGGGTGAGTACAGCCACCAAAAAGGTGGCCGGGGGTATCATGTGGGAAAGAACAGATAGGGCAAGATCCATTAGTAATTGTTGTACGTGTTGTATGGTATGGGCGATGATGTCGTAATGCTAAGGCTGATGTCCAGAGGAGGTTGGCGTGGGTATGCAAGATATTACGTACAGTCAAAAAAGGAATAAGGAGGTCCCAGAGGAGTGTCCGACAAATGGGAAGGGTGTGATGGTGTAAGAGCCGGAGGCGCGTGTACGTTGGACATGGTCTGTGAGTTTGGCCATTAGTGATATGGGGGCAGTGGGTGGTGAGGTATGAATGAAGTGCCACAGTGAGGTTGGAGGCAAAGCGGGTTGGCTGGGGGGAAGTGTTTGTGGTGGTAGTTGTAGTGGAATATATGGACGAGGAGGTGCTAAATTGGCAAAACTGAGGAGAGGTGGTGAAGGATGGGTGCACCATTTCTAAGGCTAGGGAGGGATTGTTTGTCGTCGTATAGGAGGTATTGGAGGGAGATGAGTTAGTGGGTGAAGTAAGAATGGTGGGAGGTATGGGAGGCTGTGGGTGGGAAGATATTGTTGGATATTGTTGAAATGGATGTGGGATTGGATTAATTGGAGGAGTGATGTTGTGTGGGGATGATACAGGAGGAGTAAAATCAGGTGATTGATGAAACGGGTGTGGTATTGTATGTCGGGGTGAGTAAAGAATTTGCGGCCATGCAGGGAGGGAAGCAAAATGTTGGTTCGAAATGAGATGGGATGA